>JAQHUG010000065.1:3447721-3459571 GCA_028555095.1 Dicrostonyx torquatus
TGGTTTTCAGTCTAGCTGAAATGTAAACCCCAGGTTCAAAGAGAGATCCTTCTATGGGTCATAGATGAGGACATCTGAAACCCTCCTTGGCCTCCATACACCCACAGGCATGTATATCTACATATATATGTGTGTGTTTGTGTGTATGTATACATATATATGTTTTCACATGGACTCATACCACATATATAAATAAAGATAAAAATCCCAAAGAGCTGAGAGTGGCATAGATTTATCATCTTTTTACTTGTGTGGTCCAATGAGGAACTTTTCTGTCACAGATGTGTCCAAAGAAGGATGAGATTATAAAATTCTTAGAGTGACTTCACCCCAGTTTCCTAGATGTGGGGAGGGCATGATATTGGAGACTGGTTCCTTTCTGCACCCATGAGAATCGTTCTAGAAAGTTCTGTGTTCTAGCCTAAAGACATCAGTGTAGTTCCTCTGTGTTAACTGGACTCCAAGGAAGGTAGCTAGACTAGAATCTTCTCAAGAAGAGATCAGTCAGAAAGATGATATGTTCAGGGAATATTATCCCCAGAGGAAGGAAGGCTGGAGATTGAAGGATAATTTGAATAGAGCAAGACAGCACTCCAATGGACTCTAGCATAATCAGTGAAATTATCTAGTCTGTATCCACATCAGCTGATTATTAGTAAGCAGAAATGTTCTCTAGGAGTCAGAGCTGGAGGATAGAGTCTGTTGTATGTGTTAACTGCTAGGGAAAGGACCAGTATAGAATCTACAGTAGAAACATATCCCAAAAGTCAAGAAAATGACCATAAGACAGGGCACAGTTGCCATGTTTGCCCTGAATGGCCCCTTAGGCAACAGTGTTGAGAAAGAAAAACTTTAAGGAGAGGATTGATGCATAAAGTCTCTATCATGACAAAGGGATTGATGCCATGGTAACAGGACTGGGTTCGTTTCCATGGGGCTGAGATCAGAACTCTTCTGTCTCTCATCCCTGACATGCTATTGTAAGATCTCCCAGTGATGCAGAAAAAAATGTCCTCAGCAGATACAGCTCTTCAACTGTGGACTCACCAACTTTCAGAACTGTGAATCGAATCAATTTCTGCCCATTATAAACCAGTCTCTAGTATTCTGCTATGGCAAAAGCAAATTAAACCATAGGAAGAGCCAGTGTTTAGAGAGAACTTTGGAAGGCTGCATTCTCTTCTCCATACCAGACAAGCATGCGTACAGTGAAGAGCGAAGGAAAATGAACAATAGACCGTCTGTACCTTTTCTTTTTCTCTGGTGAAGAAACGTCCAGGAAGGGTTGAAGGATATATGAGGAGAAGTTTTGGTGCTCATTTTCCCTAAGACAATTCAAGTGTGACTGAAAATTTTTGGTGTCTCCCCAAGATATGATGCAGAAACAGGAACAAGAGGTGGATGGAGAAATAATAATTACAGAAAACTTATTTTCCAAGTGCACTCTTTCTTCTGTATCAGATCCTTTTCTAAAACCCTGATGACAAAACATCACAAGTCATGGAACTGGAGCCCAGCACCCGTTTTCACCTCTTTGTTAAGGCTTTGTCCATTGTCAAACAGCACTCCATGAGGACATCTCCAGCACAGGCCATTCACCTCAGGGCAGATGACAGGAGCACATTTCCCAGGACCATAGACACCGGGCTGTAATGTGTGTGACATGGGGAAAATGATTGCATCCTTCACGGTGGCTGAGCTAGAGATGAATGTTGGCATTAGCCCTTGGGTAGAATTAACTACCCTTTCTGATATGTTTAATTTTCACCATGTGGTGCAAAATTCTCCTCGGAGCTGCTTAGGGGTAGAAAGCAAAAGTCAAATAGCATGCCATAATTTTAATTAAAAAAATAAAAGTATAGACTCCCCTACACCAATCGTTCTGGGAGGGATGTAAAATTGAGAAGAAGGCAGGGAAAGAGACCGTGGCAAGGTAATCATTTACCTTGCTACATTGATACAATGGGGGCCATAAGAATTTTCAAAACTCAAAATGAATTCTGAACCAGAGATAATGTCACACTAATAATAATTATTATTTATATTTATAATAATAAACCACTAATTCATGTTGCCAATATTGACATTCCTACTTGGGAAGATTAGTTAATATTCAAGTGTTAACAGAAAAAATTCTGTGTCTCTATGTCTGCCATTGTTTCTCTCTTTGATCTCTCTCTATGTGTCTCTGTCACATATTCATGGGAATATGTGCATACACACATAGTGTGTGTGTAGTGTGTGTGTGTCTGTGTGTGTGTGTACACATGTAGAGGACAATATCCCCTGTCTTTCTTAATCAATTTCTACCTTATTTCTGAAGACAGAGTTTCTCACTGGACCTGGAGCTCATATATTGGCTAGGTTGGCAGCCAGCAAGCCCCAGGTAAGAGTCTCTGTCTTTCCAAGCCAAGGATTACACAGATAGTCCCTGGGCAACTGGCTTTTCAGGTGGGTACTGAGGATTGAACTCAGGTCCTCATGCTTAAGTGCCAAGTGTATTACTGACAGCTGTCTTCCCAACTCCAATAAATTCTTCAACCTACTTTCCCCACTAAGAGCATGACACACTGGATAACCAAATGCAAAATCTATCACCTCATAGACCTTTTCTCTCCCTTGCTGTTGTAGGGCATTTTCCTCCTTACTGAATGACTCCCTCCAGGAGGAAAGAGAAGGCTGAAGAGTCTTAGAACGTAAACAAAATGTCAAACGTCTAGGAAAATAGAAACATGGAAGATAACTGAAGGCCTCCTCCTAGACTTTATAAAAACAGTGAAGAGGTGATAGAAGAGGAGGAGACCCTGACCAGAGGAACCTCAGAGGACAGAGTCAAGGACTGTGGAGCTGCCTGCAAATCATGACACGTGCCTGGTGTGCTCCAGCATGCTCCAAGGTCATAGCTTTCATGAGTCATCACCCATGCAGAAGTGGGCTTGCCCATGACTTGCTGGGTTTGTTTTTTTTTTTTTTTTTTTTGAGTCATTCCAGCTCCTGCAACTAATCCATCACCTACCTTTCTGTAGTGGCTGAAGAAAAACAGATCTCATTAGATCACCAAGTTGCACTATGATGAAATCACTACTTCAGACCTTTGTGGGCTCTGTTCTGGGGTAGGTAGATGTGTGTACCTCTCCTCCCAATAGAAAGTCTGCCATGTGCTTGAGGGAGCTGGGAAGGGGGAGACGCACAGACCAGGTTTTCCTAGTAGCTTGACAGAAATCTAAGCCTTAGTTTTGGTTCACTAAGATGGGACAGAGCTAGACAGTCCTCAGAAAAACCATAGCCTTCTGCTGCTCAGAAGGCACCCCAAGGCCCCTTCTGCTGGCTCAGCAGGTGACCCCCAATCTCCTGTTCCAGGAAGGTCCCTAACCACTAGGACCTCCCACCAATCAGCCCCCACACTAATCTTTTCTCCATCAATCACCCCCAGATTAATTCCTCCTCTCTGGAATTCCCCTAACTCTGCTTAAAAGGAGCTTGTGACCTTCTTTGGGGGTCACCAAGTGTCACTCCAACGTTGGAATTAATAAAGCACTCTTGTTATTGCATGTGTGGCTGCTGGTCTTCTTCAGGGGGCTTCTCTCTGACCCTAACATGCTTTTCTATCTAAACTCAGAAAATAATTCCATATTCATTAGATGATAAACAATAAGGAATGCATTTGTTGAAATAATATATAAATCATGTTTACTCTAACTCATGTAGACTGAAATCTTGAGAATAACATTTTAAGGCACACAGAATTTTGCCTAAGAGAAATAAGCTCTCCAGAAAATGATTACAAATTACTTATGGGACCACAATACCCTTATCTAAACGTCTCATACACAAATTTTGGTAGGTGCGGTCAGAGATGTTCTGTCAGACCTTAATGGGGCAGTTAATTCCTATGAAATAACTGTGGTTGGCATGACAACCTGTGCATAATCACTCCTTAAAAAAATCAACATCCTAAGTCCTGGAACCCATGATTATGCTATGTTGGGTGACAATGAGAATTTAGGTTGCCGAGGCCATTAGTGTTGCTCACCAGTTGCCCCAAACTGAGGAAATCGGGCAGGGTATCCAGGGGAGCCCTATCTAACCACATGAACTGTAATAGCAGTGGGCAATAGCAACTGAGAGGTGTGGCTGAAGAAAGGGGAGAGGACCATGCTGCTAACTCTCAAGGTAGAAAGAGACACCCACCAAAGAAATAGGAAGGACTTCAAAAAGCAGAATGGGCAAGAAGCTGAATTTTCTTTCTCTATGGCCTCCAGAATAAGAACAAAATTAAGGAATAATTAAGTAAAAATAGAAATAAAACATAGCACTGCCAGGACTTTGAGCTCGGGCACCAGGATTTTAAACCTCGAACAACTTTGGTTTTCTGGCCTTCAGAACTACTTGATAATGAATCTGTGTTATTTAATCCACTTAGTTTGTGTGAAACTGTTATGACTCTGATAGATAAGCATATGACTAGGATTTAAACTAACACATAAATCCAAACCAAATGCATAATATAGAGAAGAAAAAGTGACCAGTCATTTTACTGATATCAAAATATATCTCATATGTTCAAGTTTAAGTATCTAAGCCAAGCAGGCCAAATTAAAAAAAAAAAAAAGGAAACAAACCCAAAGAATATAAATAGCCAGATGCTGAGTGGCGTATGTCTATAATCCCAGAACTGAGAAGGTACAGGCAAGAGAATCAGAAGACCAACCTCATTCTCACCCACACAACAGTGTGAGGCCATGTCTGAGCTACATGAGACCATGTGTAAAAAATAAAAGTGTATGCATAAGAATCATTAGTCATGAACGATGTTTCATGACTAATAGGTATTTGACGGTGAGTATTACATATTGTTTTCCCCTTCTGCTCTAGTTTTCCCTACTTTTCTTTCATTTATAGCTTTTCTTTCTATCCCATCACATAAGTAATATAACCAAAAGGCAAAGTGCATTTGGTGGTATGTTGAACTTAATCACACAAAGTCTCACATTTACTACCTTTAAATATCAAATTATATGATTAGATATGCATTTATTTCTTCCAGGTTAATTTTTAGCTAGCACACAAAGAAATAATATTATATATACTTATATATATAATATTATTTATATATATCATTCTGTTGGTTTTTTTTTTCTTTCTTTTTAGTCCTACTGGCCTCCGCCATCCAAGGTCTCCTATTTCTCATTCCCTTCTCCCCGTCCTTTACTTTAATGACAAATATATTTCATTACCCTCTCTTGCTCCTTCCTCTTAGCTCCCTTTAGAGCCCCTTCTACTTACACCCTGTGTGTGTGTGTGTGTGTGTGTGTGTAAGTGTGTAAGTTTAATTAGATTTCCTATGCGAGGAAAACTATGTGGTATTTGTCTTTCTGATTTGGGCTTATTTTGCTTAACATTATGAACTTAAGTTCCATTTATTTCCTATGAGTGCCCTGACTTTAATCTTCTTTACAGATGAATAATATTCTATAGTGTAAACAAGCTACGTTGTCTTCATCTGTTAATGGGCATTGAGGCTAGTTCCATGCTTTGGCTAATGCGAACAGTGCAGCAATAAACATTAATGTATGTATCTGAGGCATGATGATTTCAAAACCTTCAGATATATGTACTAGTGTGGTATATTCATATCATATCATAATTCTATTTTTAGGTTTTGGGGGGAGCATCCATAGCATTTCTTTCATGAATACAGCCCTTTATCTACTTTCTTCTGAGGGTAAGTGAAATAAACACTCATATGCTCTTCCTTATATGAAACCAAAACAAAAGGCACACGTGGAATGATCACAGACTGAACATGCACAAAACCATCTGAATGTCGCTTTCTTTGGATTTTCCAGAGAATAGAAAACTTTAGTCTTCTAACACAAATGATTTCTTAGCAAATTTGCCAGGGAACATTCAGCTCAATGCTAAAATGAAACACTTGAATGAAACAGGAAATACCAAAAATCTTCCCACCAACACCCACAAGCCCAAAGCCACAAAGACCCAGGCAGTGGCCCATACACTGTGTTCCCAGGTCTCGGGTGCACTGCCTTCTTGTCACTTCCCCATCACTACCAGATGTACATGTACCATCCAGATCAGTGCTTATTAGTCATATGTTTTGAGATGAGCCTAGTTCTCACACCCACCCAACAGCGGGGACGGAAATGATCACTCTGGGCACCATGACAGTGTGACTGTGAAGGCAACTGTTTAGTGTTAGCTGATTTGCATGCCGTTGGAGAGCTCCGGAGTCATGTCTGGAGGAAGTCTGTCCTATCCACAGTTCTACACACAGCTCTAAGAGCAAGGAGGTCAGATTCTGAACTCATATCGAGCCACCCATTCTAGAGAGCGGTGTCCCTTGGTATCTTACATTACCAAAGGCTAAAGCTTACAACCTTAAAAGGAAAGGGAGCAGCTGTGAAAGAAGTTTCCGTGCTGTAGGGAATTCATCCAAATTCCAGACTAGATCTCAGGATCACTCAAATTGGAAGACAGTTGAAAGCAACCCACTAGGCTTGTGCTGGAACAGGAAGTATCTTTGTCTACTCTCCTCCTCAGCAGGTACAGCAGTGTTTCTTATCTCTAGCTATAACCCCAAGACAGCCCAGAGCTATTTGTTTCCAAAGCTAATCTTAATAAAAATAGTAATTAAATATAGGACTTCCCATCAGCAAGTTGAGAAGGGTATCGTGAAGTTGTGGAGAACTGACCAGGAAGTAGTTTCTGCTGGTGGCAAATATCAGGACCTGCCCCATCCAGTGCTGCAAGAGAACTAGAACCTTCTCATGAAATGGAAAAGTGGATTCTTCCCAACTGAGCCATGGAACACAAACCAAGGTAGGAGGGAAAAGACAGCAGAAACAATGACAGTGAAGTCAGCTGTGTGCCACTGAGAGATGACCGGCAAATGAAGCAATAATGCTGATGGGGAGTTTAAAAGTTCCTCAATTTTCTGAGTAGGGAGGAAACTCCCTGTTCTTCTGTAACCCCAAAAGCAGAAAGGGATGCTCCCCAAGCCTAAAACTTCATTTCTTATCTATCAGATAGGCAGATGAGGACTGAGGTATGATTTAATAGGGAAAATTAAATATTGCAATCTTTGTATCCAACTATTATGTTATAATGCATATCCCTATCAGGATTCAAATCATTGTAGAAGCTTTTCTGGTTACTTTACCAAAACCCTTACAGTTATATACTGTTCTCAGTCTAAGCCACTCCCCCTCGAGTCTCATTCTTGAGCTGTCCCCTCACAGCTGAACTCCGTGGCTAACATCATCACAAATGATTGTATTGCCTCCTAATTGAACTTAAATCTGGTATGTCTTGTTAACAGACATCCCTGAGTCCTACGCGCGCGCACACACACACACACACACACACACACACACACATACACACACACACACAGAGTTGTTCTTGCTCCAGCCTCACATTGGGGACCTTGTCATCATTATTTTCTGTGCCTTTATCAACTCCATGGAACATCTATCCTCTTGCAAGTCTCTCAGTTTTTGAGGCTAGGCCACCTAACTGTGACCCCCTTCTCCTGGCTCAAAACCTTTCTCTCTTCCCCAACTTATGTACAAGTTTTTTAATATCAACATACATATAGAAGATCAGTCTAGGATCGTCAGAGGTGGTCAGATTCTTGATGGCCTCATTCTGTGACCAGATGTTATTTCAACAACGCCCCAAATTCTAAGAGCCACACTAATTTAGGCTTTGTCACCACCATACATTCCACAACCTTTGCTATGTTAGGTGCCAAATCTTACTCTTCACTCAAGTGTCATCATTTAAACATGTTTCAGCCTTACTATGACTGCTAATCCATTGATTGCCCCTCATATATTTTCTCTGTGTAGACACCCTTCACCCTGTCACTTCCCTTCTTGCCTGGCTTAGACGAAATTAACTAAATTATACCTTTGCAAACATCACCTATTTCCTTGCCCAATTTTCTTCCACTAAACCCAAACAGCAACTCACTACCTCAGATGCAAAGCAATTCAGCCTTTCTGTGTACCCAAGCAGTTTAATAGTGCCAGACAATTTCAAGTAAGCCAGGAAAGTGTTTTTCTCTGAATTAATCTTTTAATTACAAATTTAATGCCAAGTAACCATCAACGTCGATGATTTCTAGGGTAACCTTGAGTTTTGACTCTGTGACTTCCATGTCCTCACTTTCCCCCTCTACTCCACTCTCAGCCTCAGAGACTGAGCTTGCCTCACAGTGTGTCTTTACCTGATCACCCCAGGTCTGCACACCTTCCCATGAGCCACATATATATGCATCGGTTCTTATGTTAAACTTATGGAAGTAACCTTGCTAAGGTTAGTCTTGATGCTTTCACAGGATGTTGACTGTACCCTCCAGCATCATCAGTCTTTCTCCCTCTGCCACATTATTTTGAGCTGTGTTCAAGAGCACTCTACTATCCATCCTGAAAGGGACATTTTGAGCCAGCAACAGGGAGACACAAGCACTACCCTCTCTTGCACACCCAGCCAGCCTTTGCTCCTCTTCCCACACACATTATCAGAAGTCTCTACAACCTCCTCCCCACTCACTCCCCAATCACTCTCAACCTGGTGTATTTCCTAAATGCTTGTCGATCACACATTGAAAGCTGTGGGTTTTATAATGCAGCCTGGTTTACTTTCTCCGCAGTACTATTTGTATGTCGCCAGATTCTATTTTCATCTTGAAACTGAAAAACACAACATCTGCAAGTTTATGTGATTTTTTCCCTTTCTAACATTAATGCAGATCCTGAATTATATTCTTATTGGACACATTAAGATTTTAGCATGAGCAGAATGGTTACATGAAGGCTAGAAGCATAGGCACTTTGGGCTCATTTCCAATCTTAAAAGAAGGTATGATTTAAGTGTTTCCTTTGCAATAACTTCAATTTTAATGTACAACAATAATATCAAAATATATAATGAACACTTACATATTACATATGAAAATAAAATTGACACAATTTTAGAAAAAGATGGCTGAGCGTGTTTCCTTTTTCCTTCTGTCCAACTGTCCGCACTATTTTTTGTACTTCTCTATGATATGTACTTTAACTTTGCATCATTTCCAAAAGTAGAGGTCTAAACTCTGTAAGACTCATAGCAGAGTCTAATTTGCTTTGTGCATCCTTTGGACTCCAGGAAAGCGCATGCTCACAACATTAAATCTTTACTAAGTACTGTGCATACATGCAAAACATTTTGAAACTCCCTCAATAAATGAAGAGATCTCCTTTTTATGCATTTGTAATTACAGTATAAAACTTTTCCATGTCTCACTCAGCTCTTTAGGAAATGTATGTGTGTTGTTGCATTGTTGGCTGATTGTGGATTTTGATCATCTTGTCAAAAGATAGTCTTTTTTTGTCTCTCATTGTTACGTTATCCTTTCCTAGGAAGATATATATATTCACCTCAAATAGGGCAATGATGACAGACCAAAGTAAGGATTCAACCCATGTCCAACTTGTTGAACCAGTAATGTTATGGAGTTCTTAGTTACAGGAGCACAGATGACCCCAGCGTAGCTGCATCCCCTCAAGATCTTACTTCAACATACATGATGACCTCATGGAAGAAGCATTATAGGGTCCCGGTTTCAGTTCAACTTCCACTTCTAATATAACCTATCATTCATTGATCAGCTCACTTGCAGCCATGGGGCAGAGGAAGGAGTAATGGGGTGGACACTGAGGTGGGGTTTTGCGACCTTCCCCCACTGGAGAGTCTTAACAGCTCCACTGGCATTCCCATAGACCTAATTATCACTATATTATTTGATTGATTCATTTCTATGTCTACAGGACCAAGGTTAACTCTGCTCCAAGAAAATAATGAGATGATCATTCTGTACCCTGAGGAAAAAGCCGTACAGTTACAATCAATAGCATTTCAGATGATCACAGTTACAAAAGCTGGGCATAGGTGTGTTCATTGTAGTAACCAGCTCTTAGACATTTTGTTTTACACAGATTTCTTTATGGACTACAGTTTATCTGTTTATAACTCTTATACCTAAGCACATGTTTTTCACAATATGTTACTATTACCTATGTGGATAGCTGATGGACTTTCTAGTGTTTTTATTCCCAAACAAATTGCCTTTAAAATATAAATGTGCTTTTTAAAAGTTTTATAAATGTATTCAGAAGTACATTTGCAGGATTTTAGGCTTTATGGGTTTTGGATGATAGGGAAAGTGAGCTTGCCGGAATTCAGTATTCTGAATTACAGTATTTGGTAGTATGTCTTTTGAAATGATGGCCAAAGCAGTAAATTTAATGTTAATAAATTGGGTACTCTGGGGAGGGGATGGAGGATAAAGTCCTAAAGAATGTCATTCATTAAAACTGAGTAAGACACAAATGTAAAGTCTGAACAGATAAAGAAGAGTTTTTTGGACTCATCGTTAAGAGGGGCTATGGCTGGGTACCATGGCAATGGGAGAAACAGGGTGACTAATTCCACCACATCTATACTCAGGAAGGATGTGGGGACTCAGTTGATTTCTCCTTTATTTCTTTTCTATCAGTTCAGGACATCATCCCAGGAATTGATGCCACCTAAATGAGTCTTCCCTCCTCAGTTAAACTTCCCTGGAAACACTCTCACTGACACACTCAAAAAGGTGTCTCCAAGGTGGTAGTATCTTCAGTAAAGTGGCCAATGAAGATTAACTGTCACAACTGGTATCACCTTAATATACACACTAGAGAAGAAAAATGTCACAATAAAGCTACAGGCAGAGGATGACGGGATTTCTCAGAGGTTAAGGACACTAGCTACTCTTCCAGAGAACCAAAATTTGACTCCTGGCACCCACATGGATGCTCACAACCATCTACAAATCCAGTTCCAGGGGATATGATGCCCTCTTCTGGGCTCAGCAAGCACCAGGCATGCACAGAGTGCACAAACATACATTTAAGTAAACTATCCAAGCAAATAAAAGAATGTACAAAGCTATGTTTAAAAAAACAATTTTTCTGATGAACATTGATACAGAAATATTTCATAAAATATTAATTAACATTCTTGTTAATATATTAGCAAGCCAAATGTACCAAAACATTGACCCAGTGGTATTTGTCATTAGCAAATATTTATTTCTTGCTGTGGAATAATGATCTTGTACACTGCAAAGATTTGTCATTCGTATTAATAAAACACTGATTGGTCAATAGTCAGGCAGGAGGTATAGGCAGGGCAACTAGACTAAGAGAATTCTGGAAAAATTAAAGAGATGCAGTCACCACCTACGTGCAGAGGAAAAGATGAGAATGCTTTATAGGGAAAAGGTACCAAGCCACATCGCTAACCACAGACAAGAATTATGGGTTAATTTAAGTTGTAAGAGCTAGTTAATAATACACCTGAGCTAAAAGGCCAAACAGTTTAAAATTAATACAAACTTTTATGTGTTTCTTTGGGACTGAATAGCTGCAGAACCCAGCAGGACAGAAACTTTCATGCTACAAATGCTGCCCAATGTGGGGAAAGAATTTCCACATAAAGAATAAAAAAGGGTTTGTTTGTTTGTTTATTTTTTAAAAAAGGATTCTAGACAAACAAGAGCAGAAGGAAGTTCAGTTTCTTGGTAGTCACCTTCACTCTTGTAGGCTCTGTTTGCTGGCAGTGGGCAGAGGTGCTGCTCTTTTAGAAGAGGCTTCCTGATTCAGCATTAATAGAAAAAAAAACCGAGCAGTTCTTTTAAGAGATTCTGCCACCAAACATGTAAACGGTGTTTAGGAGCAGCCAACATCAGGCTTCTTTGTGATGACATGAACCTAGAAATTCCACAGAGTTGTAGTAATAAAC
>JAQHUG010000065.1:3461913-3482120 GCA_028555095.1 Dicrostonyx torquatus
TAAGTCAAAAGATGTGTTACTTTGGGACAGAGGTTTTGCTTTTGTTTCCACAGAAAATGAGAGGCTGTAGGCTAAGAAAAAATAAGGTTTGATTAAGGAAGACTCCCTGAAAAATCTTCAGTAGGAGTGGATGATCCAGATGGTCCAACATTTCAAAGCACCTCTGCTGAAGTTTCCTCTGAGTTCTACATCCAGAACAGCCTCAAGACTGCTGGCTAAGATGATCCAGCCTCACAGAATACTCCAGTCAGGACTTTAACATAATCCTAAATTTTCCTTGGGTCCCATAAGATTACCAGCACCCCAATCAGCAGGAAGTAGCCTAGAAAAGTATGGCCACATTCTCCTAAAACGGATTATGGACATTTGTCTTTGTTTAGTGTATTGGTTACAAGTTGTTATGGATAATGTTCAGAAAAAAAAGTTAAACAAAAGAGATTAGATTCAGAAGGGGAAACAAGGTTAGAGACAGCACACTTCTTGTTTTTAATTGACCCTTTCTATTATTCTCTTTGTTTCTACTTTATTGATTTCAGCCCTCAATTTGCTTGTTTTGTGGCGTCTACTCCTCCTGGGTGAGCTTGTTTCTTTTTGTTCAGTTTTTAGGTATTCTGTTAAGTCACTAGTGTGAGCTTTCTCCATGTTGTTTATGTCAGCACTGCTTTCATAATTTCCAATAAGTTTTGGGTATGTTGTGTTTTCATTTAGTTGAATTCTATGAAGTCTTGAATTTCTTTCTTTGTTTCTTTCTTGACCCAGTGATGACTAAACTGAACATTGCTCACTTTCCATGAGTTTGTAGGCTTCTGCTATTAGTGTTATTGTTGAATTCTTCCTTTAAGCCATGGTGATCTGATAAGATACAGGGTGAGTATTCCAATTTTTTTTGTATCTGTTGAGGTATGCTTTATTACCAAGTATGTGGTCAATTTTATAGAAGGTTCCATGAGATTCTGAGAAAAAGATATATTCATTTGTGTTTGGGTGAAATGCTCTGTAGATATCTGCTAATTCCACTTGAGTCATAACATCTGTTAATTCTCTTATTTCTCTGTTAGGTTTCTGTCTGTTCTCTTATTTCTCTGTTAGGTTTCTGTCTGGTGAGAGTGTTGAAGTCTCCCACTCTTTGTGTGTAGAATTTGATGTATTATTTGAGCTTTAGTAATGTTTCTTTTACAAATGTTCATGCCCAAGACTATACTTTCAGGGATCATTTCTATAGTTCATTACAAATGTTCGTGCCCTTTAAAATTGTATTTTAAATGCAATTTTATTGTATTAAACTGTTAGGTAAGATGGTGGATTTGAAACTATATCAGTATGACACAACAATAAGAATGAATGGAGTCTATCCCTAAAAGGGACTGAAAAGAACAGTAGCAGATATATTCACAAATGGAAAAGTAAA
Organism: Dicrostonyx torquatus; assembly: GCA_028555095.1. Lineage (NCBI taxonomy): Eukaryota > Metazoa > Chordata > Mammalia > Rodentia > Cricetidae > Dicrostonyx > Dicrostonyx torquatus. Next base: position 3,463,322 of record JAQHUG010000065.1, read on the forward strand.
AGGTGTGGAGAAACAATAGTGACTCAGCAAAGGGAGCCACACAGTCTTGGTCATCGACCAGCAATGAAGTTCAGGACGATAGACTCTGAAAACTTGGGAGCTCCATCCAACTACTGGGAATCCACAGCCACATTCTCTCCATCTAGTGCTTAATGCATAACAGATTATAAAACTATGGAGACAGCTCTTCCTGCACAGACACCCATGCTATGTTTTCTTCCTGACCTTCCAACACACTTGAGAGACACCACATTGCTCCCAGCTAGAATATTAGCCACATTCATAAACTATTATGGCAAGGTTTCAAGTACACAAAACAAAGAAAATCTATTTAAAGCTAGAAGAAAATGATAGCTCACAAAATTAAACACATTAGAATATCATCAGAACTTCCAACAAAACCCCTCAAAGACAGGAAAGTATGCCAACCACGATTGAAATACCAAGCAAATTAATATACAATACTGAAAATCTATTCCCCAAGTACAAGGGCACCCTCATATGTAAAAGAAACACTTCTAAAGTTTAATTATACATTAAACCCCACTCTCTAACAATGGGAGACTTCAACACTCCACTCTCACCACTGGACAGGTCAGTCAGACAGAAAATCAACAGAGGAATAAGGGAACTAACAGATGTTATGACTCAAATGGACTTAACAGACATCTATAGAACATTCCATACAAACATAAAAGAATATACCATCTTCTCAGCACCTCATGGAGCCTTCTCAAAAATTGACCACATACTTGGTAACAAAACAAACCTCAACAGAAACAAAAATTTGAAAGAACCCCATGTATCTTATCTGATCACCATGGCGTAAAATTAGAATTCAACAGCAACACTAATTCCAGAAAGCCCACAAATACATGGAAATTAAACAATGCTCATCCAAAGCATCAATGGGTCAAGGAAGAAATAAAGGGAAAAATTAAAGACTTCCTAAAATTCAATTAAAATGACCACACAAAATACCCAATTTTTCTATGGACACAATGAAAGCAGTGTTAAGAGGAAAGTCCATAGCACTAAATGACTATATAAAGAATCTGGGAAAATCCCACACTAGTGAATTAACAAAACATTTGAAAACTTTAAAACAAAAAGAAGTAACTCACCCATGAGAATGAGACAACAGGAAACAATTAAATTGAGAGCTGAAATCAACAAAATAGAAACAAAGAAAACAATATGCAGAATCAATGAGACTAAGAGTTGGTTCTTCAAGAAAATCAATAAAGTAGACCGGCCTTTATCCAAACTAAACAAAAGGCAGAGAGAGACTATCCAAATTAATAAAATCAGAAATGAAAAGGGGGACATAGCAACAGACACAGAGGAAATCTACAAAATCATCAGGTCATATTTTGAAAACTTGTACTCCACATAACTGGAAAATTTAAAGGAGATCAAAAAGATTCAAAATAGACAACTTTCTGGATAAATGTCACTTACCAAAATTAAATCAAGACCAGATAAGCAAATTAAATAGGCCTATAACTGCTAAAGAAATAGAAATAAACATCAAATGTCTCCCAACCAAAAAAAGTCCAGAATCAGATGGTTTCAGCTCAGAATTCCACAAGATTTTCAATGAAGAACTAATTCCAATGCTCCTCAAATTGTTCTACATAATAGAAACAGAGGGAACATTGCCAAACTCTTTTTATGAGGCTAAAATTACTCTGATACCCAAACCACAGAAAGACATTACTAAGAAAGAGAATAACAGACCAATCTTACTCATGAACATTGATGCAAAAATACTAAATAAAATACTGGCAAATTGAATTCAAGAACATATCAGAACCCTCATCCACCATGGTCAAGTCAAATTCATCCCAGAGATTCGGGGTTGGTTCAACATAATCTACCATATAAACAGACTGAAAAATAAAAACCACATGATCATCTCATTAGATGCTGAAAAAGATTTTGACAAAATACAACATCCCTTCATGATAAAGATCTTGGAGAGAGCAGGGATACATGGAATATATCTAAACATAATAAAGGCAATATATAGAAAGCCAACAGCCAACATCAAACTAAATGGAAAGAAACTCAAGGTGATTCCACTAAAATCAGGAACATAACAAGGTTGTCCACTCTCTCCATATCTATTCAATATAATTCTTGATGTCCTAGCTAGAGCAATAAAACACCAAAAGGGGATCAAGGGGATTCAAATTGGAAAAGAAGAAGTCAAACCAAACTCTTGCTATTTGCTGATGATATGGTAGTTTACATAAGCAACCAAAAAAAATTCTACCAAGGAACTTCCATAACTCTTAAATACTTTCAGTAATGTAGCAGGATACAAGATTAACTCAAAAAAAAATCAGTAGCCTTCCTTTACACAGATGATAAAAGGGCTGGGAAAGATTTCAGAGAAACATCACCTTTACAATTGTCACAAATAGCATAAAATATCAGAGTAACTCTAGCCAAGCAAGTGGAAGACTTGTATGACAAGAACTTTAAATCTTTCAAGAAAAAAATTGAAGAAGACACCAGAAAGTGGAAAGATCTCCCATGCTCTTGGGTAGGTAGAATTGGTATAGTAAAAATGGCAATCTTACCAAAAGCAATCTAAGATTCAATGCAATACCCAGCAAAATTCTTCACAGAGCTCGAAAGAATGGTACTCAGCTTCATATGGAAAAGCAAAAAACCCAGGATAGCCAAAACAATACTGTACAACAAAAGAACGTCTGGAGGCATCACAATTCCTGACTTCAAACTCTTCTACAGAGCTACAGTACTCAAAACAGCCAGGTATTGCCATAAAAACAGACAGGAGGACCAATGGAAATGAACAGAAGACCCAGATATCAATCCACAAATCTTCAAACACCTGATTTTTGACAAAGAAGCAAAAAATATAAAATGGAAAAAAGAAAGCATATTCTACAAATGATGCTGGCTTAACTAGATATCAAGATATAGAAGAATGAAAATAGATCCATATCTATCACTATGCACAAAACTCAAGTCCAAATGGATCAAAGATCTCAACATAAAGCCAGTCACACTGAACCTCATAGAAGAGAAAGTGGGAAGTACACTTGAACACATTGACACAGGAGACCACTTCCTAAATATAACCCCAGCAGCACAGACACTGAGAGAAACAATTAACAAATGGGACTACCTGAAGCTGAAAAGCTTGTGTAAAGCAAAGGACACAGTCAACAAGACAAAATGACAGCCTACAGAATGGGAAAAGATCTTCACCACCCCACATCAGACAGAGGACTGATCTCCAAAATATACAAAGAACTCAAGAAATCGGACACCAAAAGACCACATAATCCAATAAAAAAAAATGGAGTACAGACCTAAACAGAGAACTCTCAACAGGGGAATCTAAAATAGCTGAAAGACAATTAAGAAAATGCTCAACATCCTTAGTCATCAGAGAAATGCAAATCAAAACAACTCTGAGATTCTATCTTATGCCGCACCTGCACGGCCTGGAACGTCCTGAGCAAAGGACGTCAGGATTGGACTCGCATACACCTCCCTAGTTGCTGGTAAAAGAAGCCCTTTAGTGAACAGCACCACGGAGGTTTTTATACCTAACACAGGCACATGGGCCAACAGGTGAAGATTTCATTGCCTGATCCTCAATCAAGCCAAGGCAATGTGTGCCCAGGAAGCAGAGTTGGCAAACAACTTTGACACAGCTTTCAGAAGCTCAAATCAGAAGGGCAAGAAAAGGTCATCAGTGGGGAAGAGCAGCTGAAGGCCAGGACTCCAAATAATCCTAACAATCTTACACCTGTAAGAATGGCCAGGATCAAAAACACTGATAACAATTTATGCTGGAAAGGATGTGGGGAAAAGGGAACACTCCTGCATTGCTGGTGGGAGTGCAAGTTGGTATAGCTGCTTTGATATCAGTTTTGTGATTTCTCAGAAGATTAGGAAACAACCTATCTCAAGACCCAGTAATACCACTTTTGGGTATATATCCAAAGGATGCTCAATCGTGCCACAAGAACATGTGCTCAACTATGTTCATAGCAGCATTGTTTGTCATAGCTAAACCTAGAAACAACCTAAATGACCCTTGATCAAAGAATGGATAAAAAAAATGTGGTACATTTACACAGTGAAATACTATACAGCAGAGAAAAATAATGACATCTTGAAATTTGCAGGCAAATGGATGAATCTAGAAAACATCATATTAAGTGAGGTAACCCCAACCCAGAAAGACAATTATTATATGTGCTCACTCATATAAAGTGGCTTTTAGACATAAAGCAAAGAAAACCAGCCTACAAATCACAGTCCCAGAGAACCTAGACAACAATGAAGATCCTAAGAGAGACATACATGGTTCTAATCTTCCATGGGAAGTAGTAAAAATCCAAGATCTCCTGAGTTAATTGGGAGCATGGGGATCATGGGAGGGGGTTAAAGGGGAGGGGAGAGACAGGGAGTGGATCTGGGGAAAATGTAGAGCTCAATAAAATCAATAAAAATAACCAGAGAGATCTCAGATTAGAAAACAATTAGTAAAAAAAAAACAGTTAGTGATACATCTTAAGGTCTTTGAAAATCAAAAACAAGCAGAACATAAAGAAGTAGATAGAAATAATAAAGATGAGAAATTAATGAAATGGAGACTAAAAAAATGTACCTAAAAGTAAAACTGGTTTTTTAAACAGATGAACAAAATCAACAAGCTGTTAGCCAAATTAGCCAAAATATACAGAGATAAGACTCAAAAGAATAAAATCAGAGATGAAAATGGGCAAATTACAACAGATTCCAGGAATCTAAGAAACCTATAGGAATGGATAAATTCCTAGATATATGTACCTATGATAATTATCAAGTGTGCATAACCAACTTAAGCAGATCCCTAACAAATAAGAGTCTCTTACCAAAATGCAAATAAATAAAAAGAAAAAAAATCAAGGACTGAATAGATTCATTGCTGAATTCTACTTAATCTTTAAAGAAAAGCTACCAATAAGGCTTCCCAAACTGTTCAATAAAATGGGTAAAAAAGAAACATTACCAAATGCCTTATATTAATCAACCATTATCTTGATACCAAAACTGGATAAAGATATAATAAAAAATAGAAAACTATGAAAATGCTGATGAACAAAGATATAAAATTTCTCAATAAAATAAGTGCATACCAAATGCAAGGACTCATTCAGAGAACATATGTGGAGACCAGAGCCCTGAGTGTCATTCTTTCCCTCTACCTTGTGTTTGGAGGCAAGATCTCTTATTGTTCATTGCTAGGTAGACTAACTTAGCTGGCCTATAATCCTGCATTAGGATTACTGAGATTATAGATGTGCTAACATGTCTGGGGGTGGGAGATCCAAATTTAGCTTCAATCAAATTTTAGCTTATTTAAGTGCAAAAGCCATCTCTCTAGTCCCAGGTACTTGGGGTTTTGTCTATTATTTTCAAAAGCACTCCTGTCTTTATTTTATTGATCCTTCCTTTTATTTTTTTTCATTTGTATAGTTCTCTGAGAATATCATACCATGTGCACCGATCATGTACAACAACCATTCCAAACTCCTCACAGACACCCAGCCTTTCCTACCATCCAAATTGTGTTGGTTTTTTTTTCTCTTTAACCCCATCAAATAGAATTGATGCAACCTACATACTCTTGGATATATGTCCTTCTACTAGAGCGTGGTCAACCTACTAGGGACCACATCTTCAAAGAAAACTGTGGCTCTCCATCTCCCAGTAGCTGTCAGTTGCCAATAGCTCATTAGCCAGGGGTAGGACTCTTAAACCATTTTCTCTTGGGGTTACTTCCCTGGCTTCAGCTTGAAAAGTTCTTGTGACTGTCAAAACTATGAGTGTGTGTGTGTGTGTGTGTGTGTGTGTGCATCTGTCCCACTGTGCCTGGAAAGCACTATTTCCTTAGAGTTATCTATCATCTCTGACATTGTCCTGCAGAAAAGTGGTTTGAACTAGATATCCTCATGCTAAGCAAAAGAAACCAGATTCAGAAAGACAAATATGTTTTCAATAAACATAAAAATAAAATAAAAATAAAATAACATAAAAATAAAAATAAAAAAATCTAGATGGATGAAGAGATAGGGTTGGATGGATAGATAGATAGATAGATAGATAGATAGATAGATAGATAGATAGATAGATAGATAGATAGAAGAGAGAGAAAGAAATGAAAGAAGGAAGGGAAGGAAGCTGGCTAGTTTTATGTCAACTTGACACAAGCTAGAGTTATCTAAAGGAGAGAAACTCAATTGAGAAAACACCTCCATAAAATCTGGCTGAAGGACATTTTCTTAGTGATTGATGGGGGAGAGCCCAACCCATTATGGTGGTTCTAGATTATTTTAGAAAGCAGGCTGAGAAAGCCATGAGGAGCAAGCCAGTAAGCAACATCCCTTCATGGCCTCTGCATTTGTTCCTGTCTCCAGGTTCCTGCCCTGTTTGAATTGCTGTACTACCTCTGACCTCCTTCAGTGATAAACAGTGATAGAAATGTAAGCCAAATAAACCCTTTCCTCCCCAAGTTTCTCTGGTCATGGTGTTCCATCACAGCAAAAGAAACCCTAACTAAGACAGATAATAGATGATTGACAGACAGACAGGCAGGCAGGCAGACAGACAGATAGATGATTCATAGACTATAGATAAAATGAAAGTAGAGGAGACACATTAGGGGAGATAAAGGAGACTAATGAAAGCCAGATAAAAGAGAGAGCATGCAAGACAAAATATCACACATTTATCTTTCATATGTGTATGTACTCACTGAGACAGAGAGAGAGAGAAGGAGGAAGGGGAGGGAGAGGGAGGGTAAGGGAAGGAGAGGGAGACAGAGAGATGAAAGCAAAAGGGAACTACTTGGGGGAGGAAAAATCATTAGGGACATGGGCAGAAGGAGAGGAGAGTGATAATGTCTCAGCTATAAGGATCTATGTGCATGAATATATTACAGTTGAGCTCAGGATTCTATATCCTAGCTTTAAAATTCACTGAAAAGCAAAATCTCATTAAAATCTATAATAAGGGAAACTGTCATAGAACCATATACAAGGAGCAGTGGAATAAAACAGTAAGCCCAGAAATGAGTTCAAACATCTTTAGTTGACTACTTTTTGACAAAAGAAATAGCTGGGAGAGAAGAGTCTCTTCAATAAATGTGCTGGAGAAACCAGATTCTACATGCAAAGGAATGAAACTGGAGCCTTGCAGGAGACACAAGCCTACTCCAACTGATGAAAGATCAGAATGGAAAACCATATATTTAAAGCCAGGAGGAGCACATGAAGAGAAGTCTCCAGAGCATCACCTTGGTAATGGACTTTGGCTCAAGTCCGTAGATTCAGAAAAAAATCATTAAAATCATGTGTCAGATAAGGGTTTATATCCAACACTTATAAAAATGTTTTATTCTTCATATAATATAACCCCATAATAGAAAAATAGCCATTTTTTAAAAAATGAACAGAACATCTTATAAACAACTCTGCAAAGAACACATAAAATTCCAACTGTGTTGAATCTCAGTAGTATACCCCTGGCTTCCATGCCCAGCACTTTAAAAAACAATGCATATCAATATTAAAAATAATTTCAATATTTCAAATTTACTTCAAAAAGACCTTATCAAATTTTATTTGCACAAGCAAGTATAGAAATGGCTTTTTTCCATAATCTCACCAATAAAATTTTTAGACATATCATTATAATTTTTATCAATATTCTAGGTAATAAGTAGTCTCACATGTAATTTTAATTATTTCTGCAATGATGTGTGAGATTGAAGACTTTTTTTACATATTTAAGGATGAGTGTTCTTTTATTTTTATATCATTAATTCATTTTCCTATCAAATTTTCTGGTGCCAATCACTCAATGTTTAAGAATTCTACATTCTATAGCAATATCACCCTTCATTTGTAACATATGCAGTACATGACATCATCTAAGTAGTGGAAAGAAAGAAACATAAGTGAATTGTTCTATAAGTTGGGTTATGAGGGAAGACTATTACTGAGAACCTAGAAATGAACCATGTGACTGCTGGGGTTAGTACAAGGCCATCTATTATTTCTCTTTTAGTTTTGTGATAGTTCTACATTTAAACTATTTTGATATAGTAAAGTTATCAAACTTTTATAGTCTCTGCATTTTTAACCATTTTTTACACCTATCTCTCTATTTACTGTGCATGTACTCGTATAGAGACTGTGCATATGTATATATGTATAGTGGTCAGAGGATATCTTTGTGGGATTCGGTTCTCTCCTTCCACCATTCCTGGGGATCAAACTCTGGTCTCCAGGCTTGTCAGCAAGTGCCTTTACCCACTGAGCTGCTCCAGCAGAACACACTGTTAGTTTCTAGGTTTTCAGTAATAGTCTCCTCTCATAACCTGACATAAAGAACAATTCACTTACTTTTCTTTCTACTACTTAAATGATGTCATGTTTTATGTTTAAAAACCTGTTCATATTTGGAATTTATGCCTATGTGTATTATATAGGAAATTTTTTAATCTCTAAGTTGGTGAAAAGTTTGGTTTCAACATTATTCATTAAAAATTATATCTTTGACCTAGCAATTAATTTTTTTGAGACAGGGTCTCACTTCATAGCCTAGATAGTTCAGAACTCGCTATGTACACCAGCCTGTCTCAAACTCAGAGATCTGCATGCCTCTGCCTTCTGAGTGCTGTTATTAAAAATGTGAACCACAATACCCAGCCCTCTCATAATTACATTATATATTTAATCTCCATATGCTTTTGAGTCTTCTTCTGAACTCATTTTATCCACACATTGGCATGGATCTGTAATCCCAGATTCCAGTACACTTTGGACAGATGGGCAGCCAAGACAGAATTTCTGGAAGCCCGTGGGTAAATTAGCCTGGCATATGCAGGTCATCATCAGAAACAAGGGAGAAACCCTGCCTCAACAATAGAGAGTGGAACGGCTGAATCTGGAACATTGTTCACTGAGCTCCATGTACATGCCATAGAACAACAGGCACTCCATACATTTATGTACACACACACAAACTGTGAACATACATGAAATAAATACTGCTTTCAAAGAAAAAAAAGAGTGCCTCAAGAATAAATCCCCAATGACCTAATTTCCTTCCACTAGTCCCTCCCCCCACCGCAACATTACTACCATTGCCCGATAGCACCGTGAGCTAGTGACTAAGCCTTCTACACATGGGACATTATGGGACATTCTAGATCCAAATTATATAGTACCTGTGTACGAATATCACACTGTTTTATATTGTGTTTTAATGTCTGGTGAGGTCAGTTCCCCTCATAGCTTCCTGTTCTTTCTACCCTGCTAGGTATCTGAGTATGTTTATTTTCCAAGGAATTTTCTTAAGGAACTTGGGGACCTCATGGGAACACTTACTGGCTTTGTTACAGAGATTACAAGAAACTCACAAATGAATTCTGGGAGTCAACAGGGGATGTTTTGCTATGTTTTTAAGTATTCTATTGCATCTCCCAAAAGCATATTAAAATGTCCTCAAATATGGTTTTCTCATTTCTTGTGGAATTTCCTAAAGCATTTTTTTTCTTTCCTTATTTCTACTAAGTTAGATTTTTCTCTACCTTTTTACTACTTCAAGACCTGTGTGTGTGTGTGTGTGTGAATGTGTGTGTGTGAGTGTGTGTGTGAGAGTGTGTGTGTGTGAGTGTGTGAGAGAGTGTGTGTGAGTGTGAGTGTGTGTGTGAGTGTGTGAGTGTGTGTGTGAGAGTGTGTGTGTGTGTGTGAGTGTGTGTGTGTGTGGCTATGAAACCTCTTTATCTCTAGATGTTAATTTTAGAGCCTGCTGTAAATAACTTCTTTAATTGAGCAACTTGTTTAAAGTTCAACAGCTATTTAGTAGTAAAACCAATCATAACCAAGGCCTATGTCAATATTCATTTTATTGCTGAATACTGGGTTAAGGGTTTGAGGGAGCATGAAGAGTGAGATAGGGTCCCCCTATATAGCCCAAACTGGCTCCAAACTGAAACTCCTCCTGCCTCCATCTCCTGAAAGCTGGGATTATACGCATGCTCCTCCACAGCTGGTTCTGGGATTGAGTTTAGAGGACTATGGTAGATATATAGATATCATTTGGTTTTTGGTTTTTGATGTATAATTCAATCTTATATGTCCAGATCCCATCTTTTTAAGTTAATAAAACTTAAAGTATCTGAGACATCATAAAAAGAAAACATCAATAGTTCAATATAAATAAAGATCTGAGCTGTTATGTACTATTATGTTGAGGTTTCTAAACACAGAGCTATACAGCTGTGCATGGCAACTAATGCCGAAATCCTACAATTTGGAAGCCTGAGGATCAAGGACTATTATAAACTCCAGGCCAGTATGGGATATACAGTGTCCTGAAAACTAGTTATTGACGTAAAAAGAATACATGAAAATATGCTAGTATTCCTCTTGCCTGAACTAGTGATTATAGGATCTGTGCAAGTGGGTAGTTCCACAACCTAAGAACATCTACAGCCATTTACCAACTCAGAGATGGGTACCAGAAATGAAGAGGTAGAGCATGTGGATGGTTCAGCTGAATCTTCCACCAGGTTTCACTGAAGTAGTGTTGAAACAGGGTCATCCAAACACTTAAAGGGATGGAAATCAGAGTGACTGGTCTCAAGCATCCCCCCGTCACCGTGTAACCTCTCACACCTTCTCTCGCCTGATGACTTCATCACCTCAGCTCACGGCTCCTGGGGAAAATGTTTGAAGAAGGCCAGCTAGAAAGAGCACTTTTAGTCACTAGCCTGATGCCCCTCCTGCGACACGCTATTGTTCAAACCCTCCGTGGAGCAACACTCTTGTTCAAACCCGCTGTGGGGCCCACCCAGATCAGTTTTCAACGGAGTCAATGCTTTGTTCTAAGAAGTCGGAGTGGTATGACATGGATAATACGTTCTGCCACACTGAATTATGAGTCAACATTAGCATTTCAAAGGAGAGTTTAAGCACAATTATATCAAAATGATCCGAAAATTAAGCCAAAAGTATTCGTTATCTCAGCTTAGAGTTATCAGACAAGATATAGAGCGTTTAGTTAACTTTGAACTTAGGTAAACAATGCTGGCTTTTTTATTGTTGTTGGTTTGGTTTGGTCTTTTAACTATCATGCAACATTTAGGAGATATTTTCTCCACCCCTCCCCCCCAAAAATATTCATTTGAAGTCAAATGGAGTGAAGTATTCTTAATTTTGACTTGCTAAATCTGGCGACCCTCTCCCAGACTAACTTGGGTTGGAGGAACGGTTGTTTCTACCTACAGCTCAGTTTGGGGAATGGGATGCACTGATTATATCATCATCGAGCACATCTGCCTGGGTGGTGATCCAAACTGCTATCTGAAGCTGTTCCCTGCCTGGAACAGACATAGACGTCTATGTTTTCCACGTCTACTGTGGATTACAGAACACTGACTTGGTGGGTCTTTGGTTTCCCAGTTTTCTCTTTAAATCTCTCAGCTGTGCAGGAGCTGATCCCCTGGCAGCAGTTCTGTTTCCTGACAGGCAACATTAATTCATTTTCACATTCACGCTGACATCACTTCCCTTTCTGTCTAACAACAACAACCATGGTGAAAGCCTATTTGGAAAACAGCTTGATGGAACAACTGTTTTATCTGCATTACGCATCTAAAGCTTTCTCTAATTTGGGGAAAGAAATGCCCACAGCCACAAGAACATTGCAGCCCAGGTATCAAGGGAACCCTACACTTTTCTGACTTATTATCCTACTAACACAGCTAATAAATAAACTATTCACATCAGTTTTCTATAATTCTAACTAAATTACTAAAATGTTCACCATTTCTTTCCAAACCTATCTAACCAGGGTGACCTGCAGCGGCTTTCCCACTCATGATTGCAGAAATTCGAGGCTGTTTCACATCCCCGACGTTCATTAAAGAATAACTTAAGTCTTACCTTTGTGTGGAGTGGAGTCACTAGCTGTTGTGTAATCCGTCCTGTCACCGAATTTAGAACTGAGACTTCAATGCTCACCAAGAACATATTTAGCATCGTCTTCTTCCCCTGCTACAGACAAGTATAAGTTGTGATGACTCACCAGGATTCTGGTTGCCATGGGAACTATCAGAGTGATACTATTACTTGTAAGAAATGGCCTGGCAAGCTCTCGGGCCTCTGCATCTTAGTCCTGGGGAGGTCCTGCTTTCTTCTTTCACTGTTACAACAGAGCATAGAGAGGACTGTACAGTGTTAACTCTACATATACTGTTTTCTCTTTCCTAAAGAACAGAACCTCGCTGGGCGGTGGTGGCGCACGCCTTTAATCCCAGCACTTGGGAGGCAGAGGCAGGCGGATCTTTGTGAGTTCGAGACCAGCCTGGTCTACAAGAGCTAGTTCCAGTGCAGGCTCCAAAGCCACAGAGAAACCCTGTCTCGAAAAACAAAAAAAAAGAACAGAACCTCATCAATGACCCCCCCCACACACACACACACCATGAGAAGTTGGGTGCTCAAAGAAATAGCAGTGACCAGTTGATAGCTAGCCTGGTCTTCTTTAGTGTAAGTCAGTCAGAAAATAGTATTTCCTGGCCAGACAGGTGGACAAAGAAAGGCAGTGGTGGCACAGGTGCCTTGAGGGCCACCCTTAAGTACATGTTAGAACAATCTTAAAATTAAACCAACTCAATGCCCAACAAAATATAAGTCCTCATGGCATCTGTAAGCCACTGTGATGTCACCTGAATCAAACATATGAGATAATAAGTTTGTTCATTGAGTAATCACATTGAGTCAAGATATCCTGATTCTAACACTCAAAGTATTCTCACTGAACACTGACGTAGAATGCAGAACCAGTCGAAAGGTAAAACAATGACTTTAATCTTTCTGACAAGCCTAGGCTCTGTCCAAAAGGCATTTGGTCCAGCGAAGTGGTAATTTCCTGGTCATTTGGTTTACTGTGGGAGAAGAAATCCTGAGCCACAAATCAGAGATAGACAGTATTCTATCGTGTGGTATAAGTCAACTTGGTGAGAGCCAGTGAGCTATATGAACCTCTTATCTGTTTATCTAGAGTTCTGCCATTGCTCATGTCAAAAAGTCTAAGCAAAAACATGGACTCTATTGGTTGCACCTAATTGAGTTTCTAGTGATGTCAGGATTCTGCCTCACTTTTCGGTCCTCTCCATTCTGTTTTTCACTCAGTTATGTGCATTATCAGTCAGGCTTTATGCCAAGTAGGTCAAGTCCCAACCAATCCAATTTTAAATAATTCTTTGTTTTGGTTTGGTTTTTGAGACAGGGTCTGACTATGTAGCCCTGGCTGTCCTGAAACTCACTTTGTAGACCAGCCTGACCTCAAACTCACAGAGATCTGCCTATCTTTGCCTTCCAAGTTCTGGGATTAGAGGAGTGTACCACCATGTCTGGCCAATTTTAAATACTTCTTAATGCCAACTCTAAAGAACATACCTTCTATATCGGTATCTATGGAAATCTCGGAAAAGGATCAGATGTCTTTGAACATAGTCTTGTTTAATGTTAGAGTGATCTATAGGTTGGATGGTGTCCCCTTCATATGACTGTAACTCAGAAGGAGAGCCTACCGGGTGATACAACTTGCAAGGTGGCAGAAGGTTGGGTCCCTAAATCCATGAAGCTGGGGGTCTTATAACAAGAGAAAGAGATATCAGGTCTCTTTCTCCATCTGAGCATACCAAAGAAATGTCCATGAACACATGGATAATGGGAGCAACCTACAAGACAGGTGAAGCCTTGGAATGAAACCTAATTTTGCAGACATTTTGACCTTGAACTTCCTGACCCCAATAAGTATGAGAAGGAAAAGTTTTGGTGCTTAAACTGCCCAGTCTTTGGGACACTGTCATGACGACCTGACGTGACTGGTAAGGAAAGGAAGCAACTTAATGGAGAAAGAGTTTAACCTGGCTCACAGTTCCAGAGGGGAACTCATCTACCATGCTGGAGCAATAAATCATAGCAGCAGAAGCATGAGGCTAGCCTGTCATAGTCCACCAGCAGCTCAGAAGCATGAGGTTAGCCTGTCATAGTCCACCAGCAGCTCAGAAGCATGAGGCTAGCCTGTCATAGTCCACCAGCAGCTCCGAAGCATGAGGCTAGCCTGTCATATTCCACCAGCAGCTCAGAGGCGGAAAGCAAACAGGAAGTGAGACTGAACCATCAAACCTCAAGGCCGATTCCCAGTGACATACTTCTTCTAGCAAGACTCTACTTTCCAAAAGTTCTCTATAAACTTCCCAAACAGCATACTAGCCAGGAACCAAATATTTAAATGCCTGCCTCTGTGGGGCCATTTCACAATCTACCCACAGCACTGTGTTTGAGTTAGTGCAGTTAAACAGAATGTTGGTATCCAGGCCTTTGAAACCATGCCCCACATCTGCTAGCTTTTTCTTATCTACCATAGATATTTTAGAAGGCACCAATCCGTGATGATACAGGAGACCAGGCCACCCTGGTCTAAGACATTCTGTTTAGAGAAGAGATTCCCAATCCAGAAGAGACTGGGTTGTGAACAAGAAAATGTGTTTCTTTTAGAAACTAGGATTTTTTAAAAAATATTTTTTATTTATTACGTATACAGTGTTCTGTCTGAATATATGCCTACTCGCCAGAAGAGGGCACCAGATCTCATTGCAGATGGTTGTGAGCCACCATGTGGTTGCTGGGAATTGAACTCAGGACCTCAGAAAGAGCAGTCAGTGTTCTTTACCTCTGAGCCATCTCTCCAGCCCACTAGGATTTTTTTTTTTATTTGACTCTACTTGCAGCTAAGTCTAACCTTAAGAGACTGCCAATATGGAACTCAACTGCCAAACGAAAATAGCATGCTGAGTGAGAACGTTAAAGAATTCTAAAGTCTTCAGAATAGTGTCTCTCTGATAACCGCCGCACAACTCATTGAACACAGAGAAGTCAAACTGGTGCCTACATAGAACCTTCACCCCAGTCTTTTGCATGGGAAGACACTCTGCAGGCTACCAAAAGAGAAACATAAACCCATCCATCCACAAAACCTTTGATCTAAAATCTGACCTATATGCAATATATGCTAAGGCAGTAGTGGCACAAAGTTCATGGGAGTAGCCAACCAGTGTCTGATTTGACCTGAGGCTCACTCCATGAGGTAGAACCCAGACCTGAAACTGCTTGGGTGACTAAGAACCAGAGACTAGATAGCCCAGAGACACAGAGTAAAACAAATACTACTGATCTAAAGAGGAAAAAAAGACAAAAGAAAGAGAGAAACAATAAACTGATTCCTAGTGATATTCTGCTATACTCATAGATCTGTGCCTTATTCAGACATCATCAAAGAAATTTCCTCCTGCAGCTAATAGGAAGAAATAAAGAGACCCACAGCCAGACACTGTGCAGAGAACACAGATCTCTAAATGGGATGTCTTCATCAAACCCCTCCCCTCGGAGTTCAGGGAATCCTCTAGAAGAGGAGGTAGAAAGAATGTAAGGCCACCAGGAAAACAAGGCGATCTGAATCATCTGAGCAGACCTCCTATGAACTCACATAGACTGAAGCAGCAAGCACAGGGCCTGCATTACTCTGCACCAGGTCCTCTGTGTGTATATTATAGTTTTCCTTTTAGTAACTTTATAATACTCCTGAGTGTGTGAAAAGTGTGTCTCTGATTCCGGGGCCTTCTTTTGAGGCTCTTTTCCCTCCGTTAACTTGTCTTGCCTGACTTAGATGTGATGGTTTTTGTTATATCTTATATTTTATTTAATTAAAAAATAAAAAAGAAACCCCTCCCTAAAAAAATTTTAAAAAACTGATAGAAGGAAGTCATAATTGCAAAGAATAAGAGGGGAAGAAAGCTAGAGAAAATACTTATACTTAAGAATGCATGTGTTTGTATGTGCTGCTAGTGATTGAGACCAGGACTTGGCATGTGTTGGGCAAGTGATCTACCAATGAGCTGCATCATAGCCCCAACGCTGTTGTGCTTAAGGTAAAATATGTTCTTTTTTATTGATTTTTAAATCTCTATTAAAAGAGAAAATGACTAAATAAACTACATGTGACAAAACATTCACTGCTGCCACTATGTTAAGATGTAATATGGAATAATGCAACGGCTAATATGTAATATCTAATATGTAATAATATACTATCTTCTTATGTTTATATGTCTGAAAATTTTTAATAAAAAGTCAGGTGACCATGAATAAGACAGAAAAAAATCTCACAATAAATATACAGCAGAAAATCATATGACAAAGGTGGATTTAACAGATCAATGATCTAAACAAGTATACATACACCAATCATACTAAAATACTTTCAGGTTAAAAAATATTATGCAAAATAGAACCATACACTCTCTGTAAAGACAACTGAAATGAAATAATGTAGCAATGCCGAGAGCAGCAGCCTAAAAAGACACCAGCAAAAAGTAATCAAAGCAAAGGGTCGTTTGTATTTGAGGAAACTGATGAAGTTGAAAGTGCTGACTGCCTACTCAATATCCACCTTCCTTCCTCCCTTCAGAAGAGAACTCTGATTTTGCATGCATATATTGGGTATGCATTACTGTAAAATAATAAAGTAAAAAACTAAAAACCAAGACCAGAACTCTGATTTTGCTCTGTTGGTAGAGGTGCTGTGGAACTCACATGATGACTGACTTCCTTCCAATCATGGGGCTAAGGGGTGACTACCTCTGAGGTCTTTTTCTCACTATGACTCACTGAGACGTGAGCACTGAACCACTTTCTGGCCAGTGAGGAGAGGCTGTCTCAGTGATTCTGTGAAATATTTTTCAAGTTTAGACACACTGAAAGAACGTGAGCCATTTTTCCTTGTGGACATTCATGTGCCTCAATGTGCTGTCTACGGTGGGCACTGAAATTCCAAAGCTACAGAGAAACCTTGTCTCGAAAAACCAAAAAGAAAGAAAGGAAGAAAGGGAGGGGAGGGGAGGGGAGGAAGAAAGAAAGGAGGGAGGGAAGGAGGGAGAGAGGGAGAGAGGGAGAGAGGGAGAGAGGGAGAGAGAGAGAGAGAGAGAGAGAGAGAGAGAGAGAGAGAGAGAGAGAGAAACAAAGAAAGAAACAAAGAAAGAGAATTGAAGACCAGATTACAGGGACAGCAGAGCCCACACAGCAAGGGAACCCAGTTCTCGCATGACATCATCAAAAGGGTGCCCTCCTCTGAGTTAATACAGGAGCCCTGGAAAGGAGACACGGGACAGGAATAAATGTGTGGTACTGTCATAAGGAGATGATAGAAAGTGGGAGCAAGTCAAGAAAGGCTGAAGAGACGACTGACTACAAAACAAGTCAATCTCCCAGGAAAAGAGGCTGGACAGACATGGCCACGGCTGTCTGGACCAGTGAGCTACCAGCAGCTGTCAGGAACAGGCTTGCTCTGGGCTCCTTGCTGTGCACAGATACTGTCTGGGTGCAGAAAGCACAAGCTCCGGGGAAATACAGAGAGAATATTCTGAGAAAAGCCACAGTGGCTGTTGGTGAGTCAGGCTCTCCAAGGATGGAGGCCCCCAAGGCACATTCTCACAGTCATCACTGTCTCCTTTTGACAGTTTTACTCCTCTCCTCTTTGGCCTTATTATATAGGTAACAGAGCCACATTGATTTAAGCCAAAAGGTATCCTGACTTATCAGACATCATACAACAATAAAGTTGATCACAAGAAGAATATAGCAAGTGATATTTGTGTTTGTCTAATGGATTAGCTATGAAATATATTAGAGATGTTGACAGAAGTGATGTCATGAATAAATCCACATTTATAGTAGAATGTTCCAGTATCTCTCATTGATTTATAATTTAACCAAAAATTAATAATGACATGGAGGAATTAAGCCTCCTCATTAGTAAATTTTAGTCATTCAAAAGAACTCACTTCATCACACATAAAAGACAACACAGGGCTGGGGATTCAACTCAGTTTGTAGAATGCTTGTCTGCCATGCAGGAAGTCCTAGATTCAGTCCTCATTTGGGCATGGTGTCGCATGCTTGTAACACCAGCACTCATGATGTGAAAGCAGAAGAATCAGAAGTTCAAGACCATCCTTGGCTGCAAAGCAAGTTCAAGGCCAACCTGGGCTATATGTGATCCTGAAATAAAAGAGGTGGAAGGGTGGAGGGAGAGACTTGAAAATAAATACACAAGAACAACAGTCAATGAAAATGAAATAAGCAATGTTTACATTGGGCAAGTATGTAAAGGAAAAGTGTGTTGCCTGCTTTCTTGGTAGACTGTATTTACATATGTTTGGATTTTTTGAAGACTGTATTGACAAATACAAACCAAAAGACAAAAACATATCAAGTATACCTTTTGGTAAAAGAGCATATACATAAATCTATAAAGTAATAAAGAAATATTTATGCTGAAAAGCCACACCCTCTCACCACCCCATTCTGAACAGCAGCATTCCTGGATCCCCAGAGCAACCCCACAACCCATCCTGACCTCACTTGTATTAGCCATCTGGTTGTAGCCTCCATTATTTGAGATAAGGTCTTATTCCTCAACTCTTTATTGATCAGTTTTATTGAATTGCATATTAACTTATTAACACCACAGTCTACAAAACTGCAAATATTTAATATGTTTCCTAAGCACATTGCGAGGTTATGCATAGATGGTATAGGTAAATTTAATAGGTAAATGTATTCTATATGTAGTATGTGTTCTGCTTTTTTAAAAGATTTATTTTTTGTTGTATGTGTAATGATTTCTGTCC
>JAQHUG010000065.1:3484550-3501538 GCA_028555095.1 Dicrostonyx torquatus
AGTCATTCTAACATAAATATGCTACTATTTATATAATGTATGTGTCTAAAACTTCTGTTTTCACAAACCCAAAGAATTCTTGTGAGTTCCAGAGAGCTGAATTAAAGGACCCACCTTAAATAGGTCAGAAACACACACACCCCAATTCCCTAGTCCTAATTTTTTTTTCCTTAATTTAACTTTGTTCTTTGTTCTGCCAATGCCTTAAACAGGTGTAAGAGTCACCAGACATTTCCATGCCACAAACACCGGACAGGAGCAAAGAGACCAGCTATGCCAGGATGTGGCCAGCACCCAGCCATCTCAGGTCCCCCCTAAAAAAAAGACAATGCTCACAAATAAGCCAGAAGCAGTCTTGAGAATCTGCCACCCCAATCCCTTCAACCTGTGGTGCCTAATTCCCCCGATTTTTATTATAAAAAAAGGTAGGAATGTAATGATTTCTGTCCCTTTAAGAGGCAAGCCACACCCACTCCCTTCCTGTCTGCAGCTGCAGACGCTCACCCTTCTCTTTCTGTTCCTTCTTTCGGAGAGGCAACAGCTGCGCTTCTTCTTCTCCACCCCCCCCCGTCTCTCTTTCTCTCTTTTCTCTCCCTCTCTTCCCCCCTTCTCTCCTTCTCCCTTCCCCCCATAACCCTAATAAATGTTCAACTTTACTCTACATGGTGCATCTGTCTTTCTCTTGCCTGCCTGCCCACCACCACATGGCTGGGAACCCGCACCAAAAGAACAACAGTATGTATATTAGTGTTTTTGCTTACATGTGTGTAGTGTTTTTGCTTACATGTGTGTATGTTCACCACATGAATGCCTGGTGGCCACAGAAGGCAGAAGATGTTACCCCTGGAACTGGAATTACAGTTGTGAGCTACCATATGAGTGCTGAGAACCAAATCCAGGTCTTCTGAAAGAGCAGCCAGTTCTCATTAACACTAGCCATTTCCCCACCTGCAATGCCAGCTTACATATTTTATTTAAAATTTGATTATCACTTCATTAACTTCATACCATAGCCCTTGAACATCACTTTGAAGATGAGGATGTTTATCTCCTTATCCCTTCTGCATCTCTAATCACCTCAACTTCGTGAGGGCATTTGTATTTTCACATTGTCAGACTTCTTTTTCAAGGTCTGATCATTCATTTGTTATTCTTAAAGACTTGTTTTTGTTATTCTTTAAAGACTTAGAAGTAGAAACTCTCAGTGAGGCCTGCCTACGCCTCCTGGCCATCTGTGCCTGGTGTTTTCCTTTGGCTTTCTTCATTCTCATGGCTACAAGTTTAGTGTATTCTGCAGCCTCTCCCCTGTTTTCCTTAGTGCATTTCTTCAGAGCAATGCCTTGATGTTTGTACTTCAGGATATATAAAGACTAAAGAAAAACTGAATGTTTGGCGCATTGGTCCTGGGCTTCTTGCTATCTTTAAGGTCTTTCTGAGAAAATATTGGTGGACATCAACTTCTTTAGAGAAATTGAAAAGTTTTCAAATTCTGCTAGCTCTATTGAGACCACTGAGTCACAGGAGAGTTTGTTAGTCCAGAAATATCCTTCTCTATTTTTTTTTACAATAACCAAGTAAAGAATACTCAAATTGACATCCACACTGCATGCACAACAGACTTTTGCTTCTTCTCTCCAGTTATTCTAGGTCTATAGTTGTAGGCCCATGTTTCTATGTGGTGTGGCAGCCAGGCTCTGAAGCCATAGGCCCCACCTGAGGTGGTCCCGTAGCCCTGCAGACAGGCTGTCACGGCCCTAACAAAGGGTCAGGATGTTGTTGCTCCTTTCTTTGTAATTTGGAGGATGCCTGACAGAGATGCTAATGCAAACCTATGTGACAGCTAGCATACACAGCAGACAGGTAGATGTGGACATGAAAAAATGCCATTCACCTGGTTACCTAGGAGACAGAATGCTGGTATTTTTCCCACTCAGTTTATGTTTTGGTATAAAAGCTGTTTGGAGAATAAACGAGAGGAATTCTTCAGGTTGTGAACTCAGAACCTCATGAGGGACCACTGAGAATCTCCCTCCCGATAAAGCCACGTGAGTTGTGTCTTATTATTTTCCATGCCTCCACGCTGGTCCAGAGAGAGTTTATGTTGGGGTCTGGTCAAGAGAAATAATTTATGGTCTGGGCTAGCACCAGACCCCGACATATAATAATTAAAAAAAAATACCCATTACAAAACAGCAGCCACACCCTGCCATTGGTCAAGACGATTTGCCCCATGGGAAACCCTTGTTTGTCGTAGCTACCACTAACTCAGGCCGTATCTGTAATGGATTCTGTCTCTTTAAGAGAAAGCCACGCCCACTCCTTATCTGCCTGCAGTTCGCAGATTTCTCTCTGTGTGTCCCTACTCTCAGAAGAAGCAGCTGTGCTTCTGCTCTCCCCCTCTCCTTCTTCTCTCTCTCTCTCTCTCTCTCTCTCTCTCTCTTTCTCTCTCTCTCTCTCTCTCTCTCCTCTTCTTCCTTTTCCCCTTCATAATCCACCTAATAAATGTACAACTTTACTCTACATGGTGCATCCGTGTCTGGTCTCATGCACCCGCCACTGTCTGCCCGCCATGGCTGCTGCTGCCGCCATTGCCACGAGGTCTCGACCAGCGCAAGCTGCCGGCAACCTGCCACCATTGGAGACTGCCTGCATGGTCTCGTGCAACCCTGGGGACCCACAGCAAGCTGCCGGGGGACCCCCATTAGCTAAAAACCACAACAATATCACTGTGCTGCTCTTCACCCAGGGTTTCTTCCTCCCGAGAGCAGCTTAAGAAGCTGTAGCCATGTGAGTCTCATAGAAAGTAGGAAGCCTGCCATCATCTCCCCTCCAAAGAGTTTCTGACTTCTGGTGGCTGGGAAGGAGATATTTAGCTTCATCTTGACATGGTCTACCACCTAGGAGGCAACATGAGAGAGGATGCCAAACTTCGTTTAACTTGCATTTTTAAACAACAAAAACTATTGCATGAATTTTCTCCCTGAGGAAGTCTAGACAATATCTAGCCTGTTTTCTAAGGCTCCAGTGACATGACTTCACGGGGCTTACTTGCAGAGCATGGGTGGCCCCAAAGCACTCATTTTGAAAAGTCTCCACCCAGCATGTATGATGGACCCACATAGGTGGGGATTCCTTCCCCCTTGTTTATCACAGCCTATAAAATCTAGCTTCTCCCCAAGACGGCAAGGGAAGATGCAATTAGGTCAGAATCGCATGCAACTCTCTGGGAAGAGCGGCTGAATATTCGTGTGAACCGTAACCCTTCCCATCCGCTTCTTCTATGAGGGCACTTCAAGTGTCAACCAGTCCAACTGCGGTGATCTTTGGCAAGCATGTACAACTGAACTCATGACGTGGTGGCTACTTGGCTCAGGGGGTTGTGCTGTACAACATGAGCCTTCGTCCTTTTCTCATGGACATGAAGTGAGTTGCCTGTACAGACAGAGAGGCAAGTCAGCTAGGACACAAGAGGGACAGGCGCTGGGGTTGTGCTGCCTCATCGCTAACAGAGCTAAATGTCCTCCGTGCTTCAGCTTCTCCATCTCTAATGAAAGACTTCCCCTACCTGCTTATCCAGAACCTCTCATCAACATAAGGAAACCTGAAAGTACCCAGGGGAATTATTTTTTTTATTCAAGTGCCAAAAAGGAAAGGACATCCACCATCTAAAACATAATTTTGAGCTAAAGAATATGCCAACGGTGCCCTCTCTTCATACCTCTGGAGTTCAATGTGTTTCTGCTCCAATGGTATGCGGAGAATGCATGTTTATTCAATTCTTTTCGTTAGAAAAATTAAAATGCAAATATATGCAAATTATGGACATTATAAATGAGAACAAGACAGAAAAGTAAAACCTTGATTACTGGTTGGCTAGAGGGACATTAGCAGAATCCCGAAATGAAACTCAAAATTCCATGCCTGGAGAATCATGGCCAAAACAAGCCCGCACTCTCGCCCCTGCACTGCTAAAGTCACCACCTGGATTCTCTGTCACCAGTTAGCACTCAGTTATCCCAGCTATATCAACACTACATGTGTGTAGGAGGTACAGAATCTCAATTCACAAAGGTTCAAATTCAGCCGCATTTTCTATGTACTGTTATGGGGTCCTCCCCTCCGTTCCTGAAACTTTGTCATCTCTGATGATTTGACAAAACTGGGGAGAGATGCTGGTTGGGCAGATTTAGGTTCTGGGACCCCATAAGTGAGCAACTATGTTTGTGTCCTTGGCCAGAAACTGAAAATGTCTGTGGGTCTGTCTTACAAGGGCCAGGGATGCCAGAAAGGAGCTCTGGCCTCTTGTGTTCTCCTAAAGAGCGCCCTTGCCTGGAAGTCATATAGGACACTCATGTCTCCCAGTGAACAGCTATAGAACTGGGTTTCTGGAACTGAGTGGCGTCTAGTACCTAACCTCAGCTCTCGAGGGGGAAACATTAGGTGGTGAGAAGTCATTGAGAAAGGACACTTTGGCCCCAACCCTACCCCATTTCCTGGTGACACTGAAAAGAAAATACCAGCTTTACCACTCTCTGAGACCTCTAGCCAAAAGACTGAACTCCTGTGGACTTGGGTGGAGATATGACATTCTAATCTATTTCAAAGATTAGAAACTTATAGACAACTGTATCTTCCATTAGGCCTTAATCCAACAAGGGGCTAAAGAGATGTTTGGCACTTAAGAGCACTTGATGCTCTTGCAGAGGACTGGGATTTGGTTCTCAGCACCCACAGAGTGGCTCACAATCATCCCTAACTCAAGTTCCAGCAGGTAAAAATATTATGCACACATATATGGGCAAAACAGTCATACACATAAAATAAATAAACCCAAAAACAATTTTTAAGGTAATCCAACTGTGCCTACCATACATATAGCAGGCAGTCCACCCACAGGAAGTCTGATTCACTTTAAGACGTGCTGAGTAATAGTTCGCCCCTTGATGGGATGACGTACTTACTCTTTCTAGAAACCTCACCTCCATGAAGCAAAGCTTGTTAAGTTTGGATCAATAAAGTAAATGTAGTAAAATATTCACTGCATAGAAAACTGACAGACAGTTCTTTTATTTTTCCTGCATACTTTAAAGTTTCATAATAAAACGGTGAGAATAAAACATCTGTTATGAAGTATGAATCATAATTTTGATTACAAACTCCTTATTTTGATTAAAATAATACCCCTTAAAGATACCAGCTCCTATAACCATCCCCTCCAAAATTTGAATTTCAAATTCTATTTTGGATCCCATTTCTCTTCAAATTCCCATGGAAGGATACCTTCCCCAGGAAGTAGGTGATTTTGAGAATAAGAAAGTGTGCAGGGAATAAAAGTGCAGTTGTAGAGGATGCAGTAGATTTCACACATTTTTACTCCAAAAAACACGTGGTGTGCACTAATGTGACATTTATGTTCTCAGAGAAGCTTCCTAGAGCTTACCTTCTCTTCACTCCATACTATCAAGTCTGGAAGATGGGCAAGAGGAAAATGTTGTGGTAATTTAGTGACCTGTGTGGCAGAATTTATGATAGCTAAGCTCAACAATAAGAACATTGATGGGGAGCCTCCTTCAGTCAATGGCCTTTGAGAGGCTGGACCAGGTTGAGCATGACCTTGGGTACCAAAAAGAAGCACACCCACCAATTGCTCTCTCTTCCACTCTCACACCTGGATGCTGAATTCTGTTCCTGTTCCCTATGAGCGCAAAGGGCTGTGATCTGTGAGTTCCCTTAAATAAATAACTTCTTTATTATACTTAATTCTATGTTGGTGTGGGATTACTTTATTCACATTCGCCTTCAGAACACAGCATGAAGTGGAGGAAGACTTGAGCACACCAAGTCCCACATCATCAATGCCACCAGTTTGTTAAAGTTACTAAAACTATAGCAACTATTCACAGAAAATAGTGTCCACAGCTATTCCACAATAGGAGAGGTAGTTTATATCTTTTGCTTGTAGTTTTCCTTTGTTCTTGAATTCATTAACATTTTATATGATCCTAGCAAGGAATAAATAAAAGCTGACCCTCAATGTCAAAACTATATGAATGTACAGTAAGTAAACTCTGTAATCTATGCTTCTGCCACAAAGGAAATAAGAAAGAGAACCCATTTTACCTCATCTGTGTCAGATGTTAGGTCTGCAGAGGGGTCACACTCAGGATCAACCCTTCCTTGAGCTACATCACGCCCAGGACTTTACAGATGTTATTATTTGAACCTGTGTGGGTCCCATTTCTTTAAAATTTCTGACTCTTTAGAATAATGGGTATTATTATACACACAGTATCACCTTAAGGGAGTAGTGCCATGTTCAGAGACACCATGGAAAATGTATCCTCTCTGTCATCAGAGAGGTGTGAAGAAAAAGCTAGGAGAGAAGAAGTAGAGGGTAAACCATTGATGAGAGGCTGCTCACTAAGTGTTGTCCTGATATGGGCAGCCATGTGGAGGGCAGTGTGAGAATCAAACCTTAGGAGGCACTCGCAGGGGTGATGAGAAACTGTTGGTACTTAAACAGCCTTCAAGGAGCCAAACAAAAGAAGTCACTACATGTAATTACAGATATCCAGAAGATACAGAGATGAAGGTAGAACTTGGGAATGTATTAGAAGGATAGAGCAAACATTAAAAAAAAACAGAAAAATGATTTTGGAAAACAAGGAGCAGAGAATAAAGAAAACTAGAGGGGTCTACTTCAGAGAATGAGCCATACTGAAATATGCCAGTGTGGAAACCAGGAGAATCATGGGAGACAGAGAACAGGAAAACCATTTAAAATAAAAAATAAAATCAATGTGTTTAGAAGAGTCCAGCAATGGCCCCGTGAAACAGTCTAGAAGTGGAGTAGATTTAAATAAAAGGAGAGGAAGAAGGAGGAATCCCAGGTGTGATAAACTAAGGCTCATCCTGAACTTTACAAACGTTGTAGCTGCGGAAACAGGAAAGTCAGAATATGGTGATGAATGTTAAAAACCTGAAGGAATGGAAATAACGTTAACATGCAGTATTTAATAATTACTTTACAATAAGTCTGTGATGATCAAGCTGGATCATGAGTGCGAGTAGACTACCAAGAATTTGTATGTGAAATAATATACTTTCATGATTGTAAGACTAACAATAATATGAATAAAACAGATCCATTATTCTGAAGCTACTGAAACATAACCCCAGCACCAGAAACTTAAGAACAGTTCTTGATGTATTTCCATCACTTAGCACTAAAGTGAAGCTAATAGCTTCATGCTAGACATGAGCTCATTCAAGAAGTGAGGACTTAAGCAGCCCAGGGGATAGAGGGCCCACCCATGGATAAGCATCTAAAATCACTCTTATCCCCAAAGGAGTGGATATTCCAGACGAGGATAACATACACTCCATGCCTCTTTAAAAAACAACTCAGCCAGT
Source organism: Dicrostonyx torquatus (assembly GCA_028555095.1). NCBI lineage: Eukaryota > Metazoa > Chordata > Mammalia > Rodentia > Cricetidae > Dicrostonyx > Dicrostonyx torquatus. The sequence goes on from JAQHUG010000065.1 coordinate 3,491,964, forward strand.
CCTAGATGGCATCTGTGGAATCAAGTTCCAGAAATTACTGGGTTTTCCCAAAGTATGCTTTCTTCTTCTTTCTGTGGTTAGCAACTCCTCCACATTGTAACGTAGCCTACAGCTAGCCCCCTCACAGATGCCTTTCTCAGCCTCCCTGGAAGCTATGTCTTCCATAGGGCTCTATTCTGTCTAAGAAGATGAGAAAGTGATATTTTCATTATATGGTCGTTTCCTTCAAATTACTCTCCTTTACACTGGCTGTGGTATGGTGGCTAGAATCATAGTATCTGTTTTAGTCCACAAGTAATGCAATAGGTATGAACTTTTCCTTTTCAGAAATTAAACTAATTCATTTATTTTATATCCCGACCAAAGTTTCCCTTCCTCCTTTCTTCCCATTCCCTCACATTGCCTCCCCTTGACCCCTGCCCAATAGTCTCCTTCTCTGTGTCAACAAAACATGGAATATCAAGTTGCAGTAGGACTAAGCTCCTCCCTTTGTATCAAGACTGGGCAAGGCAGCCCCGTATGAGGAATAGGTTCCCAAAAAGCAGTAAAAGCCATAGTGATGGGCCCTGCTCCCACTGCCAGGAATCCAACAAGTAGGCCAAACTACACAACTGTCACACATATGTAGAGGACCTACATCAGTTCTATGCAAGTTCCCTGGTTGTCGGTTCAGAGTCTATATGATCCAATGAGCCCAGGTTAGTTGTTTCTGTGGATTCCCTTGTGATGACCTTGAGCCCCCAGCTCATACAATCCTTTCTCCCTCTCTTGAGCAAAGCCCAAGCTCAGCCCAAACCTGGAAACAACCTAGATGCTGCGCAATCAAAGAAGTAGATAGAGAAAATGTGGTGTGTTTACACAATGGACAATTACTCAGCTGTTAAAAACAAGGACATCAGGATTTTTTGAGGCAAATGGATAGAACTAGAAAAATCATCCTGAGATTGGTGATTATCCCAATTGTCATCAGAGAGCCTTCATCCAGTAACTGGTGGACACAGATGCAGAGACCCACAGTTAAGTATTGGGTGTGAACTTTTTGACTCATATCTAAGAAATGTAAATCCATAAATGTATAAGAAATGTGAGTTAACATCATTATTTACACTTGATCTCTATTTCCAGATCCCATCTCAGTCTGGTCAGTTCCTCAACTGATGAGGATTTTATTCACAGTTTAAGGCATTTTCTGTCCTTTCTCCCAGGTCTTCTGAGGGCTCATACAACATCCAGGAGTGAAGGGATTCATGAGTGTGAGCATCATAAAGATTTCAGACATCAGCTGAATTGTAAATTGTTTGGACATTTGAATTTCTGTGGTTTTCAGGTCCAAATGGCATTGACTGACAGTTACACCCCTGCCCGAGAAGCCCTTCCCTGAGAGGACTTCTCAGCTGAGAACATATTGCTGCTACCAAACAAGAAAAATGTCATTACGATACCTGATTCAGAATCCCACTTCAGGCTGTTGAGATTCCCGCTGAGCTCCAATGATTGCTCCTCCATGGTCTAGTGGTGCTAAGAGGCTGATATTCTCCCCCAGTAAAACAAAGGGAGCAAGGATTGGCTCCTCTTTTCTTTCTTCTTACAGTGTTTCTCTATGTAGCTCAAGCTTGCCTTGAACTCAAAGTGTAGCCCAGGCTGACCTGACTCAAACTCACAATTCTTCCTCAGCCTCTCCAGGACCAAAATCGTAAGTAGGCATACCACATGCTGCTCCCCTCTTTCCTTGAACCGACAAGTTCTCTAGTGTCTTCTCTATCACTTCCTTCCCTCACACCATTTTAAAGGCCAAGATCTTGCCAAGTGCTGTGATAATCTACCTGACCATATTGTACCATATTTAGCAAAATGTAACCCTACTACAATTTCAACAACATAATTAACAAGCCACTATTTAGTGCAATGAAATTTATATTTATGCCCCAATGGGTTTTCCTCTAGGCACCATCTGTTGTAATTCAATTACATGTACATATTGACCAAATCACTGCTTAGTGCATTCTGGCTCTTCAAATAACCATGAAAATATCCTTATCCCCAAGACAGTCATGCTTAGTTATGATGACTGTTAGTTTTGGGGGCAAAAGGAGATTTGCATTCAGACTCTGAGGACTGTATCCTAAAGTCTACCTGCTTTTCCCACAGTATGGGACCCCCAAGCACAACAAACCCAGTGATGTAAAGAGAATATAGAAAGGGCCTCTCAGCTTTCTGACCTCATAGGCATGATTGATTCTGCCCCCTCATTTCACCTTGACCTATGCCATCACCCTTTCCCAAATCCCAACTCAAACCTCTACCTGGCAACCACAAACTCTTCTTCTTCACGAAGACTTCAATCCCTTCCACCAAACTTGCTAACCACAAACCACTTTCTCCCTCTCCATTAGCTAATTGTCCATTAGTCTTCCTTTTGTTGTTTCATCCTTAATAATAGAGCCCGTTGTAATTATTCCCTTGCAAATACACTCCCCTCCCTGGCTGCTTACTGCCAGTCATTCTTGCCTGAGAAAATCCCTGCCCACTATGATTCTACCTTCTTCCTTTTCAGTGTCCCTTCCTGAGCAGCTGAACATTGCTGGAGAGTTCACAACTGAATTCATTCACTTAATGAACATTTCTTAAACTTCTACGATTTTTCTAGACTTGGTCAAGCACATGAAAATAGTGCAAAATAAGACAGCCTTTCTATAGAGCTTGTACCCTACAGGAGAGATTTTACGTGAAGTGCATGTACTTGTGTGCACTCAAGAAAAATCAACAAGTCTGGGCTCTTTCCTTTGCAGGCTCTTTTCCAGTGCCTGGATCATCATTTGGTCATCATTTGGTTATCATTGTCCCCTCTACTTTCTTTCAAGATTTCCATGTTTCCTCCTCCATTCACAGCCTTGTGTGATGGTCTTGTCCATTCTTTAAGGGCAGAAAATAACATAAGCTAGCAAAGCACCTGCTTCACCTATTTAAATGTGCATTCATTCATGCTTTAGCACTTCCTGACTTCATATAATTCCAAAGCCTCCACTTGTGCCCTGAATAAAATTCCCTCTCACCTTTTCAAGAACATTGCTTCGTCAGTTGCCACCTCCCTGGAAGAACATTCCCATCATGTGAAAACAGACTCTCTTAAAGCCTGTCTTTGGAAAGCCCTCCTTTTCCCTTTACCTAACCATACCAGTCTTCTTAAAAGAGATGCTTTACCAAAATGTCGACTTATCTCCATCTACTCTTAAGCTTACTCTAATAGGCTCTCAATATACACTACTCTACCACTCACCAGGCCTCTTATGAAGGCCAAACACTATTCCCATGCTGCTCAAACTAGCACCTGCTCCTGCCTCCTTATTCTACTTCTTGCCAGCCTTCAACCAGTCTGCGTCCCTCCTTCCTTAAATACTGCTTAATCTCTTGGGTTCTACAACCCCTAGGATTTCCTCTGGTCTTGCTAGTTAGTCCTCCAAGATTTTCTTTGTTACCCTTTCCCTAATTCTCAAGCTTGCTGATTTTAAGATCTAGTATCTACTCTCTCCGCAAGCTCGGGGTGGCCTCAAACACTGCAGTACATGTGGCACAGCAACTCAGCTTTTGACTTCTCAGCTCAGACTTCTCCTTTGAGCTTCAAGAAACTGAAAGTTCCGCGCAGGTCACAACAGAGGGATGGACATGCATTAGCTTTGTGCAAAAGCTAATGGTTTATAAATCTAATGGTTTTTGAATTTTTGGAATTGCTATTTGGTATTAAAATACCTGCTTAATAAGTGTGGCTATGTCATATATCAATTTAATGCACATTTCTTACTGTTTGATTTCTGCTAATGAGTTATTATTTTCTGTCTACTTCATATATATTTTACGTTATAAAAATAATGTTAGACAAAAACAAATTCAGAGTATTTTATTTGAGTTCCAAATGTGTTGTAAAGTCTCTGAGGCAGCTTGTGATGTCAATCATGCATTTGGCCTGGACCTGAAAACAAGTATAGAGTGACGTCAACAAGGCACTGAACCTGTACAGTGGTACAAGCAAACATTCTACCAAGGAGACAGGAGAACCTGGGAGATGATCAGTGAGGCTGTCAGTCATCAGAAGCCAACAACGACCAAATGAGAACAATCCCCAAAGCAGATCCTCTTACATCCATAGGAGATGTTGCCTTCAGAGCTCAGTGTGGACCATCTGAATGTCACTGAGCCATCACAGCAAAGTAGAAAGGTGGGAAGAACCAGGCCATCTCCAGATAGTCTGATCCAACACAGATTTCTGAACCCCAGGGACACCATGATGTCTAGGAAGTACTCACAACAAATCAAGGGGGTGCACTGAAAACTGCAATTCCTGCAGCCAGCAGTGGTCTCCAGAAAGTGCCTAATTCTTTTCCACTACAACTTTCATGGGTTGTGTCTTAAAGACACAACCAAGTCTTTAAGAGTTGAACTAATTATGAAGTTTTGCCTTGCACACCATAGTAACCTGGCCTTTTGGCAACAAACTGGCTACTGTTTCTTCAAGCATCTCAGCAATATTTCCCAGGGAAAGGGGGGATGCAGAAAATGTTTTCCAAAAGTTTGTTGAACCTCAAAGCACATATTTTACAGTATGGAAATAAACAAACTAGTTCTCACTGATAAAAAGGTGTTGATTGTAGTGGCTCCTATTTTGATTAATAAACATGTGTTTGAGCCTAATTATGACTTGAAGTTCATGGTCTGAAACTGATTCCTTTGGTACAAACCTAACAGATTGACTGATTCAGTGCACATTTTACCTCTACTGCCAAGGCCCCAGCCATTTGAACCACTGCCCCAGTGTGATCTTTCCAAACCGCTCCAGAGACAGTTCCGGACAGTCTGCACACATACGCCAGAATGGTATCATGTGCTTTTTCTTTTCAAATTCTTAGTCAGGTCTGGTGAAGCATTCCAATAATCCTAGCGCTTGAGCAGTAGAGAGAGGAATATCAGGAGTTCGAGGTAAGTCTTGTCTACATGAAGAGTTGGAGGCCAGCCTAGGCTATATGAGACCCTGTCCTAACTTTTAAAAACAATAAATGAGGGGGAGACCTCAAATGGTTTCCCTTTCTGTGGCATAAAAATACTATACTCCCCCACACAGCCACAGGGCCTGCCTGCTCTGGATTTCCCTGAAGAGAATTCCCTCACCTGTTGCTCAATAACCACAAGGTATTTTGCCTAATTTTCAAGGATTCTAGTCCTTCGTCTAGTATGTCCCCTCCTATACCTGTGAATATCTCTTCCCACCCTTTTGGGGAGATAAGGAAGTTGTCCCCCATTTTCCACCACTGCTAGCTTTGGCTTCTTTTCTAACACAGCAGGCTCTCCACAGCTGTGAATTCCATACCTATGGATTCAACGAATCCCAGACCACAACTACCCCTCCAACTGCCTCTTTAATGTGTATGTGCAGACATCCTTCCTTGTCACCATTAACTTAGAACTGCAGTCTAGCAGGTACTCACATTGTACCAGGCAATGTGAGTATCAAGGGAAGATCTAAAAGCTACAATCAGGTGGGTGTGAGCCATGCAAATACCACAGCACTTCATATAAAGAATTCGAACATCTGTAGATTTTAGTATCTGTGAGGAATGATGGGAAGGTGTCCTGGAAACAACCCCCTCCAGACACTGAGAGATGACTGTTTTTATTGCAGTTTGCCATGATTTTTAATAATTTGGCTGTTCCCTTTGTGCATGTTGCCCTGTCTCCCATTCAGATGCTAATCTGTGAATGTAACTACATCTGCTTTGCACCACTGCACTCCCAACACGGATCCAAATACTTCACCCAACTCTGGACTACACTGCAGGATGAATACATAAAAGAATGGAAAGGTGAATCAAGTGTGGGCTCCTACGGTACATGTTTCATTTCCACAGCTATTGAAATCCTTGTGTGACAATGGCCTATTTACTTATGAATACTAGCTGCCACTTTGTGTTCCTTTGGATATAAGAATGCTTTAATAGAGCCTCTGAGATATGCGACTCTCTGGATTTTTCAATTATTTTTGCTATGCCTAGAGCATCCTTTTTTTAAAAAACACAATTAATAACTGCTGTAAGAAAGCAAATGATTTTGAGCCTTTGGAATCTATGTTTGAATAAAACAGACTAGAGCACCCTGCAATCCTGAAAGCAAACCCTATTAGAAAGAAAATAAAAGAAATCACTTTCTGACCACGTGTGCTGGGGACTGAGTTGAACCCCTAACACTCACACAATATGTTTGTAGCCCCATGAGAGGGGCCCGATAACAGTCCCATTTCAGAGAAGAGATAAGAAAACTGAGGCTCCAAGGCTTGATTAACAGGATGAGGTTGACCCAGCTGGCAAGCAGCAAAGCCATACTCAATCGCCAATCACAGGGCTGGTGAATAGGCCCTTTTCAGTTCAGATGACAGGAGATAATGCAGAAGGAAGACAAAAGGCCGCTAGGCCCCAGCCTAGTATCTTGCAATTATCCCGTCCATTACCGAAAGTTGGTTTTCTACAATGAGTGGCTGTATTTTTTTTCCAATTTATCTCTGCCATTGTTATTTAAACCTCATAGTTCTCATTTGCACAAAGGTCCTGGGAAAATCTTTAGCAGGGCTATGTTTAGGTCTTGAAAGCTATTCTTTCCTTTCCAGGAGGCCCCAAAGCGACAGGCTAATGGGAACCGCGCTCTTTTGCCCTGGAAATGTGTTCACCGGATCATTTTTCAGAACAGGTCTCATGGAGAAGACATAGGACCAAGAGCTTGGGAGCAGATGTGCCTCTCACAAACTGCTTCCCCTAGTCCTGAGTTGCAGTCACGAGGAAGAAGCCTGGAGATGAATAGGCACTACTGCGGCTAGAAATGTGGTCAGTTGTAAGCGCATTGCTTTTCCCTCATGTTGCACTGGCTACAAAGCACCTGTTACCTGCCCATTCGCCTTCATCTTTCTGCTATCGTTGCAAAAAGATAGCAGACACAGAGGTACATCAGAGTGGCAGGCTTTGCTCCAAGTCCCCACCAAAGAAAAGGGGGTTGAGAAGATACCATGACCACTACGGGTGAAATTTAATGCAGATATAGTGGGTCATGGCCAGGTTTATCAACTGACTTCCTTGTTGGTCTTTCTTAGTTTATCTATCAGTAATGGTAGCTGCCACTCACAGGTGCTTTTCCACTGAGGACGCTAGGTTTGTTGGTCAGCTTTCCATTGCATAGAAACATCCGAGGAAAGGTCAAGTTTTTGCCTTGCAGTCATGGTACTTCCAGGCCATGTTCAACTGGTTCTATGCTCTTGTGTCTGTGGCAAGGCAGTGTCATGTGCCAAGGATATTGACAGAACAAAACTACTTGCCTCATGACCAGGAAGCAAAGGAGAGAAAAGGAAAGGGTAGATGTGCCACATTGAGGGCACACGCTCAATAACTTCAAGACTTCCATCTCTCAGAGACTCTATCACTTTCCGGTAGTACCCCTCTGGGGAGCAAACCTTTACCCGGTGGCCCTTTGGTGGACACTCTAGTCCAAAGGATAGCAGGCAGTCTCTCAAGGCTTCTTTGTGTTGCTATGGTTTGAATCTTGCATGTATCGCAGATACCCATGTGCTGTGACTTAGGGCCAGAATGCCACTATTAGGAAGGAGAAGCCTGCAAGGGGTAGAGCTTGGTGGGAAGTCTTCAGGCAGCTCAGGCTGTGTCACAATCACTCACTTCCTCTTCCCTTTTGTTTCCAACCATTAGAGAGCAGAACTCTAGCTTCCTGCCAGCATCACTGGACTCATTCAGAGACAAGGCCACACTTCCTGGTGACTCTGGTCTCCACCTCCTAGGAATGTAGCTGGGACATGTGTTCAGCTGCCCTTCCTTATCCTGCTATTCCCAGCACACCACTCTGAGACCTTTATCTTGGGCAGACTGTCTGCCCTCTGATTTCTCTGATTATAGTGAGGGCTTTGTGACATGTGGGGTGCTGGGGGAGTATAGCATGGCCCGTCCTCTCTGGAAGAACATAAAAGCATACTGGGCACAATGATCATTTTCCTTTAGTTCCCCAGCATTTTTATGTGACATGTGGACATCATTCAAGGTCATTGGGAATCTCAGAATGAAAGAAGCAGTTGGTTTTTGTTTCCTTTGAGGGGGGCGGGTTGGGTTTTTTATTTATTTATTTGTTTGTTTTGGTTTGCTGTCTTCATATTTTCTCTAGCACTGCAATTACAGCTGGCTATACTAACCAAGAGCTGAGGGTTCTGAGGGAAGAGAACCTGAATATAATGGAGGCTCTTCTGGGTGTCTTGAAGAGGGAGCTGGATAATTGCTGGGACACCACATTCAATGTTCTAAAGAATCCGGAAGAAAGAAGTGTGACATTATAGCTATAATCTCTTCGATGAATAATCAACTCCCAAACTAATGTTTGACACCCCAGAACCCATAAAGCATCCAAAACTTCCCCCGTTGTATTTACATTTATACTTTTCCTGAGTTCTGAACCTAAAATAGTGAAGGGAGGAGGTTAAAAACCCATTTCAGCTGCTTGCCAGTAAAAAAGAAAAAAAAATGGCATCATTCAGCCAATAGCTATTTTGGGAAAATCCACTCTCCTCTAGAGATGAAAACCAAATCAAATGGCTTCTCTGCTTGATCAATTTTAAAATGTAGACGTAGGGGAAGTGTGTTTTAGTCAGAGGCTCTAACGTAGGACCCCACTGAAAATTCATATTTTAGAAAGACACAGGGGCTGTCTCACGAAGGGTACATTCTTTATCCAAATGGCCAAGTTTTACACTTCACTTCCTCCTGGTGTCCAGTGATTGGGTGTGCAATGTCTTTTCTCAGTTCCTCAGAGAGCAGAAGGGGCACAGAGGCAGCCACCTTCTCCCTGGCCCTGAAACACAGCCAGCAGCAGTATCCCCGTTCCCTTAGACGCTCCACACAACCAAGAGAGAGGATGCTGTCTGCCCATTCCTGGACAGACAGACGGTGTTGGCTAAGCACTAACTGATAAGAACATCTTGCTGCATGGGAACCTTGAGTCTGGGGAGAGAGTTTAAACTGGGGTGACCATCAATGGGGGAAGAAAACACATATTTTTTTTCCTCTATAAAATATAATAGTGAGCATAAAAAGTCATATGTCCAAAGAATTGTTAATAAAATTTTAAAGTAACTACTAATAGAAACTTTGGTGAAAATTCTATTAATAAAAATTAGTAGGCTTTTGCTTTAAGTTTGTATAAATTTAGCATTTCCTGTACAGTAACTCTTCATTTTAAGCATAGTACACTTCGGCTGTTCTGGACAGACAAGCTGTATCCATAAAGGTTAGTTTCCTGACCTTTCTCATCGGTGGTTATTTGCTTTGTAAAAGTGTTTATTCCTTCTCCAACGGAGTCTTACTGGCTATACAAACCACACTTAGAGCAGGTCCTATGCCTGACAATAGATGGTCAACACAAAAGAAACTCAATGGTAATTTTGGAGGTTTTATTTTTTTTGTCTCGTAATCATTTATCCAGGCATATTTTTTTTCAGTTTTTTTATTGTTAAAAGAAAAATTTACATTTACTCCCCTTGTTCCCAG
>JAQHUG010000065.1:3544635-3556750 GCA_028555095.1 Dicrostonyx torquatus
AAAAAAAAAAAAGAAAAAAATATATAAAGCTGGTGTTAACTACTGTTCAAAAGCAGGGAAGGACATGTCCGGATGGGAAGGCGACTACTGTGGTTTTGCTAAATAGACATGATGTGTCTGTCAAATCGCTTTTCAAACATTTATGCTATGTACCTCGATTATTGGTGCTATCAGCTTTGGTCAGAGAAATGTCCTTCTGCAGTGAACATTGTTATTGAAGGTTCATAACTAATCAAAGTACTGAGAATCAGTGGCTACTGGATGCTCCCCTCCAAGTGACATGCCCACAACACATCCTTCCAGGCTCAGTGGCCATCATGAGAGAAGGGATAGAAAGAATGTAAGATCCCAAGGAAGTGATGGACAGGTGCTGTGGAACGCTGTCTTCCGAGCACAGCATGACTATTGGATTCACTCATTAACTCCCAGTACCTGGAATTCACAAGACTGGGCTATAGCAACAGTCTGTTGTGGCAGTGGGGTGGGGAGGCTCGAAGTGCCACACCCCTCCCGAGGTATTTATAGGCAATAAGTGAGATTTAATAAATAAGTAGTAATTTACTTCAATGGTGTGTCCACTTATGTGATGTCCGTGGTCCTGTAAATAATCATGTTCTTGTAAGCAACCCTAATTAAAGTATCTAATTTAAAAACCCTAATTAAATTAAGACATAAAAATAGAAGGGAGACTAGCTGAGAAGAGAAAAAGGAGATTATCAGGAATAGAAAGGAGACAAGAAAAGGTAATTGGTGTATGATCAAAATACATTATATACAAGTATAGAAATTTTATAATAAATCCATTATCACCTATATTAGCATATGCTAATAAAAACATAGAATCCACCAATAGTCAAAAGTTCAGTGGGGAAGCAAAGGCTCCCATAAGCCTCTTCCCAACCCATGATTGGCTGTTGACAGGCCCAATCTCATGCAGGCTCAGTGTGCTCAACCTCGATTGCTGAGATCACATTTCCAATGACTGTGTCATGCCTTGAAGACATCATTTCACAGCCCTTTTCCCTACCATCTGGCTCTTGAATTCAGCTCCCTCTTCCCTGGTGTTCTTTAAGCCTAGGAGGGGATGGTGTAAATGTCCTTTTTAGGGCCGAACACTCAACCATCACTTAGTTTTAGCACCTTGAGCAGCCATTAGTCTCTGCATTCATTGCAAAGAGAAAAGTTCTGGTTAAAGATGAGAGCAGTGTTTCTCTATGGGTATAAATAAAAATATTTAGAAGGCAGTTTGGCACCATGTCACTTTAGCTAAACAATAGTAATTTTGCCCCTGGGGTCTAAGACATGGTTGTCATGATTTTTGTCTTCCTAGATTCACAGTGTCAGACAACCAATCTGCTCCTATGAAACAGGCTTCAAATCCCATCTGAGAGTGACTGGTTAATCCCATAACAGTAGCACTACTATGGCACCAGTGGATCATAATGGACAAAATCATACCTTGCCCGGCAGGTTGACATTGTCTTTTGTAGGGTTCATGGTTCAATCAAACCACTGACGCCCTGCCTCCTCCAGAAGACTACATAGTGCCTATAGTACCATGGAAGCCGCCCAGCAGGGAGGAAGCTCCCATCTCAGTTCCTGCTCAATTTCTCTGTATCTTACAACCAACGTATGTGATGTCTTCAGCAATGGGATCTTATCCAGCTATCCATGCTAAATTATTGATTGCAGATGGATTCTTTAGGAAGGACACTAATTGTGGTTGTATACCCAATGGCGAGCCTACCCAGCTCCAACCAATAGTTCTAAACTCAAGGTCACATGCACACACACATACACACACACACACACACACACACACACACACACACAAATCTTCCTGGTTAAAAATCACAAAATAAAGCATGTGGCTGTAGGAAAGGGACCTATGGGGAAGAGGGAAGAATGGTAGGGATAGGGATAAGTAAATAGAGTACACTGTGTGCATGCATAAAATGGTAAAAAGGAAATAATCTTTAAAAGAAAACTTTAAATTGAAATTATTGACAAGCAGAATTTCCCAGTAATAGCTTAGCCACCAAAGTAAGACAAAGAGTTCCCTACCACTAATGGGTTTCAAGTCTGCTGTCAAGGAAGCCTCCATAAGAAGACATATCTAAGGCCTTGGACACTTTTATCTTCTCATTGAGTCAAACCTTTTCATTAACAATGTAACATTAATGCCACTAACCATACTGTTAGTAACTCAAACTGTTCAATGAATACTTTCATGCATAGCATATGCCTTTATTTAAAGTTTCCCAAATAGGAGAAACAGTTCCTACAAACACAGACTGCAGGAGGCATGAATTTCCCAAACTACAGCTCACTACAGTGACATTCCTCATCTTCCCAAAGCTCCACCAGAGAAGCACAGCCGAGAGTAGCAGAGTCGTCTTTCATGAATACCCCATCTTCGTTATCACCCTTGCCTTCATAATAGTCAGTGTGCTTTCAGAATGGAGATGGATCAGCTTCACTGTAGGTCTGCTACTATTTCATTGTTGTAGATCTTCTGGAGATCCTGGACTTAGGGGCAGAAAGAATGACTAGATTATTGGTCTTTAGGTTGTCTTTTTTGTGATTATGGTGAGATGATTATTATAAAAACAGATGAAGCAGAAACAATTTCATGTATTCATCAAATTTTATCTCCAGTCCTTTTCCCTGAGCATGTAGAAAGACCACATTTGCCAACAATTCCTTGAAGATGGTTGGGACATTATGACTAGGTTCTAGCAAATAAGATCCTTGCAGTAAATTGGCATCTCCAATCTTGCGTGATTCTCAGTCCCCTGTCTCCCAGCTTCTGCCAGGAAAGCCACAAGTTCATAGGCCCTCCATGCCTTGTACTTCAAATGGCTATGGGAATGAAGCATCCCTACCTTCCCACTTTTTACTCTTGTTTGATGTATACTGTGTTAGTTTTAGGTCAACTGAAAGATGCTAGAATCTTTTGGAAAGAAGGACTCTCAAATGAGAATATGACCTCATAAGATTAGCCTATACATAATATCTATAGGATGTTTTCTTGATTAGTGATTGATGTGGGTGGACCTGGCCCACTGTCATCCTAAGTTGTATAAGAAAGCAAAATGTCTAAATGTCTTTGTCAAACCCCTCCCCTCAAGTTTAGGAATCTGTGTGGAAGGAGGTGTGATGTGGTATTCCCTTCTGTATGCTGTGACTATGTTTTAATACCATTGGTTAATAAAGAAGTTGTTTCAGCCAATGGCTTAGCAGAGTAAAACCAGGCAGGAAATCTGAACAGAGATATAAAGAGACAGTAGGCAGGGTCAAAGAGACTCCATGTAGCTGCCAAAGAAGACAGATGCCCCAGAACCTTACTGGTAGGCCACAGCCACATGGTGATACACAGATTAATTGAAATAGGTTGATTTAAGATGTAAGAGTTAGTTAATAAGAAACCTGAGCTAATAGGCCAAACAGTGTTGTAATTAATAGAGTTTCTGTGTGATTATTCAGGTCTGGGCAGCTGGGAATGAACAAGCAGCCTTTGCTTACAAAGGCGCAAAAAGATTGTAAGAGCCAGAGGAATACAGGACTGGTGCAATCTGAACTCAGATGATTTGAAAGCAGGCACAAGGCCTGCACAAGTTCAAGCCAGACAAAATCCCAGCATGGAGAAGGGTAAGTAGACACAAAGTCCCACCCTTAATCAGGAAGCTATTACAACTGATACCTTCTGGAAAGGGAAAAAAATGCTTTCTCCAATGGAATGACACTAAGTACTTATCAACATGTTCCAAGGCAGGCCCCATGATCAAGAGTAGCTGATCAACACAAAATGGACTCTCGAGGTTTTGGGTTTTTGTTGTTTTTGTTGTTGTTGTATATTTTTTGCTTTGGTTTGGCAGGTTTGTTTTGTTTTTGGTTTGTTTCTTTGTTCTTGTTTTTGTCTTTGGGGTGTTTGTTTTGTTTTTTAGAGAGAAAAATATGAAGTTGGGTAGGTATGAAGATTGGAGGATCTGAGAAGAGTTGGGGGAAAAGAATATGAGCAAAAATATATGAAAAAAATGTAAGACAGTAAGTATAAGAGAGAGAGAGAAAGCAGGTTGAGTAAGTCATGAGGAGCAAGGCAGTAAGCACCATCCCTCTGTGGTCTTCCAGTTCCTACTCCAGGCTCCTGCCTTGTGCTCCTGTGAGTTCATTTAATGATAGCCTGGAATGTGAAAATATAAACGAAATAAACCCTTTCCTTCTCAAGGTGCTCTCAGCCATGGTGTTTCATCATGGAAATAAAAAACACATACCAAGCTTGAGAAATTCACCTTTTGATATCTGATGTCAAGTGGCATCCCAGAGGCTGTGTAGCCTGTGCTGATGTGACCACACTTAACACAGCTGGAGGCCTCATAAAGTATACTTTGGGCAGCAGGGGGTAAGAAGAAAGGAAAGGTGGGAAGGAAGGAGGGAGGCAAAGAGGAAGGGAAGAAAGGATAAAAGGACGGAAATGGGTACAAGGAAGGAAGATGGAAGTTGAAAGAGGGAGATTGTTGAAACAATGCAAATCTGCTCTGGGGTCTCAAAGTTCCTTTGAAAATTAAAGGCTTGTTCAAATAACCAGCATATTTTATCTCACTCACCAAAATCTGCCATTCTTAGCTAAAAATGAATTCTACCAAGTATAAAAAAAACATGCTTTTCCTCATAAATATCTGAGAAGTAGATATTTTATTGAAAATTTAAAAGGAACTTCAAGCTGATATTTTTAAGCTAGTCAAATTTGAAGCTCCAAGGTTACAGCTAAAAATTAAAAAGACTCATCCATGTACTAGTCTGTCTTTGACTTGTGGTTCAGAGTTTAAAGTGCTAAGCTGTTGTTTTGCTGTGAGGAAGATTAAACTCAGGGCCACCGAGTTGTAAAATATCCAATCCAATCATGAAAGGTAGAAAATTGTATTAACCTAAAATATGGATGCGACTTGAATCATGGCATCAATTTGTTCTCACAGAAAGGACATCATTAAACACTTTCAGATAAGCCCTGAAAGTGATGGGAGAGCTATCTACTGTAGCTGAAGTTTAAAATAAGTTGGCCTAAAGTTTAGTGCATAGCTGTGATTTATGACAACATAACCCCTGACCCTTTGTCCATACTTGGTCCTTGTGAAGATGTGGGTAGCATCGCTAGTGCTGCTTCTGGGAATCTCAGACCCATGGACTCCCATAATTATACCAGTTATCCAACAGAAATGCTTTTCAGACATTTAAGAGAATAGACTTCACATAAACAAAGACTGATCAAAACCATAGAAACATGGGAAATAAGAAAAAGTGAAGCAGAGAGAAAAACCACAAATTACAACAGTAGAAACAGGGAGGGGTCTTTCTCATGGATCCCTAGGCAAATCATTACCAATATCTGTCCAGGTAAACTAGGGAAGGAAACAATAACATACTTAGAGAGAACGTGTAGTATCAGCAGAGTCATAATCTAACCTGAGTCTACCATGCTATGAAAAGTTACCACTTCAGGTTGTTGAACTACAGACTCTTTGAGAAGGAACATCTCACACCCTGCCCCATCTCTGCCTAATGAGATATGCTTCTTCAATTTGCCTGAAGTGCCATGTTTTCCTCTGGAGCTACAAGTGGCCATGGTAGCGCTACTAAGTTGATGACAGAGAAGTCAGGGCAAGAATGATAAGAACAGCCTAGCACTTTTTTTCTCTGCTTTGGTGGGGGTGCTATGGAATAATTCTTCTGTACACTGTGACTGTGTTTTACTCTCACTGGTTAATAAAAAGCTGACAGGCTGGTAGCCAGGTAGAAAGGATAGGTGAGACAGAAGGAAACAGAGGACTCTGGGAAGAGGAAGGCAGACTCAGAGGAGACATCAGTCAACCTCCGAACAAGCAGGATGTGTAAAACTGGTGTAACAAGCCATGAGTCACATGGCAAAGCGTAAACAGAAATAAGGGTTAATTTGAATGTGAGAGTTAGCTAGTAACAAGCCTAAGCTATTGGCTGAGCATTTATAAATATTGACTCTGTGGTAATTTGGAAGCAGTTGTAGGAACAGAAAGCAGGTAGTTAGGACAGAAAAACTTCCAACTACATGGGGGATCACCAAGCAATAACTATCATGTGAGTCTGTAGACACAAGTTTCTGTCCTACCTGGTCCCACAGCCGTTCAGTCCCAAAGAAACACATTGAGGCTTATATCAGTTATAAATTGTTTGACTTATCAGCTCAGACTTATTATTAGCTACCTTTTGCAACTGAAATTAACCCATAATTCTTGTCTATGTTTAGCCACCTGGCTTGATACTTTTCTCAATGAGGCATTCTTATATTGTTTCCTCTGTATCTGGATGGTGACTACAGATTGAGCCTTTCCTCTTCCCAGAATTCTCTTAGTCTGGCCCCCCACCTATACTTCCTGCCTGGTAACTGGCCAATCAGCATTTTATTAAACCAATGTGAAAGATAAATCTTTACAGAGTACAAGAGTATTATCCCACAGCATAAGTCCGTTTCAAGTGAGCTTTCTCAGCAACATGATGATGAGCCTTCACATTTTAAAGTGGAAAAGTAGATGCTTGGCACGGTCAAAAAGGAAAGACTGCCAGGCATGGTACTAAACTCCTTCAATCCCAGCATTCAGAAAACAGAGGCAAACAGAGATCTGTGAGTTCAAGGGCAGCCTGAACTATATGGTGAGTTCCAGGCAAATCATGGCTATATAGTGAGACTTTGTCTCAGAAAAAAAATAAATAAAAGTACTATTTTTTTAAAGAGAGAAACAGTAAAAAGAAGTGGAAAGTTTTAGAAAACTTCACTGACAAGTGAAGGTACAAGATTGTTTTAGTGGAAAATTAAGAGTAGGGGACCACCTCCAAGTTCCAGCTGCTAATCATTCCCCAGGGGATGCCTTGCCCATCGGTTCTTCTCACCCCACACACTCTGTTGATACTCAGGTAGCTTTCCCCACTCCTATGGGAAGGTTCAGCCCTTGTGAGAAGCAATGAGTCCAGGAGATTCCAACTACCACCAAGAGGATTTTGACATCCTTTCATTCCATGGAATGATAGCCACTGGGGAGAAAGACATGGCAACACAGTAAAAATACTAACTTTGTTTCCCCTGGCGTCACAGCAGCTAGAGACAGGGACAAGACACACAAAGTTCTGAGAAGGAATGTTCCACCCTCCACACTTGGTTTCCTACCAGAAGGATCTCACCGCTGTGACCTCACTCTCCCTACCCCTCATAAACCTCCCATATTCCACTCTGGACCCTTCTCCAAGATGATGCCTTAGAGCTTACCTTCCCTAATTAGTGTTTGTTTCTGGACACTGGCTTGTCTCATTATAATACCTTGTTGACAGTATCTAACCCTGAGTCAACAGCCCAGCAGGTGTTCTCCACTCTACAGTGAGACCTCTGATCTATCTGGCACTGCCTTAAGCGTAGCCATTGCTTATCTTATCCTTAGAGTCATAAGAATATAAATACTCTTTTGCTTCCTATTAGATATCTTGATAGACTGAGCATTTCAACATAATTTTCCTAATTCCATGTAGTAGGTCACTAGTGCCCTACTTCATCAAGCCTCTTACCATGTACCGAATGGTAACTTCTACAGAAGCACACTGTGCTATTGTTTCTATTCCAATGCAACCTTCTCTATCATTCCCCATGGACAATCTCACCCAAGCACATTATCTTTAGGTGGATGGCTTCCAAGATTATAACAGAGATCTTTCTTCTAAATGCCAGCCAATAATTTCAGTTGTGCACCTAACATGCCCCTGAAATACAGATTCCATAGGAATGACTCAGATGCCCTTTATGGTGAGTAGCCTATTAGGGGGTTCTTGGTTGCTAGTACCAATGAAGAAACTGCAGAGGGGGAAAAGGAGAGAGACTGAGCTATGAGGCAACCTCAGCAAAGAGACAACCCCGTAGGTAGCTAGGATGACCCTCCAAACTGTCCCATTGAGGCAATAGGCTCAAGTTTGGTACCCCTAGGTTCCCAGCCCTTGGATGTAGGCTGCCCCCAGGAGACATATCCTTAAGGAAGGCAGCAGCCTAAGGAAATTCCTGAACAGCAACAGTCATCTTTCCCAGAAGGAGGAGAGATAAGTGGTTAATAGCTTTACCTTCTCCTGTTCAGAGGCCATCACCCTGCCAGGATGGTGGCAGCCATCATTCAACCTTGGCACAAGGAGGCTTAGCTAAGCACAGTTGTTGCTGGCATAATATGCATTTTTCCTTTGGGTTTCTGGTAGAGGAATGCTTTTATGGGAACAAGGACTTCCAACCCCAAAAAGCCTAGTGTTGTAGAAAACAGATGCATGTGTTTCCCAAAAGGACCACTAGACGTGATAAGAGGGGCCTCCTTCACTTCTACCCTTCGGTGTCAAAGCCTCTTATAACTTCCATCTAGAGACATGCCCCACGCATGCTGACCACTGATTTAGTGTAGTTTTGCATCCTGGAAGGGGATACCTACCTGGCAAGGTATTATCTTCAAGCTGGAGCAATATCTGCACTGCTGAAAGTTCTTTCTGTTTCTATATTTGGCTGTAGCTTCCAGGTGGTATGGTATATAAGGTTTAGAGATGTGGCACATGGTATATAAGGTTTAGAGATATGGCACACATGAGTCCCCTGGTCACGGGCTTACTGTTATTTTTAGGGCTGTAAAATATGTCTGGAGACAGACAATCAGACCGATACATTCAAAACTGGAATTATCGTCATGTCTCCTTCTCATCTACTGCTCTCTCAACAGTTTTTCTATAATGTGCTGCTCAAAGAGACATTTCTAGAATGTATCACCACCTCTGGCAGCCCTGATACCTTATCCTTCCTGGTGTGTGATTCCGTCACCTGAGAATATGCTACAGTATTCTGAAGTAGCAATGCAACCCCAAGATACACAGTCTTCAATACCCATCCAGAAGTAACAAGTGCATTTTGCAAATCAAGAAATACAACACATTTAAAAAAATAAACAAATGCTTCAAAATGAATGCACTGTCTACAGCACTAATGTAAACAAAATACCCAGAATGCCAAGTGAAGATATATTCTGTCTTCTGTCCTTTGAAATCAATTGGTAGATTTCAAAGCACCAGTAGGAAGCGCACAGTGAAGTAGCAGTCTAGAGTTCTAGACTCTAGATTGGGCGTTTCGTTTACTACTGATATTTAACAACCTAAGTCTCCATTTCCTCATTCCCCCACCACCTCTTGGATGTCTCAAGGGTACCTCAAGCCCAACCAGTACTTAACTTTTCTTTGATCTTGTCCCACAATCTCGTCCTTCTCAAAAATTTCCTAACCATACAAACAGCACTCCCATCTATTCAGTTGCTTTGGCCAAAAAAATTATCTTTGATTCTTACTTCTTAAGCTCTTACTAAATCCACAACCAAGTCCTGCTGGTTTCCTTCCTAGGTGACTCTAAAATCCACCCATTGCTATCTGTCTCCAGTTCCAACCGCTTCCTCTGCCCACCCCATTCTCATGGGACTTCTAGGCATTTTAATCCAGTCCCTTTCCTCTCTCTCTCTCTCTCTCTCTCTCTCTCTCTCTCTCTCTCTCTCCCTCTCTCTCTCTCTCACACACACACACACACACACACACACACACACACACACAACCCTATCCATTTTTCCATAAATAACCACAGAAACCTTTTTAGAAAGACATCCCCACTCTGTCATCCCCTGTTTAACACAACATGTAAGGCAGAATGTAGCCAACTCCTGCCTTGTACCAACCTCAGGTGAAATAAGGCTCCTTTTTCTTCCCTACACCATGCTCGCCTACCACTACTCTGCCCATCCACCCTCTGCCCTGCAGCCTCTGCTCATACTGTACTCTATGCTTGTACCTCTTGCCCTACTTCTCACCCATAAACACCTAAACACTCACCACCTCCTCATGAAGCTGCATTGGCAGAAGTGAAGATATTCCAGTTAGAAGTACCTGTGCCTTCACACACCTGCTTTAGCTATCTGATTATGGAGTCATTGGACCCGAAGGAATCCCCAGGAGTCTTATGCTGAAAGAATAAAAGTTCTGGGGACCAGGTATCCTCCAGAAGGACCATTTGTCTCATAGAAAGACTTCGCACAGAGGCAACAAGGTACAGAATGAACCTGGAGCCAGGGGCCCAAACAATGATGAGTCAGTGATGTGTGGGACCCCACTTGGACCTGTATTTAAATCTAAACTTCATGTCAGGACCCCAAAGATGAAAGATGGACCTGGGGAGGGGAGGAGGTCCTTGGATCGCTTAATTTGCGCTTCTTCTCAATGTGGTCACATTGAGTAAATCTTTTTTTTTCTTTTTCTTTTCATTACTACTTTACTCTTTAATTAACTTATTGAAGGCAGTGGCTGAGCCTAGCTTGTTAGGGCTGTCAGGGCCCAAGTTCTGATCCAATCTCAATCCATCCAGAGAAGTCTTGATCACATCAAAGTCGATTGCTTTTTGTTTGTCTTCCTATGTGGCCATGGATGGCCTGGAAGTCCTGGAAGTTGCGGAGATCTACCTGCCTCTGCCTTCCAAGTGTTGGGATTAAAAGTGCATTCCACCATACCCAGCCATTAACCTCAAAGTGTATGGAACCCTTGTGGCCATCACAGTAGCAAATGACCTTCTTCCAGAGCTTTTCAAAGGCACAGTTTGCATTTCTCTAGGCAGTTGTTGACGGGTATTCCTCTCTCAACAGAGATGACTAGTTTCGTGAGGATGTCAGTAATGTCCATTGCTGCCAGTGTCACAATACCACTGCTCTGGAACAGCCTAGAGCATGAAGGAGGGAAAGAGAAGGGAGGGAGGGAGGGAAGGAAAAGAAGGAGGAAGTTAGGCCATATAATTAATTTTATAGTACTGTTTCCCCATCGATAACATTTTTTAAAATCATAACACTTATTATTTGGATTGAGATAATACATGCAAAGCCCTTACAAAATGTTTTATATAGATCTTAAAATTAATTTAACAGAATAGTATCTTCTCCCCCTGTCCTTTCTTAGAGGTTTTAGTCACAGACCATGGGGAACACTGGAAGCACTCTATACGTGAGAGGGTATTTTTGGTCTCCCCTAGGAGGAGAAACAGCTACTAGAGCTGAAGTCTCCAGAGAAGCTGTCTGCTGATGCTAAGCAGTAGAGAACTATGGAAAAACCAAGTCCTCTCTCTCTGTTAGATGTGGATAAACTCCAAGGCATAGTTCATTCTCTGCTTCCCATGTGGAATCAAACTGAGAGCAAACATGGTCCTGAAGCAGTGTCAGACCCCTGTCTTCTTCATCTTGCCCCTCTCCCCTCTTACATTTCTCCCCAGGACTGCTTCCTCAATAACTCTCTTGCACACAGATTCCTGTCTCAGGACGTTTGCAGGGAAAGCATCCCAGGACCAAGCTCATCTTCCTGGGTACAGGGAGGAAGAAAGGGTGTCTTGCTTAAAAACAATAAAAGTCCCTAAAGAAGAGTTATACAGAGCTTGATGAGATTAGGTCCTTGGGTTTAGGGCCTGGATTTATGACCTGGGTCATTTGCCACATCTCTCTTCAGAGAATAAATGGACCTGGAGTCAAAGCTGACCCTTTTGGAGTCTTCCTATTTGAAATTTGAAAATATATGCTCTTACTTTTCCAACTTCCTTGCCATCTGTTAAGCTTTCAAACTAACAAGTCTCATAGGGAGTTCATAGGGAAGGCTGCAAGAGTTTCTTAGCCATAAGGCTTTGAAGTTAATGTATTTTATCTCTACAGCATAATCTTCCCTGGATTTACCAACCACCATCAAAGCTATTTCAAAACAAAAGTCCTGACCAGCACAGAGGTGACCACAGGCAGCTGCACCATAAGAATGAGTCATAAGTCATAAGACATGGCATAAGTCTCTTCACTACTACCAGTGCTGTCGCCATCCCTTCTTCCTATTGGCCCATTAAAATTCACAAAATGCTGTTGAATGCATCCTATGTGCCACCACCACCACCACCCGTCTCTCTCTCTGCAGTGAAAACTGACACAGTCTTTGGCTTCATTACAAACACAAATAACCAAATAAAAAAAGAAGGATCAAGTACTCTATATGAAAAGAAGAAGAATGTGCCTTGTGT
>JAQHUG010000065.1:3598411-3644076 GCA_028555095.1 Dicrostonyx torquatus
TCAATAAAGCAAAATTTATATCAATGCAAATTATTCATATCTATATCCTCTCCCCTTTAAATGTAAAAAAAGCATTTATAAACAATATTTGGGAATATGGATGTAGTTATTTCTCTCCAAACTGCTTCCTGCTGTATGGGGGCACTGTTAATTAGGTCTTTCATGCTGTATTAACCAATGAAAGCAACCCAAATACAGAAGGACCCTCCTATACCACCCCTCTAGTTTCTACAGCCCAGGAGCTCCATTCAGGGAAAGGTTCCACTCACAATCAAGGTTGACCTTCACACAGGAAGAAAATAACCAAAACACTCACAGACGCTCTGAAAGGCTAACCTCAGGTGTGCCCAGACGCTTGCCTCCTGGGTGCTGATAACCAACACAGGGACCAGTGTCACAGAGAAGAGGTACCATGTGATTTTTCCAAAGTCCCCTCTTGTATCTTTCTCTCCCCATGCTCCAAAGGAAGTGTGTAAAGGGAAACCAAAGAAACTAGAAACCTGCTCTATTAGCTATTTTATTATGTGAAATACCACCCACATAAAAGCACATAAGAGTCAAGGGATGTAGTTACACACACACACACAAGGTGGGTTCAATCTCCTACACTAAAGGAAACACACTAAAATAACCAGCTAAATTGCCAGGGAGAAAAAAGAAACTTTGTTTTAACTTCAAGCGTATTCTGGATTAATAGGACTCAGAAAACAAAAGGGGAAATAAGTATTTCCTCAACTGAGCAAGATCAGAGTAAATGCTCATTACAGAAGGACACCAGGGATAAATTCCAGCTGGTGAGAGGAATAAGAACCCCTGGGCTTTTAAAGAAACTGCTGTGCTGTGGATATGACTCAGCAGGGCGTTCACCTAGCCAGAAGGCCTCGCTTTATCTCTGGTGCTGTATAAATCATGTGTGATAACAGGTACCACTTGGGAGGTGGAGGCAGAGTAGCTAAAGATCCTGTTTGACATCAAGTTTGAGACCAGGCTAGAGTACTGGAGATCCTGACCCACTCTGAGGCCGGGGATACTGGTAACTTTGTGAAATGTGTTCCCAGTTTTTGGAGGTGGGAAAAATTGACATTTGTTGTGTGCTCCTATGCTTCTCCGCTGTTTATATAATCCACAAGAACTCTGCAAGTTAATCTGTATTTTATTTTCCATTTTACAGTTTAAAAAAAAGATATTCCAAGAGGATTCAAAGCTTCCAGAAGGTCACTCCTTAGTGAAGAGCAGAGCTGTAGTTTGAATACAAATGTATCTGTACAGTTCTTTCCATGTCCAGGAGCCTGTACACAGTGGATCTCAAAGCAAGCCAAATGAGAACCCAGCTGGCACCAAGCCAGAATGCAAATGGCATTGATCTGAGACCTCACCCATTACTCTTCATGTCCTATCAGACTTTTAGAACTGAGATAGCAGCCTGTGTGACAACTTGCTGGCCCAATTCGGTGAACCACCAAGGACACAGAAAAGATCTTCTATTGATATTACCTCTGCAATCACTAGTCTACTTGCAAGATTTTTAACTGCTCTGCTTTCTAAATGAGTTGCCTAATTGGGAAGTGAGTCTAGAACACAGGAGCTCATTTTAAGTTACTCTTAAGACACCCACAAGGAGGTGGCTGGGTCAGTAGGCTTGGGGATCAGAGAGGCCAATAATGCAGATAATACACAGTGGAATCAATGGCATGTAAGGACTTATCAAGGTCATGTGCAAAGAGAGACCACCTAAGAGGTTATGGTGATGTGAGAGTTAGGGCTCCACAGTGTTGGCTGTGTTAGCCTACTGTTACCCAGAATTCTCTCTCAAACTTCCAAAGACAACCCAGATGGTCTAAGATGACTGAAACTTCTCTTCTACAATGTCATATGGGGGAAAATGTAATAATATACACTCTCTAGTCTTCCTCATCTGTTTATGAGACTTGATCATTAAATAGTTTCTTTTATTAGCAACCCAGTCTCTAGGTAAAGAATCAGTGAGCCAGCTTCTCTTCGGGGGAATGTAAGAACCTCCACTCTACTTTGTTGTAACACCACTCTTTCTGCTAATGTTAGTTAGATCCCTCAGGTCATCATCAACCAAATGCCAATGTTTGCCTCATGTCTTTATTTCCAAGGAATCCAGATTGGAAAAACAGAAATGCCACACACACACACACAGAGAGAGAGAGAGAGAGACATTCACACACACACACACAGAGACATTCACACACACACACATACACACACACAGACATTCACACACACACATACACACAGACAGACATTCACACACACACACATACACAGAGACAGACATTCACACACACACACACATACATACACACACACAGACAGACAGACATTCACACACACACATACATACACACACAGAGACAGACAGACATTCACACACACACATACATACACACATACATACACACATACACATACATGCACACAGACATTCACACACACACACACACACACACACACATGCACACACAGGCCTGATCAGTGCCTTGCAGCATGTGACGCCTATCATGATGAACATATGGTAAAGAAAAGCTGGATGGTTCATGTGCTGTGGAAAGCAGCAGAATGAAAGAAATGAAGGTGATGAGGAGCAAGCTGATGTGGGAGGCCTGCTTGCTTCCTGGGGCCAAGGTGAAGTCCAGGCTCTGGCTGCTACCAAGGCCCATGTCTGGGTTCATGGTGCTACCACATCCAGGGTCTGGTGACTGACGTTTCTGTCCCACCAAGTCCCACAGCCGTTTAGTCCCAAATAAACAACACACAGAGGTCTATATTAATCCTAAACTGGTTGGCCTAGTAGCTTAGGTTTCTTTTAATTAATTCTTACATCTTACATTAACCCATTTTTTTTGTTGTGTTAGCCATATGGCTTGGTACCTTTTTCAGTGAGGCAGTCACATCTTGTGTCCTCTGCATCTGGGTGACGACTACAGACTAAGTCTTTCCTCTTCCCAGAATTCTCCTGTTCTCATTACTCCACCTCTACTTCCTGCCTGGCCACCCTGCCTATACTTCCTTCCCCGCTACTGGTCAATCAGCATTTTATTAAAATACAATTGACAGGGTACAGACCATTGTCCCACAGAACTCCCCCACCCTTTTATTTTAAAACAAGAACTCTGAATCCAATCTCCTTTGGTTAGCTTTTCTCCTGGCCATTATCCATATCAACTTGTAATCAACATTCTAAAGAAAGGCAAACATCCATAATCCATTTTTGTGGGAATGTGGGCATAGTTTTCTAGGCTGATAATCTTATGGGACCTAAAGAAAATTTAGAATTATGACCAAGTCCTCACTGGAGTATCCTGTGAGGGTTGATCATCTTAGGCAGCAGTCTTGAATCTGTTCTGGATGTAGAACTCAGACATTTGGGCCATCCGCTCCTATAGGAAATTTCTCAGGGGGTCTTCCTTGATCAAACCTGATTTTTCTTAGACAAGAATGAATCCACAGCCTCTCATTTCCTGTGGTAACAAAAACAAAAGCTCTTCTCCAAAGTAACACACCTTTTGACTTCAATTTTGAAGTCAAGGCATTTTCAAAATATATATGTTGGATTAATCCAGCGGCATTTATAATCAAATATTTTTTGGCAGTTTTTGCTCCTTCCTCAGCAATACAATTTAAAGACAACATATACTGTAATAATATTGTATTACAGTATTCAGACTCTGTATTTTCCATCTTTACATGGCTTTATTTTAAGCTCTATGTTTAATTTTTGGCTTCTTGAGACAGGATTTCTCTGTGTATCTTTGGCTCTCCTGGAACTCACTCTGTGCCAGGCTGCACTTGAACTCACAGAGATCTGCCTGCCTCTACCTCCTGAGTATTGGGATTAAAGGTCTCTGCCACCACATCCAACAACTTTTCTTTCTTTTTTTAAGGACATTATCCTTTCTTTTCTCTCCCAAGCCTACATATACTTTCAACACACTGTAAACCATTTAGAGATTTTCTTCATCTGAATCTATCTTTACTGAACATGAGTCTTTAATTTGTTAAATGATATGGCTAGGATTAAAGCCATGGCTTTGACAGTTGGATCCAGCCCATTCCTTAGCTTTCTGAGAGTCTAGCCTCATGGTGGAGGTACTGGCTGAAGCCGTGTTTATTGCTACAACTCCATGGTTCCTGCTACCACCAAGAAGCATGCTGTCAGCAATTCATAAACATTTAAGTGTTTGGTGGCAGGGCCTCTTAAAAGAGCTTCAGAGTTTTGCAGCTAAAGCTGAGTCAGGAAGCCACTCTTAAATGAGATGTGCTTGCCTCTAGCAAAGAGAGCAAACCCAGGAAATTGCTGCTACCAAGAAGTCATGCTTAATGCTGTTATTTTACGTCTAGAATTACTTCCCAAGCTCTCTCAGGTTTTCTGTGGATGCAGTTGTCCACAAGTTGGGCACCATTTGTTGACTGATGTTTCTGTCCCACCAAGTCCCACAGCCGTTTAGTCCCAAATAAACACACAGAGGTCTACATTAATCATAAACTAGTTGGCCTAGTAACTCAGGCTTCTTATTAATTCTTACATTAACCCATTATTCTTGTCTGTGTTAGCCACGTGGCTTGGTACCTTTTTCGGTGAGGCACTCACATCTTGTGTCCTTTGTATTTGGGTGACAACTGCCGACTAAGTCTTTCCTCTTCCCAGAATTCTCCTGTTTTCATTGTTCTGCCTCTACTTCCTGCCTGGTCACCCTGCCTATACTTCCTGCCTGGCTACTGATCAATCAGCATTTTATTAAAATGCAATTGACAGGGTACAGACCATTGTCCCACAGCAATGGTCTGTGTGGATATCTGGCCCATGTTGCCACCAAAAGATACAGGATGCCCAGTGTCTAGACTGCCACCTGTTGCCATGTAGGTGTCCAATAGTCACCCCCAGAGCCTCGTATGATTGATCTATGCTGACACCTGGGGCTACGGTATTGTTCAGGTCTGAGCTGCTGCCAAGGGCCATGTCTGGTTCCATGACCCTACAACAACCAGGATCTACGTAAATATCTGTGGCCCATGTTGCCACCAAAGATCATACAGAAGCCATGTATGGCCTTGTTAGTGTCCAAGGGCTATGCCACCATTGTAACCACACTGGCCTGGCTGGCCTGTGCTGCCACACGGGGCCATGGTGTCATCTGGGACTTGGCTGTTGCCAAAGGCCATGTCTGGGTCCATGGCTCTACAGCAACCAGGGTTTGGGTTGATGTCCATGGCTCCTGTTGCCACTGAGGGCATGTGGATCCCCAGGGTTAGGTCAGCCACCTGAATCCATGTTGGTGCCCGAGGGCCATGCTGCAGCCAGAGCCATACATGACCCAATACCATGGTGACATCTAGGCCAGAGCTGAAGCTGAGGGCCATGTCTAAGTCTGTGGCCATACTGTAGCCAGGGTCTGTGTTGATGTCCAAGGTTTGTTACCATCTAAAGCTATGCAGATGCGTGAGATCTGCAGTCATGTTAGTATCTATGCACCAAGCTGCTGTTGGAGCCATGCTGATCTGATTGGCCTGCACTGACAACACAGTCCCGGCTGCTGCCGAGGACCATGCCTGGGTAGGAGATACAGCAGCCAGGAAGCCAAAGGTACAGCAGGCAGGTAACCAAAATGTCTGAAGTATATAAGGAAGAGCCTCTGGGGGAAGGGCAGCCCTGCTCCTGGGCTGGGGAGTTCAGAGTAGAGGGCTCGGTATGTCAGCCATACCCTGTAACAGGTAGGGACTGAGGGTGCTGGGAGAACCTGGTAACCAGGTCTGCTTTGGTATGTAAAGTAGGCACCTCAGCCATTTGTCCTGGGTTTGAAACTTAACAAGACTCAACTCAGACCTTCTACTATGTTTCCTTGGCTCTGACCCTTCTTCATGAACGAGAGTAAATTATTTGCAAAATAGTTCCACAATTAGCTAAAAGAAATTTGGTAGTTTGAATCATTTCAAAAGCTTGTTTGTTGAGTGACCATTCCAGGCTTTCTGCTAAACGCTTTATGTGGATCTATTTTAACTCTGGTAGCAATCTAAAAAGTGCACCGGTCGTCTATTTAAAGGACAGGAGATTGAGAGTCATCAAAGCCAGCATTCAACAAGCTCCCCGGGTGAGGCAGGTGAGGCACGTCCCCTGGGAAGTACTGTTCTGCAGAACACGATACATCTAACTAACTAGGCTGTCAGTAGGTGTCATGATCCACGTTGACCCCAAGTCCTTCCCTTTCACACTATATGAGCTCTTTCCACGGTTATGTAATAACAAAGAAATACAATAGAACTCTACGATTCTGATTTCCCAAAAAACAGATCAGGTTTTTTTTAATTTGATAAACTAAATTAACCTCAAATTGATTATTAATGCAACTCTCCAATGGGGGAGTAGATGAATGAGAATTATGGAAAAACCTCAGTTATGGTTGAGTCAGAAGACAGAGACAGGCACATCCAGAACTATACAAGATGCGGTTTATTAAAATTTTATGGACCGGAGCATTTCTTAGGTGGTAGCAAGTGGGTCTCTATACTCCTGGATAGGGGTAGAAGGAAGGAATTTATGGTAAACAAGACAAAGGTGAGTGGAGGCTTGGAGTTTCTTTAAAAACAAAAAACAAAAAAAAAAAGTTACAACAGTTAAGAAATAGTCTAGAGTCAGCTATATGGCTCAGAGGGTTAAGGTCTGGAGATCTGACTACCCACAGCTTGTCTCTGACTTACACACACACACACACACACACACAATTAAAAAGTCTGGCTGGGCGGTGGTGGCACACGCCTTTAATCCCAGCACTCGGGAGGCAGAGGCAGGCAGAGGCAGATCTTTGTGAGTTCGAGACCAGCCTGGTCTACAAGAGCTAGTTCCAGCGCAGGCTCCAAAGCCACAGAGAAACCTGGTCTCAAAAAACAAACAAACAAAACAAAACAAAGTCTAGCCATCAGTGGCTAGTACAACACTGCTTGGCTAATTTTTTGTCCTATAGGGTTTGAGATGCATAGCAGAGTCATTAACAGACACTATGAAGATTACAGCAAACACAGCTAATCTGTAAGAACTATCTATCCTGAGGATAACCCTGATTTTTAGAAATTATTTTATTTAATGCTTCTAGTTTTTGAGAATTTCATGATTTCCGTATTTACATAATTTCTACCACCTCCTCTCATCCCTCTGGCTCCTTTTGAGTTTTAACTCCCTTTCAAATCATGACACCTTCTTTGATTACTGTTGTGATAATTATTGTAGACACTGGAAGCATTGTCTCATCTCGAATAAGTTCCATAAAAACAGGACATCATATAGGTTGTCTTGTTCACTTTAGATCTAGTGATACAATGTCTCAAGAGTTGGCAACTTTCTGTAAAATAAGTATTTGTAAACCAAATTTCACTAAATTTCTTTAAGTTTCTTTTTTAGGTGAAAGAATCCTATTCATAAATACACAGATAAAAAATTCTTTTTAAATGAATGCAAAGTTGCTCTGGGAGCACATTCCACTTCTTCAGCCAATAGCCTTTAAGATACCAACTTACTTGGGTGTGGTCTCTTATACTGTAAAAGAGCTTTAAAGCTCACCCTCTTGCTTCCGGCTCTCTTTTTCAGCTGCGGGATTCGGTTGTTATTTCCCGTTCCAGCAGAGAATTGTGGTCTGTGACTCTGCCCCTAAATAAATAACCCTTTATTATTCATAATCCTGAACTGGTGTGGGATGATTTTGTGACTTCCACCTTCACAAACTGGCCTAATACACTGTGATGTCTTGAAGCATTGTTCCTGCAATATGCATTCTCAACTGCTTTCTTTTCTGCATCAGTAAAGCAATATATCCCACATAAGACATGCTCACAGGGTACAGCCAAATTAATGGGCTGATAAATGTTTTATTCCAAAAGGATATAGCTCTAATTCTTGCTATTTTCAGAAAGCAACGGTGAATGTATAAATTATTGTATAGCTTCATAAGAAGGTCTTACATCATCATCATCTCTCTCTTTTATTCCCTATGGTACGGTAGCTCAAATCTGGGGCCTCACCACCACCAAGCTACAGTCCCAGACATTTTATTTTATCTTCAAATTTGGAATAGGGTCTCATTAAGCTGCCCAAGCTGGAGCTCAGTTGTGTAACACAGACAAGCCTTGAACTTGAGATTTCCTGCCTTGCCCACCAGAGCAGCTAGGTAGGACTACAGGTCTGTATTACCAGACCCACTGAAAGTCTTGTTAATTATGCATATATTTTAGGACCCGTCCACTGATTCTGTTAACTAAAAAAAAAAAAAAAAGACCATTAGCAAAAACTCTATGATCCACTTCCACTACTGACCTGTTGTGGAATAATCTTTTCATACACTGTGAAGAATTGTCACTCCGATTGGTTTAATAAAAAACTGAATGACCAACATCTAGGCAGGATTTCTGGACAGAGAGGATGCTGGAAATAAGGCAGAGTCATGAAGAGACCAGAAGGAAGCCTGACATGGAGGAGATGAGGTAACAAGCCATGAGACACGTGGCAGCACATAAATTGATAGAAATGGGTTAAGTTATAGGAGCTAGTTAGAAACAAGCCTAAAGCATTGGTCTACCTTTCATAATTAATAATAAGTCTCTGTGTCATTATTGGAAAGCTGGAGGTCCCAAGAAAAAAGTCCGACTACACCCATCCACTGGTTCCATCAATTAAAAAAAAAATAGACCCATTAGCAAAAACTCTATTATCCACTACTGACAGCTAACAGCATCATAACCAAAAATGATGCATATGAATTAATGGACCACTCACCTGGTCAATGCAATCTACCATGGACTACGGACAAGAAAAAAAAATGTTATGATATATGCAGACAAGTGAAATAAATTAGCCTCTTTTCTACTGATAACTTCCACAAGAATTAAATGGTCAAAATAATTCTGTATAAAACTAACATGTGAGGGCTGGAGAGATGGCTCATGGGTAGAGTGAGTACTGCTCTTCCGAAGGCCGCGTCAGATTCCCAGTGTTCATGTCGGATGGTTCAAGCCACCTGGAACTCTAGCTCCAGGGTATCTGGTATTTCTGGACTCCATGGGTACTCGCATTCATGTGTACATGCAAAACCATATACATGTAATCAAAAATAAAAGCTCTTATAACACGTGCCACAAAGCATCTTTTAATAAGTGCTTTGTTTCTGTTATCCACAAAGCACAGTAAAAGTTCCTGGAGTGTAGATTTGAACAACCATACTTGACTTCCTTTTATTTTTTTTATTAAAAATGAAATTCCACCAAGCAATTTCTATACAGTGGTACAGTGTTTGAAACAGCTTCCTTTTCTGATTCTTGTTAAAGCTTTATAGTTTAAAATGTCTACAGAACGTGTGCTTCCATGAGTATTGCGTGTCACACAAAACCACACGTGACTTTAGCAGCTTTAGTGCACAATGATACAGGTAACACTGTGCATTCTTTGTTTCCTATGTCATAAAGTGCTAAGTATACGGGAGAGAAATGAGCATCGCTAAGCACAAGCTCTTCAGCTCTACCTACGGTGGGAGGGTCGGGTGGGTCTGATGCAGTGGGATCGGCCTAACAAACAACTTCCATTAAAAATCATAATTAAAAACAATAAGACAAACAGCTTCCAAAATTTTCGGTTACTCCACTAATATATTAGCACTCCATAAGTGATCAGTGTAAGCCTTATTATCCAGACATTTTAACCTTTAAAAAAAAAAAGGCAGTTCAAATAAAAATTATCTACTTAAAAGATCACTTGGGTACCTAGAAGATGGTCTTGCGGGAACCAACATCCAGTTTAGAAAAGGTGCAATTCCTCAAACCGAGTATACACAATCCTTTTGATTTTAGTTACTATTTCTAAATAATTTTGTGTTTTACTGATTCACACTACAAATGCTTATTACCACACAATGAGCCACAGACAATGCCACCCAACTGGACAGTAGTAACATGTAATATGTCTGGCATTTAATGCTGTTAATATGGACAGTGAGCTTCTCAATTTTTAAACACAAGCCAAAAAAAAAAAAAACTGATGTGTAACATCTGTGCCAAAAATACAAAACTCATAAGACAGGTGGTCACCATTGGTCCATCTTCACTAGTATTTCTGAAAAATAATTCTTTGCTATAAATACAAGTATTTTCTGAAGTAAAAAAATTTGAAGATAAAATTTTCTGGAAAAAAATTATATTGCAGTGAAAAGTTGCATGGGTTCAAGAACCTTCTGTTTCCTATAAGAGACCATGCTTGCTACATACATCAAATAAGGAGCATTATAGTTCAGACAACTCTTAGAGATGTCCTTACCAATAAATACAGTTTGTGGTCTACAAGAAAAAGTAAAAGCAGGATTCATTTGCCAGGCAATATACACTCAGTAGTTACACACTTTAAAATACATAATTTTCTACTTAAGTAAACTACCATTTTATGGCCTTTGTCATTTTACCTATCTATAACTTTATTTTCCTACTGACAACAAACGGAAGACTCATGACTTCAGACTAATTTCTATCAATAGGCATTTAAGAATATCTTCTCTTTGGACATGAACATGATACACAAATGGAAAGGAAAGAATAACAAGCACAAAAGCCACAATAAATACTTCGTATCCCACCCACCCCAAAACAAAAGGAATGTAGATAATAGCAACATCAGCCAACTTAAATAAATTAGAATCCTTGTGCCCAAAGAGAAGGACCAGCTGTCAAGTTACCTGCCTGGGACTGGTGTCAACAAATGTGAAAGGCAGAGCAGCGGCATGGAAGAGGCAAGGTTGTGAAGGCCTTCTGAGTTTTAAGGCTCACACACTAGCTGGGTATGGCGGTGCCCACCTATAATCGCAGCACTCTGGAGCCCACCACAGGAGGACAGAGTTTGACAAGACCCTGTGTGTCAAAGCAAAACAGGATAAAACAAAGAATCGCACACTACAAACAGGTGTGGTGACAGAAGACGTGAATGACATGTAATTGTTATGAAGACCGACACCAACGCATGGCTTTGCCCACGGTTCTCGTCCGAGCTACACGTCGTCTTCATATTCCAGATACTTTGCTGTGATGGGTTCTTCAAGCTGAATTCCTCCACTGCCCATTAAGGCAAATGCTGGATACATTGTATGTGAGCAGTCTACCTGGCGCTCATACAGGCATTTCATGTGATCCATATCATAGAAGCTCACTTTACCTTTATCACAGTCTAGGAAAATCCCTATACTTGTTGGCATGGGAAGAACTCTATTTTCGGGTTCATTAGAAGAAGTAGGTGACTTGGGTATAAAAAATTTCTTCATGCCTATAGTTACTAACGTAAAAGGTTGTGAAGAATCGAAGCAGGCATCTTCACTCCCACTGTCATGGCCACTGTCTTGTTCATATCTACAACACAACAAACACAGGCTCTTACTTATCTCCAGTCCCAGCCTCCCAGTATCTTCAACACATTCTCAAAAGAATAACATACATTGTTCTACAGTTAACATGCACAAAAGTGATCTGTTAGCACACATAAAATAAGACTGCAAACTATCATTTAGAGCTGTACTAAGTACTCAGTACCAAGTTCCCTATAGCACCATCCAGTTTGACTTAAATTTATACACAATGGAAACCTAAAAATGCATTTCTACTGAAAAAAATCAGAGGAGGGCAAAGGGTTTAACTTGAGGTTAAATATTTATGGTACATAATGGTGTATCAGAAAATACAAAGACCTATGCCCTCATCCACGGAATTAACAGACTAAAGTAAATAACTAGGCACTCAAGAGAACGTGAGATAAGAGCATGGCCCATTCTCCTCTTGAGAACCCTACTTTCTGACTGTGATTCCCACATCCAGAATGAATAATGAAATTGTTTTTCCCTCTTGAAACATGAAAAGTCATAGAAAATTCTAGTAGAGTGAACAAGGGAGTTAAAGGCATCTCACTGGATGGGTAGACGCCTTTAGGAACTGTAGGAAACTTTCAAACTGTAAGCTCTGAAGCTGAATCATAGTCAAGAGGAAATCAAAACAGACTAACTCCCCCAGAGCAGCAAAAATTAAATGTTAATTACTCTGTGAATGAATACAAGACGCCCTGACTCCTGTTCTAAAACAGCCACAGGACAGAGTTTATCTCCTCAATCTAAGAAATGTGTGTTCCAAATGTAGTAAATGAGCCCCAGTCTGTGTTCAGGGTGATCTTTTGCAACACTGACATTAAGTTTCAAAGTTCTCCATCAAGGAAAGAACCTACCTTGGACTAGCTGTGTCCCGGGGAGACCGAAGCCACTCCTGCAGTTTGTCGCTAGAGGCAACTCCCACTTTGACCAGGTATGAATACGGTTCCACACGGCAGGCCCAGAAGTGTTTCCCTTTCGTTATTCCCACATCTCCGATGATGTAGTCTAAACTTGTGTAATAGCCCACTTGGATGCGTTCCGCAGCCAGGAGAACGTTAAATCCAGCTCTGCTCTCCACCCGGTCTCTCTTCAGGTTCAACAA
This sequence comes from Dicrostonyx torquatus, assembly GCA_028555095.1. Lineage (NCBI taxonomy): Eukaryota > Metazoa > Chordata > Mammalia > Rodentia > Cricetidae > Dicrostonyx > Dicrostonyx torquatus. The sequence continues at coordinate 3,610,916 of JAQHUG010000065.1, forward strand.
GAGGTGCTCGTTATTATAGCCACATTTTTCGTCAAACAGGAAACTGAAAACTGAATGGAGGTTAAAATTAAGTAATCTGAGCAACATCTATGAGCATTTCTAACATTTAAGGCTGAATCTGAAGGCTTTCAAATAGAAATTAATTATTGAAGGGATGCAAAGATGATGTCATTCTCTGCCAGAGAGCTGTGTCAAATTTCCAATGCCGCAGTAAGTTAAAGTATGCTCTCTATATCTGAAGATCTTCAGAAATATCCAAACCAGAACTCCAAGTTCTAGATGCTTGTGAACATTTATGAGTGCATACCTTGGAATCAGCAATGTTAATTACTCTATATAGAATGTACTTATTCATCTTTTAAAAATATTTACTTTTAGGGGCTGGAGAGATGGCTCAGAGGTTAAGAGAACTGACTGCTATTCCGGAGGTCCTGAGTTCAATTCCCAGCAACCACATGGTGGCTCACATCCATCTATAATGAGATCTGGTAGCCAGAACACTATATACATAATAAATAAATTTTAAAAATATTTACTTTTAATTATGGGGGTCTGTGCACATATGAGTGCAGTGCCCATTGAGGTCAGTTTAAGCTCCTAAGAGGAGTTATATATTTATAAACATTCCAAATTTTATAAATTTCAGGATTTATAAGATGTTTCCCTTATCAATCAACACAGTAGACATGAGAAAGGCAGTACTGTTTAGAAAGAGAATCATGAGTTTTCAGGTCGGAGAGGTTTGCATCCAGCTCGAGCATTTCAAAAGATTGATCTACACTCTAAACTCCTCATTTTCAGAACAGAGCTAACCCAGCTACCGTATGCACAACATTTATTGCTAGCCAATGCAGACATGACAAAATAATGGATAGAGGAATGTGGGAGGCGTACAGAGGAGCGCTAGCAAGCCCGAAGAGGAAATCATGAGACACACTACAATGTGAACACACAAAATAAACCAATGCACAATTCTGCTCTTCTGAGGGTCCAGAGAGTCAAACCCTCAGAAAGAAAGAAGAGAGGCTACCAGATTCTATAGGGAGAAGGGAGAAAAGCTGTTTATACAGATATTTAGGTGAGACTCAAAATTTCTTTCTGGAGATGTGAATGATGATAGCTGCACAGTGCTATGAATGTAGTTTCTATCCCTAAAATACATGCTTACAAGATAAATCTTATCTGTATTACATGACATTAAAAAATGGCTGCCAGCAAGCTAAACCCAGGCCCCATATAGAGGCAGATCTTTCTATTTGGTGATGGCTAATTTCCTGGCATAGTTAATTTTGATTCTTTTCCATCTCCAGTATCTCCTACTTTGTACAGTAATTCTAAACAGCCCCAGTATTTATGTAACTTCTCTTAGAGAGGAAAATAAAACTCTCAGCCTGCCCTATTCTCCTCCCTATACAGCTACTACTAAAAATAGCAGTCTTGTCTAGAACCATCCTTCTGCTTTCAGAGACCGAAAATTAAAAATAGCATTTGGCATTAGATGTCTACTGAAGTCGGGCGGTGGTGGCATACTCCTTTAATCCCCGCACTCAGGAGGCAGAGGCAGGTGATCCCTGTGAGTTTGATGCCAGCCTGGTCTACAGAGAGAGTTCTAGGACAGGCAACAAAGTTACACAGAGAAACCCTGTCTTGAAAAACCAAAAAAAAAAAAACCTTAAACATTCAATTTATTTATTTTAGTAAAACTCAATAAAAATAATTTCAGACAACCCTATATATTTTTATATTCTAATATTTTTAAAAACCACAATATACCTGGAAATTACACACACACACACACACACACACACACACACACACACACACACACACACTGCTTCTTTATATTGAACAAAAGGGGAAAAGAAAGACAGAATTCAGAAAATATGGATACATAAGACACTAAAACAGGGGTAGAGTCCATGGTCTAAAAAGCAACTGAATACGTCCAAGGCAGTGACGGGCAGGGCAAAAAGCTTTCCCACTACAGTGTCGGAGAACAGCTTTAGTTCTGAGTGTCCGTTACCTATGGAGACTCGGCAGTAGACACCAACTAACCTGCATGTCCTTCCTAGCCAGTAAAGCTCTTCAGCCTCTCTAATAAGTAATGCCAGCATAACCTGGAAAGAGAGGCAGGGTGACAGGGACCAGAAAACTGTCCGTGTGGAGGGAAAGCTTGCCACATGCTCCCAGTATATACCTCCCACCCTCGTGTGCAGAGAATTGCACCGGGACTTAAATTAAATCACACCAATGAATTTTAAAGATAACTATCAATATCCTCTGTTTTTGATACTGTCCTTTACTGACCTCTAAAAAAAGTCCCAGAATCATGCTATTGTTTTATGCTTTGGGCTTTTTGCTTTGAGACAGGGTCTTATGATTTTGCCCTTCATTGGCCAAGTTCTCACTATGCAGACCAGGCTGGCCTCAAATTCAGAGATCTGCCTGCCTCTGCTTCCTAAGTGCTGGAATTAAAGACATGTTCCCCCAAGCTCATGCAGTTGTGCAATTTTAATTGTTTAAAGTAGCATTCAAGTCATTTTTAAGCCACTTTAGCCCCAATTATTCAAAAGCATTTTTTTTTCTATCTGCTATCAGTCAAATCTAACACAGCCTCTGAGGTGATAGTTGGGGATTCAGTCACTTCTAAATCTCAGCCAAGAATGAAATCTACTTGTCTCGAGTCTTTCAAAAGCACAAAACTGGCTTCAATATAGGTTTACATGAAGACACCGCCATTTTACACTTCCAGACCTCTCCCACTCTGCTCTTCTGAGTCCAGTATTCCCGGTACCTGGAGCTGGCGGAGTGTGCAGAACCAGCTCTCTGCTGCAGGGGCTGCAGATAGAACCTCTGTAAGCTCTCACTCGGAAAGCATAATGACTGTTGCTTTCAAGGTTGGAGACAACTTTACTTGTGCCGTGCACTTCTAGCTCATTCCACGCCATCATTTCTTCATCTCTATTAATCTTCCGATACTCAAGAACATAGCTGTCGGCTTTGTCCTTTCCTGGTTGGTGCCAGTCTATCAAGGCGTTATTATACACTTTGCTCTGTTCCTCGTTGATCTCAGGAATGTCTACGCCTGAAAGGATTAGGACAGAACATGATGTTAAGATAGTAGCTCCCTCAGCAAAAGCGAAGTACTGACAGTTTTCATAGTATCCAAGAAAATTTTAAATTTATAATACTATGCATAAGAAAGATAGTTAATATAAAATAAGGTAAATATGTAATTATAAATGAAATGAGAAAAATAAGTGAAAAAGTAAACAAAAATTAAGCCATGATTACAGCATTAAGTGGTATCATTATTAATTCAAAAACACTGAAAATTCTATTTTTTTAAAAAACATAGACTTTGCCCATAGTGAGTTATGACTCTGGAGGTGAAATTTTTATCTATATTTACATAAACCATTTCAATACTTAAAAGATTAAATTTTGTGACTTTCAACCAAATTCTATTGAGCATTTCCTTTAATATTTTCTAATGTAGATTTGCAAAACCAAATACTTTTTCTTCGTATAGACACAAAGCAGAAAGCAGCAGGGGGGTTCAGCTGCCACAGAGCTTGCTCTGCAAGCTTGATTCCCCAGCTCAGGTCTCCAGCAGGGAAGCTGGCCATGATAGCACGTGACACAAGCTCTCTGGAGCTCACTGGCCTGCTAGTCTAGCCAGATTAGTGAGCTCCAGGTCAAGTGAGGGACCCTGCCTCAAAATAACAACACAGATAACTGAGGAAGAAACATGGCACTAACATCCGGCCTTTAGTCTACACACACACACACACCCAAACATGAAAAACACTTAGAAAACAGAAACTAAAGTAGGGAAAACCCACAGAACTATTCAGGCAATTTCAAGGTAATCCATGCACCAATTTCATTTAGATTTCACCAAAAATTTTCCATAATATTCCATGGTATGGATCAATTAAGATTTATGTATTTGGGAGGAATAAGCTTCTAATATTTTGCTAAAATATTTGTTGAAAGTTTATATGTTTAAAGCCAGTCATGGTAGCCTCCAGTTGTAATCTCTGTACTTAGGATGTAGGAGGATAACTGTAAATATAGGGCCAGCCTGGGCTACATAATGAGTTGCAAATTAGACTAGGCTATCGTTTCTCAAAAAGCAAAAAACAGACCAATGTCACAGTTAAATCCTTGTACACACACATAAACTTTTCATTACACTAAACTCGTAAGCTTAATATATGGTAAGGTCTAAAGTCACATGTATGCTGGACACGACGGCGCATTCTATAATCCCAGTGTGGTCAGGAGAGTGAGCTCAAGGTCATCCTCTGCTACACACTAGTTTTTTGTTCAGTTTGTATAAAATACTTATACAAAAAACATGTACAGCCACACACACGCCATTTACATCCAACCACAAAGGAGGAAATGAAATAAAGGAAGTGCCTGCTTCTTTTCATTTATTCCACAGCCTGTGATTACAACCTGAAGATTACACAGCCACAACAAGATCTGGAAACACATTCAACGCATACTTTAAAGTTAAAAAGTTCAACAGGGACAGTGTGCTTGATCTATTGGGAGCTCATCAAATCCAGCTGGACCAGGACTGAAGGAGCATGTGACCTAACTGGACTCTCTGAATGTGACTGCCAATGGGGACTGACTGAGAAGCCAATGATAATGGCACTGGGACCTATCTCTTCTGCATGTATTGGCTTTTTGGGAACTTATTCTATATGGATGCACATCTTCTTAGACCGAGATGGAGGGGGGAGGGCCTTGGGCTTCCCATAAATCCTGTATATGGGATGCTTTTTCTATAATAAAGTATTTTTATTTGTGAAAAAAAAAAAAAGTTCAACAGGACCAAGTCACAGAGTATCGTCAGCCAGACGGTTGCTGCAAGAATGTGCATGTAGGGAAAATGAAATACAGCCACAGGCAGGAAATGGGGGCTCCCCCTCTCTCCTATCCACCATTTTCTTGGTCCTTTGTTGTATACTGAGCATAATTCACAATTACCTATGGTCAGCCTTACCCTTCCAGGGGCAATGTTTGGATCCATGGGCAAATGCTTAAGTAAGATAACATATATCTAAGCAGCAACTGGTGTACACAGAACCAACCGTCTAGGCAGTAAAATCAGCATTTGAAATTATAGCACATGCTTAGAAAAGGTTATAATAAATAATACCAGGTTCAGATATAAGTTTAAGAAGAAAAGATGCCACAGAAACCCACAGTTTTTAATTTTTAAGAAGACATATTTCCTTTTTCAAAAAAGATCTTTTTTATATATAGGTTTTAAGGATCACATGTTTGGGGCCAGGTATGCGTGCAGGTGCCCTCAGAGGTCAGAAAGCATCAGCTCCTGGAGCTGGCACAACTGGCAGCTGTGAGTCACCTCATGTGGGTACTGTGGGATAACGCTCTTGTACCCTGTAAAGATTTGTCACTTGTATTGGTTTAATAAAATGCTGATTGACCAGTAGCCAGGCATGAAGTATAGGTGGGGTGACTACACTAGGAGAATTCTGGGAAGCAGAAAGGCAAAGATGCAGTTACCAGCCAGATGCCGAGGAAGCAAGATGAGAATGCCTCACTGAGAAAAGGTTCCAAGTCATGTGGCTAAACATAGACAAGAATTATGGGTTAATTTAAATTGTAAGAGCTAGTTAATAATAAGCCTGAGCTAATAGGCCAAACAGTCTATAATTAATATAAGCCAATGTGTATTTATTTGGGACTGAAAGACAGAAACTTCCATCTACATGTGGGTACTGGGAATCAAATTCAGGTTCACAGCAGAGCAGCCCCCACTCTTAACCCCTGAGCATCTCTCCAGCACCTAGCCTGTGCTGCTTCAACTTCACAAGAAGAAAAACTTCAGCAACGCAAATGTGGTAAGATATAAAAATACAAGGAAGCTCTCCCTGTGTTCCAGGGTGTTCCCTGAAAGTTTGTATGTTGAAATCATAACCCTGATTGTGACAGCAGTCCTCAGAAGGTTGACTGTATTTGGAAACTCAGTCTACAGAGGGATACTAAATTAAGATGAGATCCTCACTGTGGGTCCTAATTCAATATGGCTAGAAATACAGAATATATCTTGAGCCAGATTTCATGTACTAAAAATAATCATAAGCTTGTAATTTTTTTAAATGTGATACCATGTATACAATGTTAAAAAAAAACCAGGGTATAGCTTTATGTACAAAAACATAGGCATAAAAACCAGGTTGCAGGATAGATGATCATGAGCAACTTAGGTCAAAGAGGGGAGGTGAATGCATTTCTGCAGCATGTTAGCCAGTAGGGGAGGTGGCATGGCCTTCACCACTTACCACTAGAGAAAAAGGACAGTTCTCCGAGCACCTCTGTCTGTTTGGTTGTGTTAACAACATAGTCTTCAAAAGAAGCTTGGGCTGCAGGTCTGAAGCTCTTCAGAGATTCCGTAGCTTTCTGGATTCTGTGGGCAGACATATTTCATGTGAAAGCCATTCTTTAAAAAGGCAAGTCAATCTAAACACCTGCAATGCAGCAGACCAAAGAAGCAGACACCACATTCAGCACCCAGGATGCAGCAGACCCAGGAATCACCTGGTGGGAGCTTTCAAAAGCTAGTGGCACATGCCTTTAATCCGAACACTCAGGAGGCAAAGGCAGGCAGATCTCTGTGAGTTCGAGGCCAGCCTGGTCTACAAGAGCTAGAACCCTATCAGAGAAGAGAGGAAGAAGAGAAGAGAGGAGAGGAGAGGAGAGAAGAGGAGAGAAGAGAAGAGAATACCTGAGATGGAGCTGCTTCGCTGTCTGCACAAAGCAAGACTGATCCGTCTCCTTCAGGACTTCCTGAGCATATCCCACAAGCCCGTTGTTCTCCAGAAGGCCTTGGTACTCTTCCATTTGCGTGTGAAATTTGTCTAGTCTTAGTTTCTTAGAGGCATCTATGGCTTTCAGAACAGATGACTTCCTGTCTTCTAGGATTTCAAAGAGCTTTTCAAAATGGGTCAGTGCTTCTTCCTTCGCCCTCTCTCCATTGCACTAGTGTGAGACACACAGTGTTACCTCACGTGCTGAAACAACCTCTCATTTGCACTAGTGTGACACACATAGTGTTACCTCACGTGCTGAAATAACCTCTCATTGCACTAGTGTGCCACACACAGTGTTACCTCACGTACTGAAATAACCTCTCATTGCACTAGTGTGACACACACAGTGTTACCTCATGTGCTGAAACCAACCTCTCCACTACACAAGTACAGAATTCAAGTATTATCTTGCCCATAAACGCAATCTCTCTGTTGCACTAATGCAAAACACACAAGCATTACCTCATCCATAAACCCAAAGGTCTTCTCATGATGTCCTACATAATATTAAACTCAACAAAGGCCAGATGTTGCTTTTTGTCTGATCCTAAAATCTTCAAAAGAGTAGTTTGGCATCAAACACACGAGAACAACTGTCAGCTTCCATTTAGATTAGCTTTGTAATTTCAGAACTTCGTACTTTTAAAGCCCAGTAACAAAAGAATTATTCAATTAAATGTGAAACAATTTTCAGTGATAAAGGGCAGAGTTGAACTGATTTAACCACAAATACTGCAAAAGCACAATTCTAGAGAGTTTGTAACTCACCCCAAACTCAGGAATCTTTCTAAATGGGGAAGCTATTATAAAGTTAAATTACAGCCATAGACACTTTACGACATTCTATACTAAGGTATTTAAAGTTCATTTGCCATGTGCCATAGGCTAAGCTGAGGCTAGGCATGCACTCTGGGTTCAGTGCCTACTCTCCCTCTCCCACAGAAAACTCAAGGATAACAGAAATGATTCAAGTTCTTAGAAGGATGAATAAGGGTTATTTACACAGAAAGCATACTGTAATGCCAAACACTCGAAGCATTCTTATTATATAATTTTTTCTTTTTTATAGAACAATCCTGCCTATAATGTGTATTAAACATGTTGATTTGGGGATTTGCTTGAAACAGAATCTCTTTATAATGCACCGGCCCCAGGGACAATCCTCCTGTCTCACTCTCCCTAGTGTTAGGATCACAAATCTATGTCACCCTGCCTGGCACAAATGATTTGGATTTTAATAAAACCATAGCTCAGTAAGATTTTGGGGGGAAAAAAAGAGTTCAGTGAGCACTGGTGAGTGCTCATCAGTCTGTGGGAACAGGCCTGGTGGAGGACTGCTTTAGAATTCCCGCGGCCTCTGGACCACATTAGCAAGGAATGTCCTTCAGACTCCCTTCTCAGAGTCCCACTTTTGTTTCTGAAGGCTTTTTTTCCCTAAGTAACATACAAAGTGATAGGCTTCATATTTACCATTATACTCTGTCCTAGTTAAGTTTATAACGGAAAAAGAAAACAGTAAGATTCAGGTGGAATCTCAGAATGGTTTTCCACATTAACCGCAGAAGCACCATGCATAGATAACAACTATAATTGCAGAAGCTGCCCCATCACCACAGCTGAAGACGGAGAGAAACATGGCACTGATTCGGGTTGTGTTGCTGCTGCCCCCCTTGTCCTGTGCACATGATGCACAATCTCTGTCACTAAGATACATCAGCCCCCGTTGTTTCTTAAATATTTCACTTCCCACTCGAAAAAATATGTCAAGAGGTAAATCTTTTGCTAGCCTATAACTTTTATATTTAATTATAAATTTTAAAATGATCATGAAGAAAAGAAAAAAGAGAGAAAAGCCGGAATAAACTCCACTCCTCATATTAAAGCCTATTAAAGACAGACACTTGAGCTGTCAAATACCCAACCCTGTTCAAATTTACTATATTTCAAAAATGCTACTACTTCTTATTAAATTTTTGTTTTTATTTCTTTATTCATTCCCAGGTGCTAGGCTTACAGGTATGGGCCACCATACCAGTTGATTTCCCATTTTTAAAACTGGAGTAGACTGTAATGCATAGATTGGTTGTAAAGGTGAGGACTCTATAAATACACATCCGACCAGCAGGATGCGCAGACAAAAGAGCAGGACTGGCATCCCAGAAACCACCCTCAAAACTGGTACAGCACTGATCTACCCTCCTCAAGAATAGTTGCATGAAATCTGAAAATATAATCTGGTTTCACTGTTCAGTTACTTAAAAAAAATACTTATTTAATGTATGTAAGCATTTCACCTGCATAGGTGCCTGTGTACCATGACACCTGGTGCACATGCAGGTTAGAAAGGAGCACTGGATTCCCTGGAACTGGAGATGGCTGTGAACCACCATGTAGGTGTTGGGAACTGAACCTCTAGAAGACCAGCCGGTGTTCTCAACCACCACTAAACCATCTCCCCAGACCAGTCTGGATACTTTCTATAAATGTCATTATGGCATCACCCCTTCCACAGTTTATGGCAAGATATACCCATGCTGTGTGTGCAGTCTCACTACCTTTAGTCCTCTGCTGAAGGACACATGGGTCTGTTGATGTACTCTCTGTTGATGGACCTTGCGGTTATCACAAACAAAGCAAGCATGACTCCTCATCTTTACATGAGTAAGCATGTCTTCAGCAGTCCCTGGAGTTTTGGGTAACCCTGGGCCTATTGCAGACAGTAATTTCCCAAAGGCTAGCTGCTCATTCGTTCGCATGGAAGTCACTGTTGAAGGCTACCCTTTCCTTTCCACTCCTGAGCCCTTGTTAGAGTCACGTCCCATAACACCGGAGCACTGACCACACAGGAGTCTAAGCCACATATTCTAGAACTGTATACGCCACAAGTTCTAGAAAAGAATAGGAGTGAAGACACACAATCCCCAGCACAGGGAACACATTCAGGATTTTAGGAACAAATAAGCAATGGCCTGGATGGGTGAATGAAAAACTATGTTGTCCACTTTATAACTCACCTCTGTTTCCTTCATTAACAAGTTTAGTTCAGAAATTTGACTCTTCACTTGGCTTTCCTTACCAATAAGGAAATCAATGTCCTTTGAAAGCTTCTCCTGTGGAAACACACAGAACGCAAGTACAGAAACAAATCAACAAAGACCATGCAATTTTGCAAATTACACAGTACCACATCCTTCCTGATGAACAGCAAGATCAGCTATAGTAATTAATTCAAGGTAAATATTTACCAGTCTGAATTACATAGACCCAATGTCATATGAAAGATTAAATGAAGGCTGGAAAAAAAGAGCAAGTGATAGTCAAAAATTCCAAATGCTTGAGTAGTACGTTCTTGTTGTTTAATTATCACCCTCAGAATTCTTGCTTATAAGGCTCCAAATACTATAGCCTCCCATTACATTGCACAATTTAGACACACACACACAGCAGGAAAACCACCAAGGACTAGTTCAAAATAATCCCAGGTCATCCCAGCCTCGCTATTATTTTCAAGTAATTTGTTTTGTAAATTAGCTATTCTGAACACCATAATTCCTCATTGAAATTACACTGTAGGGTTTGGAAAAGTTTCTAGTTTGTTCTAAAAGGCATTCTGCAATGAATCTGAAGTACATTTTTAAAACCCCTTGAGAGCACTATGGACTAAGAGTCTAAATGGAAAGTGAGACCACCCAGGAAGCAGCTCTCAGGGCAGAGGGATGAGATGTCCAGGACAGGCCATTCCAGGATCCTGCTCACTGCTGAGCACCTGAATGCAAAGCGTGGGCAGGAAGAGAGAGCAGCAGCTTGGTGTCTGAGGATGCAGGAAGTCGGTCTCCCATCTAGTTCATCTTCCTCTTTTATATATATATATATATATATACTACATTAGAGGGAAAGAGGATGTGTGCAGAGATAGATGTGATTGGTTCTGCAGGATACATCTCAGTCTCAGAAGCAACAAGATACAGTAAAACCCTTTGGAAAGATTCACTAGAGAAACAGGAAGTGGCTGACAGGAAAAGGAACAAGATTTCTTGACATGGGGACACACACACACACACACACACACACACACACACACACACAGAGAGAGAGAGAGAGAGAGAGAGAGAGAGAGAGAGAGAGAGAGAGAGAGAATGGCTAGGAGATCTAGCTCAGGAGTGGGATCTAGCTCAGGAGTGGGGATCTACTAGAGCACTTGGCCCAGCATATATGTGCAAAGCCCTGAATTTAATCCTCATCACCTACATCAATAGATCAGCCAGTCAATTAAAAACAAAAGCCGGATGTAGTTGCACAAGCCTGCAATCCTAGCACTTGGGAGGTAGAGGTGAGAGGGTCAGGAGCAAGGCCTGGGCTGCATTAAATCCTTGAGAGACAGAGACAGACAGAGACATAGAGACACAGAGACAGAGGTAGAAAGAAGACGGGACCTTACAAGATAATAATGCTATGAAGAGACAGATAATCTTTCATTTTTGATCTAGCATTTTACCCATCTAAGGAACCCAGAGTTCCTGAGACACAAATACTGCACAGTCAATAGCTGAACCAGAAACCTACTCACAATTAAATAACATAATCCCAGGGGCAGGGGGTATTGAACACCACACGGCAAGCCAAATGGCAAGTCTAGCACTGACCCTTAAGAGCTAATGCTGAGAACTTAGGCATAAGCAGCAGGCACCATTGTTTTTTCTTAACTACAATAGAAAAGATAAATTTGGTCATTAAAATGGATATAAGTGTTCTAAAACAGCTTAAACTAAACGTAAGGAGGCTAAGATAAACTGAGTAACCTAAACCAGAGAAGAACAGAAGGTGGAATTCATAGGGACAAGGGCATCATCAGTCACAAGATTGTTAACACTCAAAGTCTCCGGCCAGTCCTACCCTTTATCCAGAGTAGCACCAGGCTTCTCAGGCTGGCCAGATCCAGGCAGTCTGTTTTTAAGGACTAAAGGTGTTCTAGTGTCAGAATGTTTGCTCTCAAACCAGAAGCACTAGATACTGACACCAGGCATTAGTAATAAAAGTAAATGTGAGAATCAAGGCTCCAGCCTACAAGGAGTTCACATAGCAGGGCAACAAGTTTTAAATAAATCAGGCCTCGAGAGCTCTAGAAACTCATCAGAAGCCAGCTTCTCAAAGATTCCAAAAGTCTGCAGTTCCAAAACAGTGATGTACAGACAAATGACTTCCTCCCCCGGTGAACACCTATGGTAGATACTAGTGACAAGAACTCACCAATCTCACTGACACTTATGACAGAGCCTGTTGAGGATTCTTTGGGTTTCTTTCCTGTTCTCTTCCTCTAAGGCCAAAACAGCCCCACTATTTTTCTGACTGTGCTCTCCTTTTTTATATGTTACAGATCTAACTCATAAGACAAATTCCAAAGATACACACCATCACCAAATGGCTGTCTTATGTACTGGAGCATCACAATCAAGTCAGTCTTATCATGGCCATTAGATAGACTCTCCTCCGGCACTCTGACTGCTATCCATCCCATCCCACTGTCCACTCTTGGTCGGTTCAAAGCACCTGGAGGCAGTTGTTGACCCCAAATCCCTAACAGCAGTTAGGGTGACATCTGAGAGGTAGGAGGAGAGTCTAGGAGTTAGACAGACTTCCTAGTGGGTAGACAAACAGGGAGAAGGACCATGGCTAGGTATTAAAGGTGGCCAGTCACTTCCTCAACCTGCTGACTTGAGACAGACGTCTAGCAGCTTTGCTTCCCACCACTGACGGACATGCTCAAGGAGTACAAGACCAGATCAGGACATGTCACACCACATCTGGTGACCAATCCTATCTGTCTTCAAAATTCCTAACCCTAAAGTCAGGAGGTACTCTTCAAAGGCTTTAAAAGCCTAACCCTTGAAATGAGTGGATCTTTTTTTTTCCCAAGTTCCCCTATACTTTGAAGAGGGTATTTTTCTCTGTGTGTATTCATGAAGTAGACCAATCTCACAAGTCTCAGGTTTCTGAAACTCACAAGATTAACTAGGTCACACTCCCCAAAGTTACATAAGTCATAACTCACCCACCAGCCAAGTCACCTGCAACCCCAACAGGGGGCTCGGGGATACAGCTGTGGTGGGCTTTTCACTGACGCAGCTGCCTGTGCACCACCTGTGTTTCCATAAGTAGCCACAATGAGCTCGTTAATTCCCAAGCTGGACTCAGCTAGATTTGAAGAAGATGCTTATTCACATCTCGCCAAGAAAAGCCACGCAGCAAAGCAGACCCCTTGCAGTAGGACAAGTCTGGCCTCTATAGCTGTGAGAGGCAAATACCAAACCAAGTTGTTTTTTTTTTTAATTTATTTTCTAATTCGTCTAAATGACCAAAGTGAAATCATGAAGAGATCAGCAAACTAAACAGAGTCATAACAAATAAAGAGAACCGAACAGTAATACGGCAACTCATGACAGTCTAACGAAAAAGGCCCAGGTCCAAATAGATTCAGACCAGAATTCTACCAGATTTTCAAAGATTAAAACTAATACTTCTTTTTCTTTTTTTTCTTTTTTTTTTTTTTTTGGTTTTTCGAGACAGGGTTTCTCTGTAGCTTTGGAGTCTGTCCTGGAACTAGCTCTTGTAGACCAGGCTGGTCTAGAACTCACAGAGATCCACCTGCCTCTGCCTCCCGAGTGCTGGGATTAAAGGTGTGCACCACCACCGCCTGGCCTAATACTTCTTAAATTTTATATATATATATATATATATATATATATATATATAAAAGAAATAGAGAGAGCACTTTCAAACTCCTTATTTTAAGTCAGTATTAATTTGAAAACAAAACCAATTACAAACACAATAACAGAAAACTACAGGGCACTTTCCTTGATTAACATAGATTCAAAAATCCTCAGTAAAATACTTCTAAGTAAAATACAGGCATATATCAAAAGATCATTCACCAAGGCTTTATCTTAGTGGTATGGCAATGGCACAACATACATAAGAAAATAAATGCAATAAATCATACTAAGGCACTTAAGGGCAAAAATCATATTATCAATTCAATAGATTAAAAAATGCTTTGAAAAAAAACAACATGCCTTCACGATAAAAGTCCCAGAGAGAGTAGGACTGGAGGGAACAAACCTCAACAATAAAACTGTATATGACAAACTGCAGTCAACACTGTCCTAAATGGATAAAAACCTCTAAACAATCCCATTAAAATCAGGAAGGAGACAGGACTGTCCTCTGTCCACTCTTTAAATACAACTATAAAACGATCGACTTCAAAAATAAAGGACTACAAATAGAAAAATAAGTCAAAATTTCCATATTTTCAGATGATATGTAATACAGAAAAAAACTCCCCAAAATTCCACCATAAAATTTCTAGAAGTGATCAGTAATTTCAGCAATGTGGGAGTATAAAAAAAAACTTTTTAAAATCAAGGAAACAATTAGCTAGGAAGATATTACAATCAACGTTCTCTAGGGATGAGCTCTGTAATGGTTTATCCCATACCAAGTGGTCAGCACTATGTATCTCTACATACAAGCAATAATGGATAGTCAACAGATATAGTCAATTTATAAATTTGAGAGGCAATCGGAAAGGCATTAGGAGGTTAGGAGGTTAAACTTAGACTCTTCTTTGCCAAACCAAGTTTTGAGAACCATTTTCCCTCTATCTGTCACATTCCCAACAGAAGGCACCAAAGAAACCCCAGTAAACAACACAAAGGAAAAGTCAGTCAACAGCAGTGTCTAAGTATCTTTCATGCATGCGATCTAGGAGAGTGTATAACTAGCATGGCCCCTGTGCTCAGAATGTACAAGTTAAAAGGCGATATCAGCTTTGCTTCATCCCTAGAGATGTTCAGAATAAAATCTCGGGAAGAACAAATGTGTGATACTTTCTATGCAAGTGTACTACTTGAAAAAAAAATCCGCAATGATACACATTCAAGCTACTGTCTTAAGTTATTTTCTCCTTGATGTGATAATATAACGAAAAGGCAACACTTAAGGAAAGGAAGATTTATTTTGGTTCAATTTGAGAGGACACAAATTCATGAGGCCAGTAAGGGCACAGTGGCCAGGACAGCCAGGGCGTTCAGGAGCTGCGGCAGCAGGAGCCGGACACAGCCATGTACACTGTGTTGATGGGCACGAAGTAAAGAGCTCTGCTAAAATCCACACGGCTGTAACTCTAAGGCCCCACACTTCCTCTAGCTTAGCTTCATCATCTCCTATAGGTTCTACAACCTCCCAAACGGGGGAACAAATGTTCAAACACTTGAGCCTGTTGGGGCATTTTACAATCAGACCGAAAATACCACCATGTTGAAAAAGACCTACGCTACCAGCACTAACAATAGTGACAAGCACTAACTCCTTCAGCGACTGTGACAACAACGTTCACCACAAACTACCCCCAAAAGGCATGAGCTGTATCTCCCTCAAATACAATTGCTATCCCAAGTACTTCCCTCAGCAGTGGGGCCTATTTAGAGGGATGTTCGCATTTTCTACTTCTCTGAGCTCCCACCGTTAACAAGCTGTCAAACAAGACATCCTTAGAAATCTATGAAAATAATAATACATGGGAAACTATCAAAAACTCCTCAGGAAACATCCTTCAGTGACATGCTCCCAGACTTCCGTAGCTGCGGTTGTCGAGGGAGCAAGCTAAAGTAAGACTAAGCCACATCAAAAGCTCGTGAGAAAACTGTACAAAGAGATGAGAAGCTAAGAAAGTCCTAGAAGGGCTTTGACCTCCCAACAATAGGGAGGCTTGGTGACTGAGGTGTGGCAGGCCAGGAGACAGGCAATGGACATGTGTCTTTTCAGGACACACCAGAACCAAAAAGCCTAAGTGGGTCAGGAATAGTGACTAGGAATCCCTGCAGAGTCTCTCAGGTCAGCCTCTGGAAGACTAAGGGCAGGCAGCCACAGCCTGCTGTGGGGGAAAAGGGCTCCACTTTGAGCTTATGTCTATGTCAGTATTAACAGGAGCCAAGCAAGTCACAGGGAGAAAATACCCCAGCCTCAGCTAACAAAACTGGTAAGAGAGGATCATTCTCAGATCTAGGTATTAACTGGTTAAGCCAGTTTCTCCAAAAGTGCAAGCTGTTTCCAGAATTTGGAACACACCTTCACAAACAACCTGACATACACTAAAACTCAGATAAAAACCTGGTATTCACCTCAGCAGATTCAGCAAACAGTAGACACAAGACAAATGCAAGGCTGCTTTCTATGATGCTCACTTCTCTAGTTGTAACACCCAACTGACCAAAATAAGAAATGATAGCTGTGTCTTTGAATTGTGTTGCCAGTCTCCTTCAGCTTAAATCTAAACCAAGTATAAAGAAGATTGGTTACTTTTAGCAAATGACAAATCTAGACAATTAGTTTCTAAATTGGAAAGTGCATTATGTAACATTTTTAAGTTTTAAACATGTAAGAAAGAAATTAATACACAATGTAAAAGATATGTATGTAAAATGTGTATGTTCTTCATCCGGTTTCCTGACAAACCTCTCCTAAAGTCCTTTGTTTCCAAAATGAAAGTTTGTTGGTTTTTTTTTTTTTTAACAAGCTAATGAGGCAAGAGGCAGCTGGCTTCAGGATGAGAGCTGCTTACCAAGAACATGGAGGCATGATTAGACAATAAAGATTCAGTCCTACCTCCCAACCTCCAGGGACAAGAAGTCCCAAAGTGAAGATCAGCAACTGCCAATAACTCTGTCTATCGATGAGGCTTCCATAAAAACTCAGATGAGAGGGTTTAGAACTTCCATATGGCAGAGCCCTTGGAGGTTCTCAGAGCGCCCAACCAGAGGGAGTGGCAGCTCACGCCCTTCTAACATCCCTCATCCTGTGCATCGCTTTATCAGCACCTGGTGCAATATCCGGCATGATAAATTGCTGTTTGTGTTTTCCTGAGTTCTATGATCCTCTCAAGCAAAATAATTAGACCTAAGAAGGGTGAGCTAAAGTTCTTTTTACAGCCATGTGATCAAAGACAAAAAAAAAAAAAAAAAAAAAACCTCACATGGAGTTTGCAGCTAGCATATTGGGGTAGAGGCAGGGGCAGACCTGGGGGGGACTGGCCCTTCACCTATAGGGTACAGTACATCCAGGTACAGTTACAGGACCCCCGCTAGCATCTGCTGCTATAGAATCCACTGCTTGCTTGCTGACATCATGTGAGGTCACAGAAGCCTCTGCCTAGAGATGGTAATATACATCTGTAAATGACCACTTGGAAAGTAGAGGCAGGAGTATCACAGCAAATTTGAGGGCAGTCTGATTTACACAGCAAAACACTGTCTCAAACAAACAAAAACCAACCAAGAAACAAAATGTCTTCTGCGTTGATTGTTGTAGGTGCAGAGAGCAGAGGAGAAACATGAATTTATGGATAGTTTTTCTAACACAGTAGCTTTACTCTAACATCAAAGACAGTACAAGAAATAAAAACTGGAACAGATTACATGAAATTAAACCAATTAGAAATCAAAACTTTTACAGATGTGGTAAATTATAAATTGTGCTATGTGAAGCTGACAGAGGCATGATTAAGTGACAAAAATAGATTTGACTTCCCCCTTGAAAGAACCAAACACAACATCTGGAATCTCTCTCTTTATGTACCAGATCCCAAAGAGACATTTCCTAGGCGATGGGAAACAAGAGAAGCCTGACTAGCCTAGCCTGCTGTCTGCAGTCTCTAGGGCTGGAGGCAAAGAACTCCAATAGACCCCAGCATCTACCATGAGTGTAAGTGATGAAGCTGGAAGTTAAGGGAGTCGGGGTTTCTAAAGCCTAAAACCACAGAGACAAGCAGAAAGGGGAAAACATGCAGAGAGGGATACAAGACTAAACACCAGTCACCCATGCCTGAGGTCAAGAGGAGTTCCAGAAACGATTAAAGTTTACACAAGCTGGGAGTAATGTACTCCCCACAACCCAGACCTCCAATTTCCCCAGGCTTCTAACTCTGCAGTGCCATTTGGGTGGGATCTTTCCTAATGTTCCTCTACACGCAGACATACTTTCAGGTAAAACATCCATAAGCATTAAATAAAATGAAAAATGTAAACCCACTTCTAAAAATAGTAAGTCATACCTTTAAGGTTTTGTAAGCACTGCTCATGGTGGTCACCCGGTGATTGGAATGATTCCCACCCAACTTACAGAGGTGACAGACGGGCCTTCTGCACAGTTCACAGTACATGTTTATCCTCTCGGTCTCGTGTTCTGGGCACATTAAAATCTATTGAATAAAAACACATGGGCAGGGAAAGATTTAGGTTTCAGGTCACATAGGTTCCCCAACACAAATATTTGCTATATAAAATAAATAAAAAGCCGTATAGGTGAATAAAAGTATAAAAAGTAAAGCCATGTCACATGAAAACTCTAGAATTACCATTTTCAAATCTGAAGGTTCAAACCATTAACACACAGATGTTATTTCCCCAACCATGGTGGGAAGACCATTCATTCCCACAGGACTCGAGTAGAGAGAATGCTTAACCCAGCTGGAGAGGGACTCCCAGCACATTCATTAAACACGTCTTACTGAGCATCTCTATAAGGCATCAGAAAACCTGAAGAAATCTATGGCCTGACTCTGTATACAAGCCTGTTGCTAAGAGGGCTTGGAGGGCTTTGTGATGTAAGCACCCAGCAGCCAGCTCCAGAAGCCCCACACTCACTGCCCAGCAAGCAGCATCTCCCGAGGAAACAATCGCATTTGTACTTAGTCTATGAACTAGCATTGTGGATACACTTAAATTGTTCATAAAATGTTGTTTCCATCCAGAAACAAGTACTTAGGAAGTATGTTGATGAAAGTGAATAGTTGTTCATGATTTCAAGAGACTGGATGTTGGGCAGCTTTGACTGCTCTGACACATCAGGGAAAAATGAGCAAATACGAAGTCCTGACCATACCGCTTCAGGGGAGACAAAAGTGGAGAAAACTTAAATGTTTCAGAATGTCCAGGTTCCTGACTGTCAAAACCCATATGTATTCTTTAAAGTAGAAACTTAAGCTTCCCGTTGAAAGGAGTACAGTGAGTTCAACTGCAGTGAATATTCTCTAGCAGAAAGGACGGCTTAGAAGAGTTACACTATACACTGACAAAAATGAATGGCTTGAAGGAGACTTTTTCCTAACTATTCATATTCCTTTGGTGTACTTCAACAGTATTTTGCGGTTGCAAATAAGAGGCTTATGATTTATTTGCATTCCAAATCCTACAGAATACTCAGCTTCTAAGAACCTAGTCCTCATGTAGCTCACTATCACGTGTGCTTTCATGATGGAATAGTAGCAGTGCAATCTCTTAAATGAAACACTAACTCTTGGGGTCATACATTTAAAACAAATCAAAGACCTTGAGCAGTCAGTGAGACAAGCATTGTAAAAGGGAATTCAAAGGTTGGTAAATTTGTTATGAGACTAACGGTTTTGAGGAAAGGGTCTTTCGGAACGTGGGGACAAAGAAATATCTTTCTTTTAATCTTTCAGATATAAGCCTTATTCGGTGAATATTTTGTAATGATTTTTTTAAAGATTTTATATCTTATTTTATTTGCATGTCTGTATCTGTGCTGGGCACGTGAACATTAGTGCTCACATTAGGGGGACAGGAGAGAAAATTGGATCCCTTGGAAATGAGACTGCAGCTGGCTGTGAGCAGCTACATGTGGGTGGTGGGAACCAAACTTGGGTCCTCTGCTAACTGTAGGAAATCTTAACCACTGAGGCATCTCTCCAGCTCCAAAATAATTTTGTGATTTACATATGAAATTATTACACATTTAAGGTTTCATGATTAAGAATACTATTATATTTGCATATTCATACCAGTTACTAAATCATAAAGAAGAACAGCTTTATGCCCCGGTGGTGGTGGCACACACCTTTAATCCCAGCACTTGGAAGGCAGAGGCAGGCAGATCTCTGTGTTTGAGGGCACCCTAATCTACAGAACAGCCTAATCTACAGTACACAAAGAAACCCTGTCTGTGGGCGGGGGGAAGCAGCAACAAGTTTAAAAGCATCTATAATGAGTGGTGGTGGTGCAGTAATCATTTCACTCAACACAGATCATAGATCTTACAGTTCTTGTGAGCTTTATTAAGCAGACCACCCAGAATACTTGAGACATATGAGGGCCACCTAACAGATCAGGTAATTATTCTTTCCTGACAGTAAAGTTTCAGCTAACAAAACACATCACAATCATGTTATCCAATCAAATCTTCCTGTCGCTAGACCCCGGTCTCTTCTCCCATGATATTTTGTACCCTAACTTACCTTGGGTCTGAAATTAGTGGTGGGGCCCACGTACTCATGCTGGGCTTTCACCGTACCCCAAGGGTGATAAATTTTGAAGCATTCATTGCAGTAGCTTGCGCTACAATCCATGCAGCTCTTCGTGGATTCCTGGGGCGGTGGTTTACAAAGGTCACACATAATGGCCGTGGCTGCCCTAGCGGCCTGCCGGTATCGCTCAACAATCGTCTCCAAAGTGAAATTGCGAAACAGGCCGCTGACTCCCCGCTCTCCGAGATCCACATCATGCTCACAGCCAGGACAAGGAAACGTAGTTGGTCTTGGGGTCAGCGAATTACGCTTCCAGCCTGTGTAGTCAGTAAGGCTTCATTCAGTTACATCATAGGTGATTAAAATGGAGAGTCGTGGTCTAGAAAGTCTATAGTAACAAATATTCCACGTGGCTCCATCTGCGTTCTGAAAATGCTTTTGTAAACAAATAAGCTAACTTTGTATATAAAAGACAAGTTCAAATTATTAAAAGTTATCATAGAGAAAAGAAAAATAATCTATAATAAATTGCACACAAACCTGCATTAAGCTAAACACAGACATGAAGAGAAAACATCTACCAGTAGTACTTGATGGGATGTTTTTACTAAACACAGACATGAAGAGAAAACATCTACCAGTAGTACTTGATGGGATGTTTTTACTTTCTAGTCAGTTTTATACATCATACCCAAAGCCATAAAGTGAATACCATCTTAGCTGACTGGGGAGAAATGGCGAACATGGAAGAGCAGGGACCTTAATTAAGCAGAGGGCATGACTCAGCATACTCACTGCCATCCCAGGGACTGTTGAAAATGCCAAACTGTCCACTTGCACACACTTGTGCATTTCTGGTTAGACTGTACTTCCACCACACACTCAAAGGAACAGGGGGGGTCACACATTTTAAGAACCATCACAACAGAATGCTTCCCACTGCAGCACTGTTTCAGCTGGGAAAGCTTGGGGACAGAGCAGAAGGTAATTGAATGTGATCGAAAGAAGAGTGAACTCATTCAGAGGCCTGAAATCTAGTAACTCTAAGACAGACCAACCATGGGACCTGAAACAAAGAATCATTAAGATTATTTAATTCAGTACAAAGATGCATTGCATGTGATTTTGTAATATATAAAATAGAATAAATGACCTTAACCATTAGATTTTTTTTGTTCAGTGTGGTCATCCTGATCGTAAATAAGTCAAGAAACCAAAGTATGGCAGACCTTACCTGCT
The DNA here is from genome assembly GCA_028555095.1 of Dicrostonyx torquatus. Lineage (NCBI taxonomy): Eukaryota > Metazoa > Chordata > Mammalia > Rodentia > Cricetidae > Dicrostonyx > Dicrostonyx torquatus. The sequence continues at coordinate 3,632,333 of JAQHUG010000065.1, forward strand.
GGTCCGGAAAAACGCAAAGCTGTCTGCTTAATACAAGTGGACAAATACTTAAAACTTTCTTAGAATATGAAATCTTAGTTGCCCACAAAATACACAAAGGAACTTCTTAATCTCCAGCCTTCCTTCATACTATCATCCAATACCAAAAATTAATGGGTAAAGTCAGTATATTCTATTTGGCAAAGAAGCTACATTAATATTGCCCTTGATATGACAGTCTAAAAGGAATATCATAAAAGATGCCTGGTATGACATCTAGGTGAAACTTCACAGATAGTCCAAAGTATTATTTATAATAATGACTGTATGGCATGCAAAGTGTCACTGGATTCCAAAAGCACCTAATGTAACAAGCATGCACAGAATTTTTAATATTTCCATTTAACGACATTTTAGCCTGTTATTAACATTTTTAAACATGAATTATGTAAAAGGAAACGCCCCGCAAACTTGAAAATCCCACTTGGTATATTTCTGTAGTCATTTTAAAAGCATGCAGTACAGCCCAGGATGCTTCACACCACAGCAGGCATGTAATGAAGTAAGTGCAAGGCTAGTTAAAACAAAACAAAACAAACACACATGCCAATGGAAACGTCAAAAACCAAGCCAAACAATTCCGAAAGTCAAATGGTGCAGTGGTCAAGTTTAAATAAATGGAAATTCACATGGAATTTAACTAGATGGACATTTAAATGAAGGACTAACAATCTCAGTTATCTATATGAAAAGCAATGACTTATGATAGGTCTTGTGAAGGTTGTGACCAATTAAGTAGCGAAATGAAACAAAATTAATCATGAAAACTAAATCATGTTTTAATAAGTATGCTGGTGATACCCAAATTTTGGTTGTTTTCATGTTTAGAAATGACACAAAAAAATGTTCACTTTCCTTTTCTGAATTTCTCTTATCTTAATTTTAATGGTGAAAATAAAAGTTTTTATGAAACATCACACTGGCCCTCTAAGATGAGACAAAATGTGGAATTTAAGGCCTGAGTAATTTTCAGGGAACTTATTCAAATAAGTATCTTGGCTGTTTTTCTAATCTGATCTCATTAGGCTCTCAAATCTTATGAATGCTAACTTTCATTTCATCTGTCATACACTTTTACCATTATTTTCATAAAATATTATATTCAGAAAAACAAAGAAAGCTGACAGCTCTAAGGATATCCTAGAAAGTAAGCCCCATGAGGAAAAAAAGTCCAACAGCAAACTAAAAGGAAAATATATCAAAGTCACCTTTCAATAGCTGTGCTAACTAAAGGGCCATGAGGCCAGATGGCTGGTAAAATCTAAATTTAAGGTAATTAAATTTTCACTTTTTTGGTTGCAACAGCCATAGTTCAAATTCTCAAGAGTAGGTGAGACTAGTGGATACCGTATACACCATAAAGTTTAGAGCTGAGTATTTCTTGTAGAGAAGGTTCTTTTCGTGTAGTATTTCTCTACAATATGATACAATATGGGGAGAGCGGGACTAACCAAATGATGATTCGGAAGGCTAAGTAAGTTATGCCGGCCAAGCAGCAGCCCGCGACTGTGGACTCAGTACTCGGACTTCATGTAAATACTCTCAACTCACACATCTTTGCTTCAAAGGCACAGTAAGCAAACATCAAGGCACGATTTTAAAATAAAGCATTTTCACAGTGGTTTATATCCACCAGAAGAGCCATCTCAGTCTATGCTTTATCACTCAACTATCAAGAAGAAAAATGCAAAAAGAAATCTGAATATTAAAAGTAATAAAAATATTTTTAAAATATTAAATACTTAAAAACAAATGCAAGAGAATCAGTTCGCATCACATTGCAAACTGCTGCAATTGTACCCTCTCCCACATTCTGGCCGTAACAACTTCCTGTTCTTGCTCCTATCCAATTGGTGGGATGCCGCTGGACTTCCCAGGAAGTGAAGGGAACAAAAAAGGGATAACATTTCTCTAACCAAAGAGTATTACCAGAATTTGACCAAAAAGTAGTCTGTTTTACTTTAAAGGTCAACTGCAGTGAAAAGTAAAAGGGAGGAGGGGGGAGGCTGGAATGTTTCACACAGCATCACATATTCCAAAACCCTAAAAAGCTGTGTACATGACCCATGAATGGGTAAGACCTCCATGTTAAAACTCTGGTGGGACACAAGTTAAAACACAACAAAGAAAAGATACTTATATGCATAAAACATGCAGAGAGAGTGATAATACAAAAATTGACAACTTTTAGACAAAATTTTTTAAATATTTAGTTAACCTTACCAATGTAGCATGTTAAATTCCATTATAGTCTAATTGAATGTAAAAAGATTTCTCAGTACCACACACTAAAAAACAAAATTGTGTCACGTACAGGAATCATTTTTACACACATCCCTTAAAACATCAGAAATTTCATCCTGTTGACCTTAAGTCATGTTGGTACAATTTGTTTACTTTCTACATAATTTTGAAGACTTGACCACTGGTGTTAGATAAACTCCAGAAACATAATAGACTTTAAACCTAACACCACACTGCCTGCGGCCACAAAAGCAATAAAGCGCTTTTTCTACCTCTCCACCCCAAAGATCTCCATTGTGATGCTGTGGACAATGAACAGAAAGCTGGATTTAGAATTCCATTCCAAAGAGAATAGTCACATCTTGTCAACAAAAGATAAAGAACTATGTCCCGCACAGAGTACAGTTACTGAATCAACAGTAAACGTGTGTTTTTCCTGACACAGGGTGTTTACAAAGCCAGCAATATAAAACAGTCGATCCATCGTATTGAATCCGCCCCACCACTGCTGGGCAGCTCCAGAGAGACATACGCTTTGCCTACAGACTTGTGTTTTTAAACAACCTCATGTCTGGCAACTATTAGAGAAACAAAGTAAATTCAAGCTATCTTTTGACTTTCTGCTAAACTAAAAGCTTATAAATTCAGTAGCTTTGATGACAGGAAAATACAAATTGGAGGGAAAGATTACACACATATGATCAGAAATACACAAGACAGCTTTTCTGTTTACACACTTGAATATGTAACTGACATATACACAGAAACCTTACTCTTTCAAAGCACCTTATCATTAAAAAATCCGTTAAATGTAAATGGCAGTATTAGTTCAATGAAATAAACGAACCACAGCACAATGTATTTTTAAATTTTCTTGTAGCCACTATAAAAGTTTAAAAGCCAGTAAAATTAGTTCGATTATTTAACCCACTATATCCAAGATATCACCTCAAAATGTAATAAATATAAAAAACATTAAATCTCTACCTGTGCTATCCTAAAGTCTCTGAACTCCAAAAAGCAATTCATATCTACAGCACATCAATCAGAAAAGTCTTATTTCAAGTGTTTCACAACTGGTGTCTAATATATGGGACCGCCTAGGGTCTAATTCTTCAGTTAAAAAAAAATCAATGGTAAAAAGTAATTTTTAGAAATATATTCCTGCCGGGCGGTGGTGGTGCACGCCTTTAATCCCAGCACTCAGGAAGCAGAGACAGGCAGATCTTTGTGAGTTCGAGGCCAGCCTAGTCTATAAAAGCTAGTGCCAGGACAGGCTCCAAAAGCTACAGAGAAACCCTGTCTCGAAAAACCAAAAAAAAAGAAAAAGAAATATATTCCTTCCACATCCATTGCTTTGAACAGGGTTTCTGACTTCCTTTTTAAGTGTGTCTTATTATTTTTGCCTATAATAAAAGATATTGTTATATTTGTAATACAGTGACACATGGCTGTTTAAAACTGGTGACCATATAAAAGACGGTCCTTCAATTTGTGATCACTGATTCACAAGCAAAGCCTTTAGAAATGTCACATTTGGAACAGTCTCACCTTCCAAGCCTCACTAAGATTTATCTATGGGGTTGTGGGGAGGGTGACTGCCCATGGTGACCAGTCTAAGGTGTCAGAGCCACTGAAGCCAAAGTTCCAGGGGGCTGTGTCACCTGCGACGGGGCTAGGAACCTTTCTGTAGCCATCCTTCTCCAAGTTAAACAGAAAAGTCTGCAAACACTTTCACCTCCCTGCTCAGACCATGACTCAGCTGCACAGTAACGCTACAGAATGGGGAGGGGGCACATTGTAATCATTTTGTGTCTAATCTAGACAGAGGGGTATATGGTGAAATGAACTGAGTTTAACCATATTCCACTCAGTCATGGCGGCATGCTTTGTATGATTCTAGTACCAAAAGGTTGTCACTCAACATCCACTCAACAAATATGCATCAAGCATGTGCAGAGAACATGGGAAGCTCCAAAAAGCACTGATAGTTCTAACTTCATATGAACCATACATGAGAATCGTCAAATCCAGAGATTAAAAGACTACCTAAGACACAGAACTTCATGAAAAATGTTTATGAACACAATCTTAAGTAAAAAATATTCCACTAGTTGTCTGTGTTTAATATTAATACACAGAAAGCAAATTTTCTCCATCAGCCAACAAGGGGATTCCCAACTGGCCAATGAAGACCTACTGGTGGAACACCAAGTTTCATCTGATAAGAATGACTTCAACTCATCCCTCTCTGTCTTTCTATCCCTCAGGGTGCCAGATTCTAGCAAAGAGGAAATCATGAAAAGTTCAAACCTCACAATGAGCATAACCCTCTCTGTCCTCAAACACTCTCAATTTGCCCAGTCAACACCACTGCATGGGTGTGTGTGTAATATATATAAACTTTCTTCTAGATAATTAGTGATAGCATTCAAAGAAAAATGCATGGCCCAGTAGTTAAGAATACTTATTGTTCTTGCAGAAGACCCAGGTTCAGTTCCCAGCATCCACATGGCAGTTCACAACCATATATAACTCTAGTCCTAGAGAAGGCAGCACTCTTTTCAGACCCCCTCAGACACCAGGTACACATGTGGTGCACACACGAGGTATACATACACAACAGGCAGGCAAAATACTCATACATATAAAATAATATATACATATATATTTAAAAAGCAGTGTGATATATATAACTCTTACTTACTCTGATGGAGTAGGTACATGGATATAAATACTGAACAAAGAGACTTCATTGCATAAGGCAGGCCACAAAAAGATGATACTCTTTAACTGCAAGCTTAGTGAGAGATGCTTTTCTGAAAAGCTCACAAGATTAAAAAGTGGCCCCTGTCCTAAGAGTGGGAGAAGCTGAGGAGAGTAGACCAAAGGTTTAATGATGAAATCTCAAAGCCCAAACGGCTCAGAGTGGAAGCTCTGAAGCCCGGAACTTCTGGATGCTTGCACACACGCCTTTTATAAAGGCCATGCTTAGCATGAGGCTATGGTCACCAATGATTTTAAAAGGATTTCAGCAGCTGCTGTGATTTTAAGTTAATTTAGATCCACATCATCCCTGCAATCGTGTTCAGAGGCAACACTGTCTTGACAGGAAACCAGTAAATGTTGAGCTGTGATACAAAATGTATGCTGTATCACTAGATATATGCAGATTCTACTGCTCATGATAGTCAAGACCCTTATTTCTGGGAGAGGGCAGGTTCTCATGCTTCCTCGGCTGTCCTTGAAACCACAGATCCTCCTCCCTCCACCCACCATGGGCTGACTTAGAGGCATGTGCCACCACACCCTGCCTGTCAAAACACTTAAAAAAAAAAAAAAAGATAACAAGATTCTCAGGTAGAATGATGCCACATAATCTGATCTGCTCTGTGCGTTCTCTAAGGGCTGGAGAGTGGTTCAGCAGTTAAGAGCATCAGCTGCTCTTCCCAGCATCAGCATGATGGTTTCTAACCAACTCTAACTCCAGACTCAGAGGATCTGATGCCATCTTCTGGCTTCAGCAGATACTGCAGACACATGGTGCACAGACATACATTGAAACACACACATAAAACAAAATAAGTAAAATCTCAAAAAATAAAATTAAGTTTTTAGAAGTAACCATTGTGTAGTCCCATTCTTAATACCACTCTGCAGTATTTATTGTGCATTAACTTGATAGATGCTTCCCTAATAGTCCAATCATTCATTATTCTGCCATTATCAAGGCCATCACAGAGTTAGACTATCACCTAAAATAAAGGCAGGCACAGTTAAAGGCAGCTAACACAAACTTAGTATTCAATATCCATCTTAAGTGCCTTTCAAAAAAAATGAAAGTCCATTTTCACATTTTAAATGGGAGGTTGGTCTTAACTCATTCACAGCAACAATAACTTCCCTTCCACAGTTATAACTGAACCTCTATCTGTAAGTTCTCCCTGCCCCACATACCTGGTCTGCTAATCTTGTCAATTTTATCCATGCTAGGGGAGGTGAGCCGAAGCCGCGGGCTGCTCTGGTTGGAGTTGTCTGAGGCCACATCATTGAAGGAATCATCGAGAGACAGTAAGAGTTCCTTCACACACTTATGGCAGACGCTGTGCTGGCAGGGGAGAATCAGCGGGTGTGTAAACAGCTCCTTGCATGCCGGGCAAATGAGCTCCTTTTCGATATTCTTAATAGTCACCTGAAGACGAAACCCAAAAGCCAGAGTCAAAAACTCTTAGTGGGTAAACGTGTCAGCATGCTCATCCATCTTGTGTGAGTACATGTGTGTGCTTTTCCAAACAAGAGTTAAGAAACAGACCTTAAAATCTGAACTTCCCTGACTTCTGTGTTAGTTAGGGTTTCTACTGCTGTGGGCAGAGACGCGATGACCACAACCACAGCAATTCCTGTAAAGGAAGATATTTACTTGGGCCCGGCTTACAACTTCAGAGTTTAGTCCATCACCTTTATGACAGTGTACAGACAGACATGGTGCTGGAGAAGAAGCTTAAAGGTTTACATTTTGATCTGCAGGTGACAGGAAGTGAACTGTGACACTGGGTGTGGCTTGAGCATATATGAAGCCTCAAAGCATGGGTCCACGGTGACACACTTCCTCCAGGAAGGCCACACCTCCTAATAGTATGCCACTCCCTATGGGCCAAGCATTCAAACATGCGATTCTACGGAGGCCGTATCTATTCAAACCACACAACTATGAAATCCTATACCACCAGACTCCCTTTAACATACAAGGCATGGGATTAAGAACTGATGATACAAGCCAAAGGAAAGAGAAACACAAGAGAAAAAGGTAATATAAAAATATTAGAGGATGATACCCTATCAAAAAACACAGGTGTCCAAATCACCAGGAACAAGTCCCTGATTTAGGGCTCCAGCAAAACTCTAAAAGTGATTGCTTTTAATTAAGAAAATTTCACTGTGACACTAACCATCCTTCCTTAATGCATTAACTCCAAGACTGCCAAATGGCAAGAGCTGAAAAAAATAAACAAACACCCAGGCTAAGCCAGTGTGATCAGGCAATCCTAACTGAATTCTATTTACAAGCTGGGTAACAAAGAATCTCTACATTAAATTTAACCATTTTTCAGGTGCTTTACTGTAATGCTGCCAAAACGCTCCAGGCTCTAGGCTCCACATCAATGCAGGTATCGCAAAAGCATATCATGAATATTAAAAGGATATCATGAATATTAAAAGGGGAGAGGGGATTAAAAGACTATTCCAAGAGCTTCCTTCCTTCCAACCTATAGGAATTTATCATTTCACCATTTTTAAATATAAATTACTTTTGGCATCCTGAGATTTTAATGACAAGCCAACATTTAAAAAATCTCAATCTTATGCAATCATTTCGTCTATTAGAAATACACAGAAAGTTTTTGGTTGGTTGGTTTTGGTTTTACATGACGATTTTCCCCCTGTAGCCCTGACTGCCCTCAAACTCAGAGACCAACCTGGCTCTGCCTCCTGAGCGCTGGGATAAAAAGTACTCAGAAAGTAAAATTTAATTCACTCGTAAAGAAATAAAAGCGTATGCTTATCTTTTTCCCCCTCTGGTGACACAAAGGGCTTTAATAAACCCCAAGAGTCGCACCACAAACTGCCTTCATCATTGCCAGCAGATCTTTAACGCACTGTCCCCTGAGGTATCGCAACTGTTTAAAAACGGCCCACAGCATGCTACGATTTTAACGAACCTGGAAATAAGGCGGCCACACCCACAACGCACACCAAGGTTTACTGGATATTCGCATTTTATCTCACTTCACCCAATATTACACTAATTCAAAGAAAAACTGTCCTGACTGCTCAAAATCGATTCTTGTTCCGCTTTACATAAAAACAATGCCATCAGTAAGGCTCCACCTCCTAGAGGGTTATCTAGAAATCATTTCCATTTTTTGCGCCTAAATTATTTGATTTTACTGAATATAAAGTAATTCTTTCTTAAAAGAAAAATCAGTGTCCTCTTTTTCAAAACGTCCTTTGCGCTAAAACCAGGAGCAATGTGATGTGATAGCTCCCTCAAGCAGAGGAAACTTCAGGAGTCGAGCCTACCCGACCTCGGCAAAGAAAAGGCTTGGACTGCACAGCCGCAGGGGCCCCGGCCCCGCCCAGCAAGCAGAAGACTCCCTCCCAGTCGGCGGCAGGCACCGCCGGGGTCCAGGAGGAACTCGAGCGCCCCTCGGGGCTCCAAACAAAGGGCGGCACGCTGGGTGCACGCGCCCTCCTCTCTAGCGCACAAAGCGCCCCAAAGCGACTACTTCTGCAGACTGAACCCCACGGAAGAGCCCTCCGTGGGGAGTCCACAGAGTGGCCAGGTGCGCCACACCCGGACCCGTGCTTCTCTCCAGCCCGTAGGACCCCAAGGCCGACCCGCTCAAGGACAGAAAGAGGTGCGGGACGGTGGGACCCGCCCGGAGAGACAGCGGAAAGAAGCTGGACCCCCGCGTCGCCGCCGCGCACCTGAGAGTCTGAGGCATCCCCCTCCATTGCAGCCCTCCGCCAGGTGTCATCAACCGCGGAATCGCGACAAGGCACAGAGGGCCCCGGCAGGGTCTGGTGGGCGGGTCCCCGCGACGGCCCGGGAGTCTGAGGTCCCACCGGAGGGCAAGTTGGTCAGCCAGATCCGGTCAGTGACGGGCCGGCGCGTGCAAAAGCACGGGCAAGGGAGTGCACGGTCGCTCCCTGCGAGGGCCCTGGGAGCCGCGAATCTCAGCCCGCTGCCGGATGCGGCGGCTGCTCGCGCGGACTGCAGCTGGACCCGCCGCTAGGCGGAGACTGGGGCGGCGGCGCGGGGCGGGGCCTGGAGAGGCGGGGCCGTCGCCCGGGCAACGGCGCGCCCGCACAAAGGAGGCGGGGCTAGTCAAGGCGTGGTCATGGAGGGGCGGGGTTAACGCTCGTAGCCGCCCCCCTCATGCTTTCGCTGGGACCCCTCGTAGAAGGGCGGCCCTGGGACTTAAGGGGCGCGCCCTGGCTCTGCGGCGCTTCTGTCCGTTTTGCTTGTTCTGTGGACTTTCGCAAAACGCGCGCGAAAACCCACAGATACCGACGCTCCGACGCACTGTACTGAATAGTGGGGATCAGAGCAAGTGAGTCCCGCCCTGAGGTCAGCGCGAGACCCCACCCACTCCTGCCACCACCCCTAGCCCGGCAGACCTAGGGGAAGTTCCCGGGGACGGGGGAGGGGGCGTCCCCTATTCTCGTCGCTTCCACTCTTCAACCTACTTTCCGTTAGATTTGTTGTTTCGTGACGTCACATTCCCTGGTCACTTGGTGCCGCATGCAACGAAGGAGCCCCGTGTCACGAGGACAGCCTAAGGAGCAGGGATTCCATCCCTTTCTGCTAGCCAAGGATTGAAGTCGAGAGACTGCGGCAAAGCCCCCGCCCTAACCCAGCTCACAACCACCCTGCGGTTTCACAGCTAAAGACCCAAGAACAGGATCCAGAGATGCCTGGCCACACCTCGAATGCACCGGCCAAGAGTCTCGATGGGCTCATATAATCCGCTTCCTACGCACCCACAAAACAAAGTAGCCTGCCGCTGTCCGAGGTTATTTTACTAGGTAATTAACACCACTGCTTTCCTGATGGCTAATTTCATCTGTAGATATTAGATTGAAAGTTGTGTCCTAAGTCTTTGATCAAGGGAGCACAGAGCGGCAGAGCGACATCTCTATTAGGTTTTGAAATGCATCCTACTTTTAATTTCCTGCTTGGAAGAAGACTGTCTTCTGCGGCAAATTCCGCATCTACCTACAGCCCTGACAACAGCGGTAGCCTCTTCACCAACCCAGGAGTTAAATGACCATAGCAGTGTAGAACTGAGAACAGCAAGGGACTCTATCTACCCTATAATGGGGTACCCTCAATCGACACATAATAAGACAAAGAAGATTCACGTCTTATGGGGGTGTGGGGGGATGACTGAGCTGTTCCTACTCAGTCAGGTGGCTGCACATGCTAGACCCTGTAAGCTTCCTTGGATCAGGAGAGTGTACCTTAAGCAGGAAGGAAAAGAGTACAGACAATGTCTGCACCCCACACCATATGCCCAATATATTTATTTAAAGTTTAGACCTCCAAAAAGTATTTGAAGTCTACTTTTGTTTCTAATCTTGGCCTTTTTAAAATAATTCACATTAGTATGCCTAGATAGGCCTTTGGGCCAAAGCATACTAGATGGTAGAGTAAAAACCAATGAGGTTTTGTTAGCACAAACTAAGGACAAACGTTTATAGACAACATCTGGGTGAAAATAAATTTTGAAGGGCTTTCCATTATACAAAGCAAACTTCACTGAGATATTTCACACCTGGCTCACAAAGTCGAAAAGGTCTGCTATACACTTGACAAAATGTGGGATTTTAAGCACTTTCAATCATATTTGAAAGATTTATCAATTCCTATTTTTCAAATTAGAATACAAAAATGTAATATAATAAGCCTTGTAATTCATAACTAAAAATGGACCTACTTTAACAATTATATATGCAAAACAATACAAAAATCTTAGTTAAATTTATAGTAACTAAATATTTTCCATAATGTAAATTTATGCCACAAAATGCTTTGTAGATCTATGTGCTGAGAAAGAATGTCCAACTCAAGGAACACTGAAGAAGAGGGGACCAAAGAATACGAGAGCTGGAAGATGTCTTGGGACATGACATGGCTACTACACCTATGAACTTACTGTAGCTATAGTTACCTAGGCAAGATCAAGTCACCAAGATTAGTCAGTATTTCACCAGGCAGAACTAATTGGGTTATTAATAAAAACTGAGGACACAATGGGAGAAGGAACACATCGGGGGATCCTAGGAGAATGGAAGGGGGAAGTCGGAGGAGCATATGTCAAGATTCATTGTTTATGTATATGAAATTGTCAAAGAATACATTTAAATTTTAAAGATGTCTAAAATACAGTGAGGTCTTCTTTTTTTCATTGTTAAATCGGCCGAGCATTTATAGCATTTATAGTGTGTGCGTGCGTGCAGGCATGTGTTTATATAGGTAAACAGTAAAAATGATTATTTCTCTGGAATAGAGCACACAATAGGAAGAGGATTTGCACACGGGTGTGTAAGGCTTACTTTCCTCTCACATTGTATTGCGTGCATTAAAAAAAATGTGTGTGTGTGTGTGTGTGTTAATTCTAAACCATTTTATAGTGAATCCTATTGATCTAGAAACTATTTTAAACAGAGAGGGGATGGTTTTAACAGCAAATATGAAGTCTGCTGAACCCGACCCGCGGGTCCAGTTATTCAGGGTCCGAAGAGGCTCCTACCTGAAAATCATGGGTGAGAGAAAAGAAGGAGACCAAGCAAAATCTCTCTTGTCAAGGTCTCACTTTATTAGGGAAGGAAACCAGTATATATAGCCCCGAAATGTGGAGCTAGTGGAGGTTGAGGCAGAGAGCAGGAACTGGGGG
>JAQHUG010000065.1:3645261-3658243 GCA_028555095.1 Dicrostonyx torquatus
TCATTTCTGTTAAAATCTGAGCCTAAATTCAGGATATGGAAGCTTAGTCCATTCCTATAGACTTTCAGCTCTCTTGGTTTTATCTATCTCTCTCTCTCTCTCTCTCTCTTTTCTCATTCTCTCACTGTGTGTGTGCATGTCTCTAGGAATGTGCTCTGTCAGAGCTGAATCTTTAACCTGCCTACCTGTTCTCCTGCCACAAAGATATGAGCTACGCCACGCGTACCTAGATCACGAAGTTCAAAAGGTTAACAACCCCTGGGCACTACTCACCCAGCTCGCCTGGTGTCGCAATTAGGGTTTCTATTGTTGTGAAGAGACACCATGACCAAGTCAACTCTTAAAAGGAAAGCATTTAATTGGTGCAGGCTGACAGTTCAGAGACTTAGTTCATTATCACCATGGCAGGAAGCAAGGCAGCACACAGGCGACATGGAGAAGGAGCTGAGAGTTTTACACCTGTAGGCAGCAGGAAGTGGTAGTGACCTCAAAACCCATCCCCTAGTGATGCTACTCCTCCAACAAAATCACATCTACTTCCAACAAGGCCACACCTCCTAATAGTGCCACTCCCTATGGGCCTATGGGAGCCATTTTCATTCAAACCACCATACCTGGTCTCTTCCCATTGACTCTTTGTCACCAGAAAGAGATTAAATTCCTGACTGGGTTGGATCCTAGTGACCACAGTGGGTTTTTGTTTGGTTTTGTTTTGGGTTTTGTTTTTTGGGGGGAAGGGCGGAGTTGCTTTGTTTTACTCTGTTTTTGAGTGCTCTGAAACACTAAGCTTTACCTCTGGTCTAAAGCAGACGGAGTAGCATTCTGCTACATCCTAAACAAAAAGTAGAAGCGAGGTATGTGATGACAGACTGCTAAACCATGCCCACTAAGAATCCCCATGTCTTTCAGCATTCTTAGAAGAAAATGCAGACAGTTCCTAGACTTAAAAATGGCAGAAACCACAGGGCTTTACAATAGATTGATGTTGTAAATTATGGGGGCTGTGTTTCCAGCACCCGGCTCCCAGTCCCCAGCCAACGGCCCACTCAGCCACTGGTTGCTTGTACCCAAAATAACCACATGACAATTATATTTATTTAAATATGGCCTGGCCCATTATCACTAGCCTCTTCTTGGCTAGCCCTCACATCATAAACTAATCCATTCCTAATAATCTGTGGTGACTTACCAGAAAAGTCTAACCTGCACCCATCTCCAGCGGGGGCGTCATGGCGTCTCACTTCCTTTCTCTCTCACCACCTTCCGTTCTGTCTACTCCGCCCACCTAAGGGCTGTGTCCTATCTTATAGGCCAGGCAGCTTCTTTATTCAACCAATGAGAATAATACAAAATACAGGAGAACATTCCCACATCAGATTGACACACTGCAATCCATACTGCCAGGTATCAGAAGTCCCAGGTGAAAGGCAGTAAATTGCACTGTCTACCAGTTGTACCCAAGCCTTGGGACAGGGCAGGTTTCCCAGTCATAAATGGTTGCTATGGGAACAAAGTCAGGAGAGAGGTATCCAGAGATCACCTTGCCAGGTCCTACTCATCTTTCAGGCTGCCATTTCAGACTATTAACCATAAGAACAGAGCCTGAAAAGAAGAGACAGTGCCATGTGAAGGGTCACCAAGAGTGGAGAAGAAACCCAGATGATAGCCTCACAAAAGCCAGGCATGGCAAAACATGCCTGTAATCCTAGCAGTCAAGAAGATAAGGCAGAAAGGTCATGGGTTTGAGGCCACTCTTGGCTACATGCTTGTCTCAAAACAAACAAACACATGTGAATTACAAAACCCCCGCCGAGGATTCATTAGTTTAATTTTCGTTGGCCATATCCCCTAACTCTGACCCCATTTGCACTTAGAGTTTATGATGCTCCGTTTAACTAAATTACATACTCTCATTTCTGCAGTAATGTTTGATGTTTGGTTGCCCTGTTCCAAAATGATTCAAGCTTTTATGAGCTTAGGATAAAATCTTGTAGGCACTTAACCCAGTAGCACCCAGGCAATTGTCCCCCATTAGAAGATGACTGAAGCACAGTGCTTTCCTGGCAGGCATTTCTGGTTGATGTCAGGAGTCCACAGTCTACATGGTCAGTGGGCAAAGGGCTCTTGAGCAAACTGAGGTAAATAATCTTGGTAATACTCACAGCTGTCTACTTTCTTTGGACCAAATCTTTCTGTTTTCCTTAGGATTGCTAGCATTAACACACCCAGTTAAAACTGAATGTTAGTATATTTCTCAAATATGGTGATACTTGTCTTAAATTGTTTTTATATGAGTTTCAAATTTAATTCTGTATCCCATATTTGCAGACGGGTGTGTTCATGAATGTAAATGCATGTGTACACACACGTGTGCATGTAGAGGCCAGAGTACAATCTTGGGTGTCATCCTTAGGTGTCATCTACCTTTTTAAGTATTCTTAAATTTTTACATTTATAAAGGGCACATGTACATGCTTCTACACACACACACACACACACACACACACACACCACATGGTACACATGTGGAGGTCAGAGGACAAACTTAAGCCAGTTTTCCCTTTACTAACATGAGTGGCCTGGGGATCCAAGTTATGTCAAGTTTGGCAGCAAGCACCTTTACCTTCTGAGCCATCTCTCAGCCCTTTTTAATTTTTTATTACTTTTTAAATTTAAGACAGGTTCTTCCACTGGTCTAGAATTCTCCTTCTGGGCTAGGCAAGGCTGGATGGCCAGTGAAGCCAAGGGAACTAACTGCCTCTCTCCACTTCCTCAGCACTGAGCTCCCAAGTGCATGCCACTATAACCAGTTATCTTTTTACTAGGGGTTCTGGAGAACCTAATTCAGATCTTTTCTTGCAAGTAATTTATGGGCTGAGCTATTTTTGCAGTCCTATGTCATGTATTTTTTAAACTATTACTTTTATTTATTTATGTGGAGGCCATGCATGCCACTGTGCACATGCAGAAGTCAGCACAAATTGTAGGAGTCGGTTCTCTCCTTCTACCATGAGGGTTGGGTTTAGACGCAAGTGTCTTTACCCAATGAACCATTTCACCAGCCCTATGGCAGCATTGTATCTAAACATCCTACATCCATTGGTTAATAATCTCACAATTACGATATAAAGTGTCTCGAGACCTAGTCCTATTGTCAGAATGCCTAGCTTATCTACTGAAGGTCTACTACCAAGAAGCTGTATAAAGTACTCCTTTAATTCCTGCAGTAACCCTGTGAAATGGGCATAACTCTCTATAGAGAGAATATGAGCCAGTCTCTACTCTTTCCTACCTCCACCCTGAGATGAACTAATGTGCCAGTTATCCTCCAGCCAGAATGCAAACCTGAATATCATGCCACACCATCCGAGTGCCCTGCCCCCAGATAAGGATAAAGCATGTAATTAACAATGTCATGAAGATACCTCACTTACCCTTCTAAACCATATTTAGGAGATACCATCTTCAAATTACTTCTGCAACAATGTAATAAAGAAATTTAGGGTATTTGTGAGACTAGTTATTCGCAAATAATACTGCAAGTCTCTGTTTTCTTCCCTTCTCTGCACAGTACATACATTTGACTCAACCCCAACATACCAAAAAAAAAAATATTTTAAGGACTACTTTGCAGTGGGCCCAACCTCACCACCCCAGCTTCGACTTCAGCTGTGTAAACACCTGTCTGTTCAGCTGTCTGCAACATCCTTTGATGGGATTTTTGTTTCTGTCCTAGGACATGTTAAACTTCACATTGCTCTGTGGATTTTCTAAACCTGATTTCTTTGTCTTTTCAGGGCATTCTTGTTTCAAAGTCAATTTTACATTTGTAAAAGGTCTTGAGTGTTGGAGCTGGAGAGGCGTCACAGTGGTTAAGACTATTAAGACTATGTGGGAGCTCACAACCATTCACAACTCTGGATCCAAGGGACTAGATGCCCTCTTCTGGCCTCTTCAAACACCAGGTACCCACGGGATGCACGGACATATGCAGGTAAAATACACACAAATCAAATAAAATTTTAAAAAACTAAAGCTTTTCCTTAACGTTCTTGAGTGTTATATACCTCACAGATGGTCACAGTTAGAATAATGGTCACGCGATGGTCTAATTGCTTATACATCAAAATGAAATGTTAATCTCTCCAAATTACCTTTTATTTTGCTCAAATTACCATTCTCCTAAGATGTACCTGAGTGTCAACTGTTAAACAAGAATCACCGTCTGGGTATTGATATTTAGGTATGATTCTGTCAAATGCAGGACAGATGGATAAATGTAATAACCGTAAAGATTCCATTCCACGCTACAGCTGCATCCTGCCAGTCCGGAAAAGTGGATGGCGATCTAAAGGGAAGACGTGTACAAAGATGATAAAAAATTAACGAGGAAAAGCTTTCAAGAGACCCAAAGCATTTGCGAGCACTGCTTTGACTTTCTCTAGATATTGACCACAGATTTGAAAAACTCTCTTTTAGTCCAAAGATACGTTGCAAAAGAAAACAAAAAGCTTTCAGAAATGGCAAAAGGTTTACTGACAATGAAATAAAGGAGGAAACATTTATATTGATTTTTTTAGAGCTCTTGGGAACTCGCCTACGTATTAACAACTGTGTGCTTCCAGGGTTTTGTTTGATGAGTAGAAAGATCACAATGCTGGGGATCACTGTGTACTTTAAATATTAAAGTGGGCTCCACGAGAGAGTATTATAAGCTGCTGAAGTTAGTTTTGTGGGTTTTAGATTACCTGAAGTTTAAAGGCTCACTCACCTCTCCAGGCAGAGAATACACTAAGCTGCTTTAATTTGAAGTAGGCACATAGCCTGATGTTGCTGAACAGTGGAATGGAGGTAAAAATGAAGTCCCATAGTTTTTGTGCTGCTGGCAACTGAATCCATGGCCTGGTGTATGTTAGCCAAATGTTGTAATACTGAGCCACATCAACAGGCCCCAAAGCCTGTATTTTAAGTTAACATTTTTTGTTTGTTTGTTTTAGCAGGTTCTAGAGATCAAACATGTTATCTGTTGTCCGATAACACCCCTAGCATTTAAATTAATCTGTGCATCTAGAGGAAAACTGAAAGCAATCTGGATGATGATCAACCCATTCAACCCCACTTTGAAGGAAGTAGGGAGAAGGCTGGCTGATGACAGGCCTCCCCTCTGCATTTGCTCTCATGATCAAACCAGTTTCCCATCATTCGTTACACTGTAAACCCAAGCTGCCAAGTGAACCCCAAAATCCTTACGGGAAAAGGAAGAAGTTAGTCTCAAAGATCTGCTACTCCATGGCTAACATTAAGTAGTTAAGCACTTAGAATCACGCACAGAGCAGGAATTTTGCATGGAGTTGGAAAATCACAAGCGTGAATAAGAAATATATATATGAGTTGACATAAATGGTTAAGCTATTACTGCCACCACTACCCCCAAAGGAGAGGGAGGAACTATCTACTTTCTAACCTCAAAGATTTCCAAGGACTTTTGGCCCCTCTAGCTCTGGAGGTCTGGGGAGAACTCACTGGTGGCCACAGACCCACTGATGGAGCCCGGAGAAGGAAGGCTGACTAGTCAAGAGGGAGAGGCAGGGGGATGAAGTCTAGGATGCCAGGTGCATCTGTTTGACATTTCTGCTACAGTGAACAAATTGTAACAAACACACCACTGTTCCGAGAGATTCCTGGGTTCAGGTACCTGAGTCTATTCTAAGAAATCTCAAGGATTCACCAAAGTTTGTCTTCTCCAGTTAGCGTTTATGGGAAGTTCATCTCTCTACTTCATAGTCATCCGAGAGTTGGCAACGTGCCCGGCCCCCAGAACTAGTTGCACAGTTCTGACTTATGTTGAAGAACATCTGCACACAAACCTCAACTTGCCAGTTGATCATCCTGTTCCCAGCTCATCAAGAGTGGTCCATTTATGTTGAAATTCACAAAAGGCATCTTCTCCCCAACCTACTACCTGCTCATAAACAGATGCCCCCGTTTCAGGCACTGTCCCTGCTCTCCAGAGTCCCACCTCTGACCCAGGACCCTCTTCCATGGCAGTCTGCCCTTGCTTCCGGACTTCTCTCTGGGAGGTCCATTTGGAGGAAAGAGTGGCCTTGGTACATATTGTAAGGACCATGAAGTGTTTGAATATTTTGGCCAGGGTGACTCCATGCATGCTCGGAAAACACTTGGGGTATAGGATGGAGTCCCAGGTAAGCAGATAAATGGAATGAGGGTCCATCACTTGTGCTTCTGGTCCACGCTATGAATAAATAATGGGCGTGGCGCAAAGTATGCCCCTCGCTCTCAAAATGTTACTGGATATTCTATTTTGGTTCTATATTCTATTCAGCGGTTATAGAATAGGAAACTTCAGAGGGGACTAGTCTCCCTGATACTCAGGAGTTGCTGGAGTGTCTGGTCTGAAGCTAAATTACTCTACACTGCGTGCCAACTATGCGTACTTGCGTGGAGCACGGGATCGAAGTTTCAGGGGCTTACATCAGGGCTGCATAATCTTCCTCTCTGATGATGGCACATAGAGTCCGGTTCTTCTTTTTTTTTTCCTCCAAACCCAGATGCAGAGAACGGGCATGGCTGTTGTTTAGCGCCTTTTCTTCCAACCCAGCCCTGGAGAGCCGCGTTCAGTATTTTCCCTGACAGGTCCCACCACCGTAAATCACTTAAGGGCATCTGTGGGCAATGTCTCAGCAGCTACCCGGGGTCCAGGTTCTCGCAAAGCTCTCTGCCAGGCATAGTCACCCAGCCAACGTCCTAAGGCACTCTCAGTCGTTGTCCCAAAGATTTCAAAACAGGTGTGGGACTGGCATCTGGCTAGTCCAGAACCCCGTCCCACACATATACACACCACCACCAACGACCACCATCACCAAAGGAAGGCTGATCCACCTGTTTCCCGCCAAGGGCGGAGGGCTTTCTCTCCCGCCGGGCTCTGGCACCGCTGCCTCCAACTAGCTCAAGGAGTACCCTTTCTTCGACATAAAGAAAAGGTGGTCACAGTGTATTGTGTACAGCTGCGGTGCGCCGGTGCGCAGCGTAGACCCGGGTCCCAGCCCGTTTCCCCCCAGTATGGGACCGCTCGGATGCCGCAGCTAACCCTCATGCAGGGAGTGCCTAGCCGGGACTCCTGAAGCAGCCCCCGGCAGAGTTGCTTACCTTGCCTTTGGCTAGCAATTCCATAATGTAGCCAAATTCACTCATCTCCCCGGTCTCCGACATGGTCAAGACCCTTTAGGAACTCTAGACCAGCCAGATGGGTTCATCGAATGTGGTCCTTTCCTCGCCTTTCTCTCGGTTCAGCTTGTGTTTGCCCAGTCCTCCTCCAGTGGCACCGTTAAAAGTGATGAGGGGAAAGCTGGGGGGCGGGGCTGGGTGGGATGCAGGCCCAGGAGGACCCGGGCAGCCTTGTCCAGCCTCCCGGGTCCTGGCTGCATCAAGCTGGCCAGCGCCAGCTAACGGAACAAATAAGGGCGGCGGCAAGCGGCGAGCTAGTGTCCAGCCTACTCGGGTGGTGCTGGGACAAGGCCACGCCTCCTCGGGGGTCGCGGCCCCCAGCGGTCCGGACTCGGAGACAAACAGACTAGCACACAAAGCCGGGCTCCCAGCAGGCGAGCACCCAACCCCGACAGCACCAGAGACTTGATCTGAGGCAGAGTAAACTGGCGCTCCCGGGCTCTAAGCGCCAGGACAAGAAAAAAAAAAAAAATTCCCATCGTGTTGTCGGGAGGTGTGAGGGCAGAGGAAAATGAATGCAGGGGAGACACAACAAAGAGTCTGGCTTCCAGGTGGGGGGGGGGAGTGAAGGCCCAGGAAATGGTACCGCCGCATCTCAAGTCAGCCTTCCTGAAACCCAATAGGTAACAAAGACCAAGGCCGGGGCTTCTGAGATGAGAATAGACAGGGATTGTATTGTAAACGTAAACACTCCGAGTGTGTAGGGTTCGATTAGATCTCAATATCCTCCTGATGCTCAACTTTCTCTTAACAAAGGAAAAGAAATTTGTGCCAGCGAGGTTCCTGGACTCTCACCTTTAGTTACAACACACTCTTCTAATTGTTCCCTTGCAGTGCAGCTTCTCAGCTTATACACTTCATTTGTGTAGCTGTTTCTCTGAGAGAGCTTGCCACACCTACCCCGCTCTGCTCTGCAGTCTATTTCTCTGCACTAGGCGTTCTCTAAGTCATAGGACTTATTTATTTTATTTTATTTTATTGGTTTTACAATTGACAGCGATAAGTAGATTGGACATGGGCACAATAGCACGATTTGCTCAAGCCTGAAACCACTTTTCTGAAGAAGGTTGGCAGCGTTTGTCCTTGGCTGGCCATCAGAGGCAGGGAATTGGGCGGAAATGGGCTGATTTTGCAGCTCCTTAGGAGATGCCCTGTTTCAATAAGCCATGAAAGTTTTTGTAATTTCTCCTCTGTGGCAGAGAAATGGGAAGTATCCAGATCTCCTCCTCCTCCCTCCGCCCTCCTCCCTCTTAGCTCTCCTCAATGCTCCTGTAGTTGCTGAGTAACTGTTCTGTCATCCTAGGTCCTTACTGCTTCTTTGAGTGTTGTTGTCTGGGTACTGATAGCCTCGGAACCAGCAGCAGTGCAGGATGTTCAGCCAGGGCTCTGCTGAGGCAAAATGGGGTGGCAGGGCTTCTGGAATATGGACTGGCAGCTTGAGCCTTCCCTACAAAGAGGATCTTGTAGTCTCTCTTTGCTTCCATGAGGGAAACTTGTGATGGCAAAGAAAGCGTGTAGTGCCCACGAATGGATTCCTTTTCAATATTAGCAATACCTGAAAGACTGAGATTTCACTCTAGAATCAAAGCTTTTATAGTCAAAATGGAATGACACATTAAAAAAATAAATAAACAGCACTGTGTAAAAGGTAAGCAGTTAATATATGTCTACATTTTAACGAGGGGAGGGGGAAGCACAGAAGCCAATGTTAGGGCTTCAGAAGCTTTCCCCACGACTCTACTCAACGCCTCAGCTCACAGCCTGTGGGAGAATTGGTCCTGTGTCCTCCCCTAGCTGGTGAGAAGACTGACTGGAAGCGCGGTCATTTTACTCTAGGAACATTGGCATTCTAAACAAAAGCAAAACTTGGTTGCTGAGGAAGAGGAGGAGACATACTGGGAAGAAACTGTTTCTACTACCCCGTGGGTCTGAAGTCCATCCAACTTCCTGCGTTTCAGTTTTCGCTTCTGTAAATCGACTGATTCTAGGGACATGTTTTCTAACTCCTTCCTGTTCTTACTGCCGGGATCTCCCATCTGAAGCTCTCTTTGCCACCTGGCCACAATGGCTGCCAGTCTCCTCCCTGAAGAAGCTGCTCTTGCAAAAGTGTTGTCCACCTGCTCCCTTGCTCCCAGGGAATTGTTTAGCAAGGACTCCTTACCAGTTCCCTGGACCCCTACAGAGGCCTGGGGAGTGGAAAGGGGTGGTGGTGAGGCTTTTAGAACCAAGTCAGTGTCCAGGATGAGGGTTTGGTCTCAAAGAGAGATGGCATTTGTTTCTCATCATCAACATGTGAAGAACCATATAGAACATCAAAACCCCTTCTAAGATGACAGACAGACACATGAAGAGCACTGTAGGACTCCCAAAACCCTATGCATTGACATCCAAAACAGATGGTGAGACTGTCACTAGGCACCCAAGAAAAGTTGTTTCGTTTTCTTTCTACTAAAAACAGACACAAATTAAAACCACATAGGTTAATATGTGTGGTATGGTCACATTCCCTGCAAAGTGGCCTTGATAAGTCATTGTTTGAAGTTTGAAGGTGTGGCCAAAGTTTCAATGATGACCCCAGGATTTTGGAGGTACTAGCATTGGGGGCCAGCCACACAAAATACATCTCTCGCCTCAAAGAGAATTTATTCTGAGCCAAATAGGAGCGACTGGGAACTGGGATCAAGGCTCCCTAAAGACAAGTTCCTCTGTGGAAGTAATTACACAAGCTTCTAGTAGTTACAGAATGAAAGTCATAAGCCAATGTATTTACCAAACACATAAATGGGGACTGTAGAAAGGGAAATTACAACAATAACAAACACTGTTTGAGCTTTTAGTGTTACCTGATGGCATTCTTAGTTTTTGATTCAGTGGAAGATGTTGACAGAGGTTTCTGTCCTGCCCGTTTAGTCCCAAAGAAACATGCAGAGGTCTACATTAATTATAAACTGGTTAGCCTATTAGCTCAGGCTTCTTATTAACTCTTATAACTTATACTAGTACCTTTTATCAAAAAGGCATTCTCATATTGCTTCCACTGCATATGGGTGACAACTGCAAACTGAGTCCTCTTCCAAGAATTCTCCTGTTCTGGTTGCCCCACCTCTACTTCCCTATTTCCTGCCTGGTCACTCTACCTATATTCCCTGCCTGGCTACTGGCCAATCAGCGTTTTATTAAACCAATAGAACAGACAAATCTTTACAGGGTATGAGATCATTGTCCCACAGTGGGAAGATAGTGGTTGGCTGAAAATACATTTCAAAGGTTTTACCTAATAGTCAAAAAGACATTATATCAGACACAAGGAAGGGCAACAAGTGGCTATTAAGAGAAACAAAAATAGCCCCCAGATAATGTCACTCTGAATCTGCAATGTTCTAACCCTTCACAATTATAAAGTCCTCATCAGTCACTCAGCCTGTAGGTTGTCAACACGTCTTTGAAGATTTTGTTTTCCTGTGCTCTTCAGTTTACAGTCTCCATGAAGCATGCATCTCCAATTAGCTAAGAATGGAAATACTGGGCTATTTAAAATTAGAGTCCAGCCGGGCAATGGTGGCGCATGCCTTTAATCCCAGCACTCGGGAGGCAGAGGCAGGCAGATCTCTGTGAGTTTGAGGCCAGCCTGGTCTACAAGAGCTAGTTCCAGGACTGGCTTCAAAAACCACAGAGAAACCCTGTCTCGAAAAACAAAACAAAACAAAAATTAGAGTCCATGTTGCCAAACTGCCTTTCAAAAACAGCTGTTTCACCCCCTCAAAACTAAAAATTCATGAAGGGATCTATTTCCCCACACTCTTAGGAGAACTGGGATTGTCAGTTCTTTAATTTCTTATACCTCCAATCACACGTTCCACTGTGGAAAGATTGCTTGAAATTTTACAGCCACAGACCAAAGACAACTGTAAGTCAATACATTTACCAAGTGCATTCATTACTGGGGATATTGGGTGGATACAGTAGTGCAAAGAATGTCTTCTATAGGATTTACACAGTATCTTGTGATGTCAGCTTTAAGATAGGAGGAACTAATGGTCTGCTAAAACTAACAAGCCATTTCAGAAGTTTCACCCAGTCGTCACAAACATGCAGAGTCAGATACAGTGGTTGGTCAGATAATTGCTACTGAGGGACTAACAAGGGCTCAAGACAAATCTGGCTGTGTTCTGCTAAATTCCATCTCTCTGTATTGCATCCATAAGTCTCATTTTGTCTGCAGGGTCTTTGGCACAGATGAGACTTCTTCAGAGGACTCTGGTTCACCTAGGAAAGTGGGCACCCTTAACATTTTCTTCTATTTCAATACTGTGGATTTTGAATTTTAATAGCATAAAAATGCTTACTATTTTGGAAAGAAAGCCATACATTAGTCAAAGATCTGCAACACAGATCTGTCTCTCTGCCTTTCTTATGCAGCTTTCCAAACAGCATTTGCTATAAATTCTCATTATTTCCTCTAATCAAACCAGTTGAATCAACTACCTTTCCCGTCTCCATCAGAATGGCAGTGTCGTGGATACCCCAGCAAATCAAGTCTGGCAGGCACAGGTGAACCAGGAACAAAGTTGGTTTTTTTCTCCTCATTCTTATTCCCTTGAGGAAAAAGCACAAGGCTTCTTTCATAGTCGCTTGTCTGCGGAGTTTATGGTGCACAATCTTTGGCCCCAAGATAGTAGGAGATGCCTTGAAATTCTTTGTGAAAAGGCAAGGGACCAATCCTTACCTTAGACTTTCCCCAATGGAGTGGAACAGTGTGCCCATATCCTAAACTCAACCCCAGCTTTAAGGAAGGAAAAGCTATTCCTATGACAAGCAAGATTTCACCTAAAAGGAAGTTCAGTACCGTAAGACCAGGCTGTCTTGGGAGCTGGTGGCCTCACACATGCTTCTGAGCATATGACCTCCAGGGCCTGGTATGATAATATTCATTCATGAACTTATCCACTAAACATAAACAGCTACCCACTGTGTGCTGCGCCGTGTTCTGTCAGTGTAGCTCCCACTTCAGTATCATGCTTATGTTTTGAGAGCTGCAGTTCTGCATTGGGCTTTTTGATGCTGAGGTAATATGATCTTGGCAGGTAGGGCAGAACCGTTTCTCCTTCAGGCCACAGGGTGAAATGGTACACCATTTCGTTCCTGAGAGATGAGCTATGCGAAGACATCATCAGTTGTCATTAGATATGGCAAGACTATCAGATAACTGTAGTCCTGGCTAGCTCTTCACCCCACCCCCCACACCGGGGCAGGTTTCTTTGGGAGATGTCAGTTCCTGTAGGTATCAGAAAGGTGGACCAAGAAAACAACCTCTGATCAATACAACTGCAGCAGCAGCATAAATAATTTAACCGTGAGCTCTGTTTTTAGTTTCTTTGATCTGCTTCAACTCATCAGGGTCTGGTTGGGTTACTGCCACAAAAGTTTGCTCCTTTCAAGGCTGAGGAACCTTCTAGTAGTACCTCAGTCATCTTCCAGGGGCAAAGGCCCACTTTGTCTTACTCTGTCTGCCATGTCGTTAAGCGTGTATGTTTTGTTTGTCTGCACCGTTCTGTAGTAGCTTGGCATTGCTGCTTTGAGAGTTCCTTCCAGCGCTGAGAATAGACTAGATGGTCAGCCTGCACTAGGCCCCTCCCCTTGGTCCTCCTTCCACCACTAAGAATAAACTAGATGGCCTGCCTGCAGTAGACCCTGCCCCTCGGTCCTCCATCCACCACTGAGAATAAACTAGATGGTC
>JAQHUG010000065.1:3676652-3689796 GCA_028555095.1 Dicrostonyx torquatus
CCACCATGTGGTTGCTGGGAATTGAACTCAGGACCTTTGGAAGAGCAGGCAATGCTCTTAACCTCTGAGCCATCTCTCCAGCCCCTACATGTAGACTTTTATAATCATCTCAAAATACCTGAGGTTCGTTGGCTTCAATAAGAACCTGACCACATCTTGTTCTTACCTGCCGCATCTCTCTTTTCCTCTAGAGATGGTGCTTTATCCTTATCCATTTTCTTTATTCCCAAAATACCAGAGCGGTCTTTTGGATGCCTCACTTTCTGGAGATGGTCGATTGCTTCCTTATGCTAACATTGCATTTGTTCCCATTTCACTCGTTAGATACAGGGACTGGGATAGGCACAATTCTTTTGGTAAAGCTATCAAAATTCTTCGCGTGTCAGAAGAAATGCCATGCCTGATTGCTCCTAGCGTCTTCTAGAGATGCTAGTATTAGTGGGCTCAGGTAGTAGCAGCTTGAGCCTTCCACTTTTAACTTCTCCATCACCATTTCTCCTAAAGTTTCAGCATCCCCTGATAACTGTTGCATAGAACACATCAGTACTTGTGAGCTACTAACACCATCATTGCTCCTGTTTGACTTTCTCATCAACTAGACCCATTTGTCTACTCTGAAGATGCAGTCTGTTAATCAGATACCACCTGACTAGGGTGGGGATGATGGTGAGCTAATTGTGGAAGAACAAATGTGTATTTAAACGTACATAAATGCTACCCAGAGCCAGATCTAGCCTAGTAGCTGCCAGCCTGCTGCTTTGCAGGCTGGCCAGTTCCTCCAGCAGCCGTAGGAACTTAGAAAGGCTACTTATGCCTGCCTCACAAATTAGTTCTAATGCTGCGTCGCTTTTTCTTTTTTCGTAGCATTCAAATATTCTTTCATTCCTTAATTTATTCACTCAACAGATACTACTTGTGGATATGGTAAAAGTTTTGAACAATATGTTGCTGGTGTCATCAAAGTGTGGGTAAGCAAGGATAGGCTATTAATACATGAATTTGTGATCTTCACTGTTCTCCTGAAAGCAATCGCAGAGAAACAGGGCAAACAAGGCAATGGCATGCACACTGCCAAGTACTCTGCCTCTCTTCCAGATGGCCACTTCTAAACCCTTCTGGACAGAAACCGTAGAGTACCTACTGAACTGAAGACTTTCAAAGACCAGGCCTTTATATACTTGAATATGAAATATGGTCAGCTCCTCCTTGCCCACCAAGGCTGACCTTTCTACACCGGCATCCTCCATGTCTGGTAGCCTGAACTTGTTCTAGCACTTGGCAGTATGAGCCAATGTTAATGTCTTTTGTTTCAGCTCTTGGGCTAATTTCACAGATACACTGTATTTGAAATTTTTAATGTATTTTTTGCTTTTCTATTCCACCAAGACTTTAATTTACCTTAAGAGACTTTGAATATTAAAGAAAGCATGAAGGAAAGAAATATATAGGTTTTCAATTTGCAGGAAACGAGAATAACTTGTTTGTCACTGAGAGAGGATTTTCTAATTTCCTTCCACAGAACATGAAAAACAGTAGCGTAGAATACAGGAAAGGAAGAAAAGATGTCCCCGACACAGGTAAAGTCAGAGAAATCTACCGGTCCTGACCGCAGGAAAGCATGAAAGGATGAAGGCTGGGCAGAAGACAGAAGGTGAGAAGTGGTGGTCTAGACAGGCACTGGGAAAACTAATTGCGTGAGATTGTCAGCCTGCTAGTACTGCCTTTAGATCTGCCCAGAGGGACTCTGCACTCAGGACTCCATTCTGGCACCTCTCCCCTACATGAGGAATCAGGCTACTTTACAGACATGACCCAGATCCCAGTTCTGTAATTTCCTGCTTCAACCCACTCCAGGCCCCCCCGGGCTTCCTTGCTGGCTCCTTTCTGAGCTGGTTTCCCAGAATGTGTAGCCCTTTGTTGAAGTTGTAAAAAGGAGGGGTCTGGTGGGGCTGGGTGTAGGACATGGAGCTCAGGCAAAGGTGCCAGGGCGACTCTAGGGCCAGTGGGCTCCTCAAGGTGCAGGAAGAGGGCAGATGACTATTCACTGGAAACCCCAACACAGATATTTCTAAAAATTTGAAACCTGGCTTTCCAGCCTTGTTCTTTGAGAAAATTAGAAGGTGAGATAGGTGGGAGTAGGAGGCTCACCCCATAGCAAAGACTGGGCAGGGACATACACAAGGAGAGGTGCATACATGTGGGCAAAGAGGAGACTGGGCAGGTGTTAGACATTCACCCCTCCCTAGGACTAAGTGGTTATCTGTAGTGCTGGCAAGAAACCAAGTCAGGGGAAAATCTCTTTCGGAGTATAGCCTAGGGTAGAAGATGCAACCTAACTGTGGGTGTGTGTTCTTTAGTATGACTGGCTAGTCTTTGTTTTCAATTCTGTCATCATGAAGATATGTTTGTTAACCAAGGAAAATGGAACACGATTTGCTGATATGTTGTATTAGGTTTTCAACATTTAGACATGTAGTATGTAGCATGTTCCTGTGAGCTGTTTCTGGAGGTATAGCAGAGATGCCTTAAGGTCTAGGTGACTAGCAGAATTTTTGATTGACATTCTGTCACTGTTCAGTGGCACTAAGAATGGAAAGGTTGCTAGGTATAGGTATATATATATATATTATATTATATATCTATATATATCTATATATAGAGATATATATATATGGACAGAGCTTCGAGCATAAAGAACATTAGAAGTTCTGGCACAAGACAGAGCAGTAAACGTGTTTGTGGGAAGGGATCAGGACAGGGGGTCACTGACATCAGCTGGAAAGAGGCCTAATTTGGAGCAAAGATACTAGAGTGTTGGGACTGCAAAATTAGAAGCAGCCAGAAAGGAACCTTGAAAGGTCATGCTAAACCAGCAGCAGGAAGGCAGTCCAGGAGGCACGAGGGAGAGGGCCACAACAGCGACCTGTGTAGAATGGCCCCCCCACCCCCCGCGCCCTACCACGGACAATAATACGTTACACAGCAAGGAGAAAATAGACTAAAAGTGTTAGCCACCACATTTAAAAGGTCTCTAACGTCCCACAAAGATGGGTATATTGGAGAAATAAATATCTCGTCTGTTTACACATCTGTATGTTCACTACATCTTCTACGCGCTGCCAAACTCATCACACTAGTTTTTCGGGGATGGGAGTAAAAAAACTATCACATTATTAAATTTGAATTTACTGTTGAGGACAACCCCTATTTCTTAAATATAAAGCTTACAGATAATTACTACTTGTCTTACTCAAACTAGTTTTTCTGAACCTTGAACTTCAGCGTGCATCAGAACCACTCAAGAGGCCTGTGCAAGCAGCCATCTGGCACCCTGTGCAGTCTCCTGTTCACCAGAAGCAGGAAACCTGACTTTACAAGATGGTCCAGGAGGAGTCATCACTTGCTCACTTGGCCTCCCTCTTGACCCCAGCTGATTCACGGCTGCTGCTGCTGCTGATTGCCTCTCTGGTGTTAGAACCAGTGTTTCTAGGCGTCAGTTGCTGACTTAGAACCATCAGCTCCCCAGGAACCTTCCAGGTTTCTGGTCCCAGAGTGGGATGACTGAGGTAGCAGCCTCTTAAACTGAGCAACTGCTGAGTCTCAGCCCCTCAGGTGTGAGACATTTACTGTTGCTATTTCAACATAAGCTAACTTAATAAATTTTTATACATTATTTATTCGGAAGGAGGGGGAGGAAGAGAAATATAGTTGTTTATTTCTGTTCCAGGTGATGTCAATGGTTCTGTCTGGAAACTGTTAATGAAAAGATGATTTTCTGATCTCACTTACAGGCATATAAACTCAGCACTCAGCATCACACAAACTTGCCAGAATGTATTCTTGCCTATTTGTAAAAGAGATTACCATTTCCCCCCACCAGAAAAAACTCTTCCAACTGACAGATTCCAATGCAGCTGAGGCTGTGGACAGACACAGAGTCTGGCTGGTGAGTTAATATGCACTGTCTGTATAGAACAATTTAAAAGTAAGTACCAATATTTTTTAAACATACATCCTTTGGCCCAGAAATGCATTTTGTGAGAAACGTGTAGAAATCAATCAATGTTTATAGGAGCATTCTTAAATTAGAAATGAACTAAGTATCTATCAGTAGAATGCTGACCTGGCACGCAAGCAGCCCTAAACACAATCCCTAACAGCACAGAAGCGGAGGCAGGAAGATCAGAAGTTCAAGGTCATCTTCAGCTACAGAAGGGTCTGAGAACAGCCTGGAATACAAGAGGGGAAAGAGAATAAAATGAGTGCTGAGTCACAAAAGATACTGTGAAGGATTACATGAGTGTTTCTGCAGTCTAACTACTGGGTAGTTTTCATAACACATTCAGTTAAAAACCTGTGACAAAACAGCCTACTGTGGTACTCAACTGCTGAAATTTAAACTACAAGATAAACTTCTTTTAATGTTCTAGGAAGCTACTCTAGTGCACTTATCAAACTGATTATCTCAGGTACTGTTTCCTTAGAGAAGAAAGTCTACCAAACTCCCCTGACATGTTCAAAAAGGACGAAATGAGGAGGAAGATCAGCTATGAACTGTAGCCATCAAAAAACCTTTCATGTGCATTTCAGTTCCACATGTCTTCCAGGTTTCCATGAATATTTCTGTTTGATTATGGTGCTGAGGATGGAATCTAGAGCCTGGTGCATGCTAAGCACATGCTTTACTGCAGACCTACATCCCTAGCCTTTACTCACACTTAAAAAAAAACAAGCCTGCATTTTGTATTATATAGTTCCACAGAACTATATACCACCTTCCAAAAGGAAGACACTATGTATGCATAGACTATTATCTTCAATTCCCATATACACTTTTAACAACAGTCCTTAATTCAAGTAGCGCTTTAATGAAAAGTTAGCAGAACATCAGGGAAAATGTGGAAAGAGGTCACAGGGTGGAGGATAAACACCCCAGTTAAGGAAAAGATTGCAGGCTGAAAGAACACACATGGAAGGCATGTGCTCTAATGCTGACACCATTACTGGGAATACAGACCTAATGCCAGTCGCTCTTAGAGTAAGGTGCAAGACAAGGACAATGAACTAAGCCACCAGTCTTTCCCAATGCCACAGAGAAACTAACTAGCAGATTTTTTTTCGCAGAAGCTGTGGAAGCAACTTGCCAAGAGAATGTGCAAAAGTTTATCCCAAAAATTCCATATTTCATAAACTTACCTAAAAGGGACACACAAATAGGTAGTGTGAAAATACATTCTCAAGAATCTTACAGCAACATATTTGTGATCAATAATGACAACTTAGGCAATACTCAACAACTGTTAAAATCCACATATTGAAAGACATCGTACCATAGAATGACTAAAACTTACAGAATATACAGTATGTTGGTATAGTGCACATGCAGAGGTTTGAGACAGATGAAGCTATGCACTCTTCAAGAATTTGTAAATATGTGAACAATTACACAGTTACTTAGGTAACTAGGTACTTAGTTAAAAGTTCCCTTTCTCTCTGGTTTCAGATGTCACCTTTATTCTAATGCGCTGCTAGGACTATTCTAACATTTCATTTTCCTTGTTTACAGAACTGTTTTTAATACCAAACTTTTGGTTCACTTAGCAATATATCACAAACACCATTGTGTCTCTTAACACCTGTGTAAGTGTCACACTGTACGACTGTTATCATAAACTGTGTCTTTTCTCCTATGACTTACCGATATACTGGAAGATCCTTAAAGCACACCATCTATTTGTGTGCTTAATACAAATATGTAGACATGGAATTGCCTGAGCAAAACGTGCACATATTCAATTCTGGAAGCTTTTGCCAACACACTCTGTGTCTGGCAGGGTGGGTTTCTTCTCATTTCCTCAGTTTTAATGGATAGTCTAATACGTTCTCTCATTCAACAAGCATAGTATTTATGGCAGTGGCATTAAATTTAGAAACTAACCCCCAAAAGCTGTTTTGATGCTGTCTTCCTATTAACATTAAGGCACACACTTGTTCAAGTCTGTTGTCTTCCAAGAGTTTCCTTTTTCCAAGCAGGATTTTCTCATAGAGGTGTTTTAAACATGTCCGAGTTTACATGTGAGTCTCTGGTTCAGTAATCACAGACAGAGATCTAGAGGTGTGTCATCCAAACAGCTTGGGTTTATGCAGATATATTTATGTAGTCTTTTTTTTTAACTAAACATTTTTATTGAGTTGTATTTACATACATAGAACAGTGCACAAAGCATGACTGATGGTACAGCTTGGTAAATATTCATAAAATGAATGCACCTATGTAATCAGCACCAGAGAGCCCTGTATTCTCTTCTAGGGCAGAGAAGCCAAGTAAGACACAGTGTTCGCCACACAGTCGCACTTATGGAAAGCTCACAACAGTGGACCTAGCTGATCAAGCCAGCCCTGACAGCACTTACTTTTGGGGAGGGAGGAAGTGGCTGGAAGAAGGTGATTTCTGACAACACTTGGCTCCACCTTGTGGAACTGTGAAAATGCTGTCCTCACGCTGCCTGCAAGCTAACTACTGCTGCTACTTAGGTTCTCTTACGGTTTGGTGTCTCAACAAATTCCTTGGGGTTTTTCAAGTAGATGATCCTATTTGCCTGGTTTGAACTCTTCCTGACATCTTTGCTCAAATCTTCCTTGGCTAAAAGTTCTCGTGTGGCATTAAGTAGTAAAGAACACAGCAAGCAAAGTCTTGGCTTCATCAGAAAGGCTCTTTGGATTCAACGGTAGGATGCTTGCCTCCAGCGTAGAGGTGCAATGTTCGGGAAATATTGATCAGTTTCTGATATAAGGGCTTAATTAGAAACCAAATGCCTTTTCTTTAACACTATATTAAGATTTTCTAAAGCTGAATTATCCTGTATTCCTAATATGAACTCAATTGAGGCATGATTTTATTCCCTCTTTCAAGTGCTACTGGGTGGTGGGCTTAACAAATCACTGAATAATTTGTACTGAAACTTACGTTTGTGTTTGCAGGCGTGTGGAGGCCTGAGGTCAACCTCAGTTGCTCTTCAGCTTGTCACGTAAGGTTTTAAGATGTATTATTATTAGTGTGTGTGGGTATACATGTCATGACATGCATGAGTGCTGGAGGACAATTATCTATAGTCTGTCAATTATATTTTAAATAAATGTTGATTGGTCAGTAGCCAGGCAGGAAGTACAGGCAGGACAACCAGACAGGAAGTAGAGGCAGGTCAATGAGAACAGGAGAATTCTGGGAAGGAGGAATCCCATTCCTCCACAGTCCTGTCCAGCCACAGAAGAAGCAAGATGTGACCTGCCCTGCTAAAAAAGGTACTGAGCCATGTGGCTAACATAAATAAGAATAATGGGCTAATATACATTATAACAGTTAATAAGAAGCCTGAGCTAATGGGCCAATCAGTTTATAGTTAATGTGACCTCTGTGTGATTTCTCTGGGACTTAACAATTGCAGGAACTGGGCACGATAAAAAACTCAGACAACACATGAGGTCATAGGACAACTCTGTGGAGTTGGTTTTCTCCTTCCACCTTTACATGGATTCTAGGAAATCTAATTTGGTTGCCAGGCTTGTGTAGCAAGAGCTTCTTCTACCAACTGAAAGAGCTCCCCTGCCTCACC
Source organism: Dicrostonyx torquatus (assembly GCA_028555095.1). NCBI lineage: Eukaryota > Metazoa > Chordata > Mammalia > Rodentia > Cricetidae > Dicrostonyx > Dicrostonyx torquatus. The sequence goes on from JAQHUG010000065.1 coordinate 3,684,266, forward strand.
TTATTCTAGGAAGGGTTGTCAGGGGATTTGGGGCTCATCGATTAGGCTGGGCTGGCTAGCCAACAGACTCCAGCCACCCGCTTGTTTCTGCTTTCTCAGCACTGGGAACAAGTGCTCAATATCAAGCTTGGTTTTTGCCTTGGGTGCTGGGGATCAAGCTCAGGTCTTTGTGACTGAGTGGCAAACACTACCAAAAGAGCTATTGCCCCAGTCTGTGGAGATACTAGCAAGCCTGAATGGCTCAGAATTTGTTTTGGCATAATTTTGTTGTGTTTTTAAATTAATGTCATTATACCAACTTTACAAAGGAAACATGAAAAAATTTTCCTTTTATGTAACAATTTGAGATTCAAGATCCTTCCTTTTTCTGGCCTCTGGAATCATTAAAGCAATGTTTAGATTCTTCAGTCTTACAAGATTGTACAGTGATCTTTTATTTGTGTTTTTCTATGGTAGCTGTATTCTCTGTATTGAATTTTATCAATTTGCATTTTTCTCTAAAAACTTCCTTTGAATTTTTGTGAGATTCTTAAGACAACTGGCAATCAGTTGTGTTTAATGGCCCTTCCCCTTGTCATTTATGTCTTCCTGCTTGCTCCTCCTCTGTGTCTTAAAGAGGTTAGCTGATGGGTCATTTCCCTGAGGATTCCTACCATGCCAAAGGAGCCTTTGCATTTCTTGACTTAAGACTAACTGGCTTTTGTATTATTGTTTTGCCTCCTTCCTCTGCTTGGTTTCGTTTTGCTCCTTGCTCCAATTCTTTTTTAATTGTTTTTATTGAGCTATACATATTTCTCGGCTCCCTTCCTTGCTCCAGTTGTGAGACAATGTGTTTCACTGCAAACACTATATGCTGCTGTCATGGCCTGGTGTTAGGTTTCATGGGCTGGTCTGGTTTACTCTAATCCTGGGAACCAAACACTCACCTATTTTTTTTTTTCTTTAAGTTAAATTGTTGTTTAGAAGGAAGAAGTTTCTCTAGAAAATGGCTTCAAAGTGGCTCTATCTTCTTAGTACCCTTCCTTTTTTCTGTGATTTAAGTGATTGTGTATGCCTATACTTATGCATCTGTGAGTACAGGCCTTTCCTCCCAATACTTATTTTAGCTATCTCTCCTTTATGTCTCATGCCTAGCCTGTCCAGGTTGGATTCTAATTCTACTAGTTTCTTCCCAGTGCTGTGTTTTCCTTGATTAATTTCAAACAGTACACAGGATGAGGCCAGGCTGTCCTATTTACTACAATCAACATACCGTCCACTGTCCCACACTCACCAGATCGCTGACAGGATTCTGCACAGCTCTGTCGAGTTTCAGCCTTCATTTTCAGATTGCCCACTGCCCTCTGCAATGAGAACATGGCAATACCACAGTTTTCTGATTGGCAGGGCTTCCGAACCCGGCTGCTTTCCTCCTCCATCCTCTGTACAGAGGTGAAGCTACGCTGGCCAAAACCACGCAGGTCACATTTGTACCACCTGTCACCTAGTTTTGCAATGACTGTGGCTATACTTGATATTACTTCTGTTACTTATTGGGAAAGTTAAAAAGCTACTCTCTTGGCAGCATCTTCCTTCAGTTTAAACCCTGTTAAGATTTCTATTGTATAAGAGATTTTTAAAAACATTTTTATGGTCATATGAAACTATAATTAGAAAAAGTGATTTTTAATATACTATCTCATTTAATCCTGAATCTGCCTAGTGAAATTATTCTATTGTTTACTTCATTTTACCAGTAGGGGAATTGGGTCTAAGATCATGCAGCTCACGGGCAGATATGTGGTGTAAACCTCAAGTCACCTTGCTTCAGACAACCTCCTTATCACTCTGTTTATCAAATACTATCAGGTCTGACACTTCAAATTATCACCATTGTCAGCAAAACTTATATTTGAACTTTATTACTTATAAATACCTATTTAAAAATCTAATAAAAAAAGTATTAGAGGTCAAACCTAAAACTGTAGGCGATAAATATCTTGCTATTACTCTTTGAAAGCAGACTAAGAGGAAATGGAGAGAGGCTGGCTGGGAGGGAACGGGGTTGCACATCTACACTTCATGTTTCTCCTCTTACTGCCACTACTGCTAGAGAACAGATTCTATGTAAAACGGTGCTTAGAATTTACTTTATTAATAAATATTTTCTTAGACACAACTATTTAGGAAAAGCTAGAAATAGTTTTTCTGTACTTCAAAACAGCTCAACATTTTTTGGTTGATATGTTTCTATGAAACACAAACATTCACTGGTCCATAAAGTATCACATGGAACCTTGCCTCTTAGAGTATATTAGAATTATTCTACCATTAATATCCTTTGCCAATAAATTACTCAAGGAGTTTGAAAATATAAATTACTTTTATGTTATAAATCTTCTACTTATTAATAACCAATTTTCTTACCTTCTAATAACTGACAGCAACTCAGGAAAAACATTGGCTTCTGCTATACACCTAGAACATTTCCATATTGCTGTTTCAGTTCTTAATGTCTAAGAGATAACTCAGTTTGAGACAGGATTGTTGTCATTTGCTTGGATTTAAACAGAAACAACTGGAACAACTCATGGGATGATAATGTTTGTTGGTAAAGCTTTTCTCTCCACCACTGGAAGACTGATTTATAAAGAGGATTTGGTTCGTTTGTTAGTTCTGGGGCCAAAAATCAAAGCCAGGGAGTCAGGGCCGTGAGCTAGACTCCCAACACTGTTTTATTGGACTTTGCAAACTCAATTCTAAAACTAAGCATGCCAATAAGTGATGGATTATTTTTAATCATACGCCAGATTTCCCTTTAGAAATATTGTTATTTAGAAAATATCTCTTTAGTTAATAATAAAGATGTTATTATCTACCCAGTAACACTAATAATTTAGCTTTTACAATAATGTCTTTAGATTAATAATACAACTTTTGTTACTAGCAAGACCAACACATCCATTTCCTCTAGTGTGAAAATTTCCTTCTTGTCACCGAGTCATGGATGTGATTTAATGACAAGCTGATTGCTAATGAAGACTTTTACACCAACTTCTTTTGGTTGTTAGTTGACAGAATTAAGATAAGACAATGAGTAAGTGAAACCACAGTTTATCCCCTCTAGATGGACATATTTTCTTCCCACTTAGTCAAAAATAGAAAAATAGAAATGACCATGTATACTTCCGTGGTTCTGTTTGTAGTTAAAGATTTATCAAACTTGAAAACATTAGAAAATCATTTCCAGGCTGAGTATCACTATCCAGAATGCATGGAACTAAAAGTAATGTTTCAGATTTTAGATTCTGTTTTCAGATTTTGGACCATTTACATACACACTTGACCTTGTGGATGGGATCCACGGAATGCATTTATTTCATACCCTTTACTCGGTAGTTTCAAGCAGCTTTACACGCTATTTACCATGTCCCTGAAATTCATCTGAGATCTGCTGCATGAAGTGGTGGAGTTTTCCAACTGTGTCATACTGACAGTCAAAAAATTTAGATTCTGAACCATTTCAGATAATGGATTTTTATTGTTGTTGTTGCTGCTGTTTTTGTTTTTGTTTTTATTTTGGGAGGGGGGGACAAGGTCTCTCACTATGTAGTTCTAGCTGGCCTTGAACTCACAGAGTTCTGCCTGTCTCTGCCTCCTGAGTGCTAAGTTAAAGGCATATTGAATTTTGGATTAAAGATGCTCAACCTGGTAAATGGGAGATAAAGCAGCTAATTAGAGTGGCTATAAAATACTGGGGAAAAAATAAGAAGAAAACAGCCAAGCAACTAAAAAGAACTGTACAAGTATAATTACAGTGTCATGAACCTCAGAATAGAACATTGAATGACTTTTTTCTAAATAGCCAAGATTATTTCCTCCCTTGCCCCCAACAAAAAGTAGCCAGTGATTTGGGATTAAAACAAAACAGGTCAGGTACTCATCCAAGTAACCTCTAATAAAGACACACAACACAGAACCTTCTCATTCATAATTCACAGTTCAATCACTTCTCCCTCAGTTATGTAGTACTCTCTCTGTAGAAAACTATAGTATTAGTTAAGCCTATTTTTCCTTACCATGAACTTTTAATTTCATCCGTTTAGGTTACACAAGTCTAGTTGGCACATCGTAAGAATAACACAAAAATATGTTATTCTTGAAGAAAATTCTAAGAGCATCGATTTTTAAAAATAATCCCAGATACTTAATTGAATAAAGCAAATTTCTTACCATCAGCAGTGGAGATTTTTAAGTGATCACTAAATGCTCACCTCAAGATTATCAATGCCATATGAAGTGTAAACTTGAAGATTTATGTCCATTTTGTGAGCCAGAACTTGTACTGAAGGATTTTAAGAAGATAACATACATACATATAGCAGATCTCCTCCAAGAAACTTCTCAGAAACACAGTATAAACACTTAAGAGCCACACAGAGTCCTGCGGTGGTCTTGAAGTCCAGTACAGTGGTTACTGGATCAAGACCACGTTCTGCAGTACAAGCTTTGACTTAAGACTACCCCTTAAAAAAGAGCACACTTGGTTACACATGGCTTTTAACCTTGAGCTACAGTTATGCTACAAACCCACGACCCACGGTCAGTCAAGTGGAAATAGGGACATTCTCTGAGCACTCTTTAGAGTCCTTGGTCTTCCAGCTTTGATGGAGATCTTGAAGGCGCTCAGAAGTTCGTGTGCTTACATTCAGAGCAGGATGAACCTTACAGATTCCACTCTCCTCCATTAGTGACAGGCCGCAGATCCCGAAGTATGCATGCAAAGCGTCTGAAAAGGCATTTCATGATCAGCATTCTCCCTTGAACACACTGCAAAGCATCTACAGCCAACTGCCACATAAAATAGAAAAATGCTAGTTTCTGAAAGCATTAGTCTCAATTTCAAGCACCATTTTAAAAAGTCAATCAAAATCATGTATTGTATTACTGAAATTACTGTTAGAGGAAAACATCACATGATTTTCTTGCCTATGTTCTCTATGGATCAGAGTAACAATGCCTCCTGCTGACTAAAAAATATAGAGAAAAAATTATATTATAAAAGATTTTTTTTTCATTTTCAATTTGGTTTTCATGGTGCTAAGTGCACACAGGACTTTTTAGATGATCAGCATGTCCTTCACCACCAAACTGTAGCAAGAATCCTAGAAAGTTTTCTAAAAACGAAAACAAAACAGCCTTTGAAACCAGGCAGCAACACCTGCCCTTTCACCCAAGTTTTGTCCCAACAGATCTGAAGCATACACCAGCACTGTGTGGAGTACACGGAGCTCTAAGTACACACCAGCACTGTGTGCAGTAAACGGGGCTCTAAGTACACATCAGCACTGTGTGAAGTAAACGGGGCTCTAAGTACACATCAGCACTGTGTGAAGTAAATGGGGCTCTAAGTACACACCAGCACTGTGTGCAGTAAACGGGGCTCTAAGTACACAGCAGCACTGTGTGGAGTAAACGGGGCTCTAAGTACACACCAGCACTGTGTGGAGTACACGGGGCTCTAAGTACACACCAGCACTGTGTGCAGTAAA
>JAQHUG010000065.1:3704272-3720613 GCA_028555095.1 Dicrostonyx torquatus
GAGAGGAGAGGAGAGGAGAGGGATTTTTAAAGAAGAAAAACATTTTACTGGCAAGGCTATGTGGAAAAAGCTACTCTCCTATGAGGCTTAGAATACAATTTGGCTCATCCCTCCACCCCACCCGAGACAGAGTTTCTCTGTGTAACAGTCCTGGCTGTCCTGGAACTAGATGTGTAGACCAGGCTAGCCTCGAACTCACTGAGATCTGCTTGCCTCTGTCTCTCAAGTGTTGGGGTTAAAGGCATGCACCACCACCCAGCTATCTTTTTAAGTTTGTTTCTTTTTTCCTAAAGAAGAAACAGGCTTCCTGAGTATATTTTAAGGGCAGCGAGCTGTGCAGTAACCAGAGTACCACTCACAGGCTGATTCATCTGGTCCATCTCTTGGGGGATAGAAAACAAACTATAGCTACTGAAATTGCATATGCACTTAGTTTTTGGCCAAACAATTTACACAAAGGCATATCTGTGATATATAAAAGATATGCAGAAGGTTATCAATAACAGCACTATTTGTAAGCGGAAAGATACTCTCTACAAAGAATGCTTGTAAATAAAGAATTTTAGAAGAGACTGCTATATCCACACATTTAAGTAATATAAAACTGTAAGAAAAAGGATAACGAAAACTCTGATTTCCCAGGTATTTCATTCAAGTTATGACCTAGTTAAACAAATGATGTGTTTCCATCTACGTGGACTAGTTATATCGTGTTAGACATAATTATGATCTGGTTATGGTTTTCATAAATAGATATGATTATGTGTTAAACTGAGAAGGGGTGGACTTGTGATGGCTAATCTTGGTTATCAATATGACTAATCGACAATTAAATAAAACACAACTCAGCACGCCTGTGAGGGGTTTTTCTTGATTGGATTATTCAAGGCGAGAAGACCCATCTTAAATCTGGATCATTTGTGGTGAGAAGACCAGCCCTAAATCTGGTCCACACCTTTGGTGGCGGCCCACATAAAAAGACATGACAGAAAGACGCTTTTGCTTTTCGCCTGCTTGCCCTCACTCTCACTGGCAAGTTTATCCTGCTGTTAAGGCATTACTTCGCTGATATTAAAATCTACTTCTCTGGGATTCCAAAGCCTTACAGCCACTGAACAACTACCAGATTCATGGCCTCCCCATCAGGAGACACCCAGTGTTGGACCAGCCAGAACACGGCCTATGTAATAAACTATCATCTGATATACTTATCTGTTTAATACAGATTAGGGTACCCGAAGTGGGTTATCATTTTAATAAGGAGAAATAAAAGGCATATAGATCTTCTTATCAAACAGAAATATAGGAAAGATAAGTGAGAAAATAACGAGAATGTTATCTATAGAGTTAATAGGAACAAGTTTGGGAGTTAAGAAAGAGTGGTAGATAAAGGAGGGTAAGAAGTTACGCTTCTCTCAATTTGTTCTTTAGTAGTTCTGACATACAGAAACAGGTTAAGCTACACATATTAAGGAAATTAATACTATATGAAAATAAATAAAGATTAACAACTTTTTTTGAGGAATGGGGTGTCTAAATGGAATGAATACCTACAAGAGGAATTCAAACAGAAATGAATATATCTAACTGTAGATGGAATAAATAACTTACCAAAGAGGGAAAATAAATAGATCCTATATAGCAAACTGAAAGTTGGGCTTATCTGTACAAACTCATGTGTATGTAAAAGTGTCAATGTATCTATGCATATACAACTTTCCTACCTCTGCTTGATGAGGAAGGCCTAGAAGCAATGATATCTAATGCTAATAAGGACATTTGGAACCCATATCCTTGTTTCTCAATAATGTCCTTCAATAAGAACCAGGGCTCCTTCAAGAAATGCATGGTTGCATGACGTATACTTAAATCAATTCCACTCCTCTAAGAGCTCAGACATCCCATTGTGAGATTGTAACATATCAGCTAGAGGTTGAATTAATTAGCCTTAGTAGGCTTAAGAAATCTCTCTCATCTGCAAACTGCAAGCCCTCATGGTTTATCCAGAAGACGCAGGAGCAAAGAGCGATACTGGCTGCAGCTAAGCTCTCCTTACCACTGCAAAAATAAATTACATTATGTGAGAGGAGCATTTCCAGCTATCGTCTTTAAAACTAGATTAGAAAACACATGTAAGCACAAATTTTAATGGTCAAGAATTCAATATGCTTGTTGAGATTATTTCCATATGGTATTCTGAGAAACAATCCACCAAAAAACTAATCTTATGACTCCTATTTTTAATTCTTGATAAAGAAATGAGGCATATATTATACCAGCAGTAACCTGAACCGGTCCAGTTGTATGAACATAACTCACCATACTCCTTCTAATGTAGCTGATGGCTTTCTTCATATCCATGCCCGACCAGTTGTTGAGCATGTAGCAGATACAGGAAGCGCAGTACACAAACCTCATGTCATTCTCACTACCTTCAGGGACAGCACAAAAACTAAAAACAACGACATGAAACTGCATCAAGACCATTTACCGCAAGCCAGGAACATATGCCCTGTGTCTTTACTCACAGAAACCCCACTTGCTGACTTTACTCCTATCAAATTCTACATATTTAGGTATAAAATGACCCTAAATCATTTATGTTCACCATAATGTCACTGCCAGATACTACTATTCAGACTATGCTGTTTACTTCCAACAAAAGCAGCAAAAAAATTAGCAAGTAAAACCTTACACATATTATTTTGTAGTAAGAAACTCCTAGACCCCTGTTTTATAATGTGAAATTTCTCTGAAATGTACATAGAGATAACTATTAATTGATCTATTATCTTGTGATTCATTTTATACACTTGGTGTCAGAGAAGTACTATTCTGTGTTCCTTTCTCTTTATGGCAGCAATCCAGGACAACACTGGATTCCCAAGTGTCCATTTACTACGTCTACAGTAATTTTTTTTTCATCAAGAGCAGTGTTCTGACAACAGAGACAAGAAAATAAGAATCCCAGTGTACAGGACAGAGATATAACACAGCAGCAGACTGATCGCAAAGTCTCTCGATAGGAGATTAAGGCTACTGCTTCATTACATTCACAATTTACAACAGCTTGTGACTTAAACTCTTATATAAACCATCAAGTATCTGTGAGTATTAACTTCTCTATCACTTGAATATGTTCCTCAATAAGCTGGAGAGCAAGCCACCTCACTTTGAACATAGTATTTGAAGTGCATTCCTTTCTCTACCATCAGTACTTTCAAGGATACTCAAATAAATAGCTTATTTCAAAATATTTGCTTCATCCAGAAGGTAAATTAAAAAAGGAGTTCTAATAGAAAGTGAGCTTTATTTTTGTTCATATAAAATGAGACGCACTTAACTATATATACAAATGTTATATGGTTCTTTTCCGTTGTGACTGGAGGTCTAATCCAGGGCCTTCACACACTAAATATGCACTAACCCTTGACCTATATTTCTAGTCCTGGATGGTGCTATTAAGAAAACATTATCCTCTAAACTGAGCAGTGGCTCACGCCTTTAATCCCAGCACTTGGGAGGCAGAGGCAGGTGGATCTCTGTGAGTTCTAGGCCAGCCTGGTCTAAAAGAGCTAGTTCCAGGACTAGGTTCCGAAGCTACAGAGAAATCTTGCCTCAAAAGACAAACAAACAAACAAACAAAAAAATCAAAAAAAGGAATATTATCCTCTAAAAATCTACTATATGATTAAATCCAGCTTTTTAGTTCCAAGTAATTTTTACTCAAACATAAAAACAACAGTGAATAGTTCATACCTCCCGTCTTCAAGCTGGAGTGCTCTCAAGCCTGCTAAGCAAGCTTCTTTATCTACTCGGCTCAAGTCATCGCCAAGAATAATTAAACACGAAAGGCCAGTGTAGGTCATTGCTATGTGTCCACTGTCATAAGGATGAGCTGTTCCAGGGTTCTAAATTCAAAATTAATATGTTAATTAACATACTAATATGTTAATAGAAATTTTAAATTTTATTTCAAAAATGAAGTTTGGCATAGTCTTAGTTCCTAACACCAACTCGTACAGATATCTACCTAAGGAATAAAGCCTCGGTTTTTACACATCTTAATATGTCTTCTTAAATGCTACACAATTTTCAACATCTTATAATCCTCCAACTTTATGAAAGTAGTTATGACACTTGAATAAACCACATATTTGAAACCACTCAGTGATAAAGTGCTTGCCCAGTGTGTGTTGAGGCTGTGGGTTTAACTCCCAGAACTTCCTAAAAAAAAAAAAAAAAGGCAAAAAGAAAAAGAAAACAAAAAGTTATAGTATATGGTACAAACCTAAATTAAATACCACAGTAATATTCACCATATAACCTTATCTGTCTACTGTCACCAAGTTTAATTATTTCAACCTCTAATAAACAATAGTATTCAGAATATAAGAAGGAAATGTAAAGACTTCAACTGTATAATATGAAACAAGGTCACACAATCCCAGAAATAAACCACATTTAAGCCTCATATAAGGAATCTAGCCAATAAGGTTTCTATGTGTGATGAAAGGGTTAGCAACTTAATCCCACAATTTTCTTGCACAATGACCTGTGCTGCTTCGCAGAGCAAATGACACTCAATACCTTGTAACTCTGAAGCCTCCCACGGAGCCGCCCTCACATACAGCTCTTTCATATCGTCTCACTAACACCAAACCAGCTTTTCTCTTAACACCTTTGAAGGCCTCCTCAGAGATCAAGCTCCAATTCTCTAGCGATTCTATTTCATTCACATTTACAATCGGCTTCTTGAAATACCCACAGCAGGTCTCATTTTTCAGCATTTAAACCAAACACCTGCTATTTTAAAAGAATGGTAGGGAATCCAAACATGAATTAAACGTAAGCCTTGACCTTTAAGAGATGAAGAGATATGTGAGCACATAACTGCAATCAGAGTTGGTCAGTTGAGTGCTCAGGAAGGAGATATGGTACTACAGAGATTTACACAGGGACTCTTTCCCGCACAACAGAGGCCTGGGACAAGAAAATAAAAATAAAGCAGAAAAAAAAAAACTCCTGGGACATTAAGGCAATACATAATTTAACAGAGTATAGGATTTATGATGCAAAATAAGTGGAAGGGTAAGTTGGGTGGATCCATGAGTGTCTATGGCCTGTCAAATTCTACACATATTAGGATGTCAAAGGTACACAGGTAATTCAATAGTTTCTAAAGAAAAAAAAATTGATAAAGTTGTTTTATTTATATATGGTACCAGAAAATCTCTTCATGTTTCCTCAGGTCTGTGTGTCTCATAGACCCTATGTGATTACATCTGAGTCTCTAACTCCTGCTACCACAGAGATTCAGAGGAAGGCCATCCACAGTGAGACCTGGCTCCTCCAAGGGAACAGGACAGGTACACTGAGGGCCGAAACTGGGTTTCACAAGAACTTGTGAACCAACAACAAGCATTTCATTAAGGGAGATTATTTCTAGACTGTGCAGAGATCAGGTGCAATGGTGCATACCGACAGGGCCAGCTGTGAGGCTTAGGCCCAGGATTTTAGGGTCAACTTGGGCAAATATTGCAAGACTTCATCTCAAAATAAATTTTAAAATATGCTAAGAAATGCCTGAAGGTAGAGATTATCTTGTGAAGATGTAATTAAATCACTGTTTTATACCAATGAGTACAGCTTACATCTATCTGCACATGGACTTGTACTACACAATAAATATCATTGCCGACATGAAGATAGATAATTCTTCTCATTATGACTAACCAGAGAGCATTCCTTTATTCAAGACTGGCTTAAATTGGAAAATATATGTATAAAAAGAAGAAACACATTGTATAAATCTTTTGTTATCATACCCCTGCTACCAAAGCACTCGATTGGAGACATCTTGCTGATGTCACCTGACCCCGATTCAAAGAAGCTTGTCTACAATATGAGAGGAAAAAGCTGAAAGAGTCTCAATCAAATCTTGTCATCGCTTAATCACTGCTACTTATTCCAAAATCTTGAATCAACGTAAGAATAGCTGGGGGTTTCTCATCCTGCATACAATAGTACACGATCCTTGAAATTCTCAAGAGTAATCTCATACTGGCTGACAACCATACTATAAGCAGAAGAACCCATTTCTTCATTTCTTAGGCACGATTTTTCATTTGTTCTTCATTTCTTAGGCATGATTTTTACTTTGCAGCCCAGGCTGGTGGTGGGGGACAATTCTGTATTCTGTCAATCATGTTTTAAATAAACGCTGATTGGCCAGGCAGGGAGTATATGCAGGAAAACCAGACAGGAAGTAGAGGTGAGAACAGGAGAACTCTGAGAAGCAGGAAGCTTCCCTGGCATTGCTGCGCAGACCCCCAAGGAGGCAACATGTGAGCTGCCCAGCTGAGAAAAGGTACCGGCCATGTGGCTAATATAGATAAGAACAATGGGTTAATATAAGTTATAGGAGCTAGTAAGAAGCCTGAGCTAATGGGCCAATCAGTTTATAACCTAATGTAGACTCTCTGTGTGATTTTCTTTGGGGCTTGTTGGCTGCGGGGTACTGGGCGGGACAGAAACCCCAACGATCAGGCCCCTCATGTTACAGGCTGGCTTAGAACTGAGTATAGAATCTAGGTTACCCTCAAACTCATTATAGGGCCTCCTACTGAAGTTCTCAGGTGCTGGGGGATCACAGGTATGAGCTTCCAGGCACCTGGCTTGTGAGACCTGCTTGGATAAAGGTGAAAAGAGGTAGGGATATGGATCAGTTGGTAGAGCCTGGTATACTTGAGGTCCTGAATTCTATACCATACATCATGGAGAAAGAAGGGGAAGGAAAAAAATTTCTCCACTTTGCACATTAAAAAAAAAAAAACAAAAAACACCTTGGTAACTTTGGGCACAAGGAGAACACCCAGTCCTTCCTTGCTCTGGGCCTGCTGCTTCTTTGAAGAAGAAGTTCTTCTCCACTTCATTAGCACTTTTCTGTGACTGACATGGGCTGTTTCAAAAGCCTCTGCCCAAAATGCTTGGGAAGCTCAGCTTCCTGCTATAAAAGTCATTAGCACGGGCCCCAGTAACTTCCTGGAGAACAGCTCTCACTCTCCTGAGAAACAAAAGCCCAGCATTAAGTCCTGTAACACAGGGAAGGTCACTGGCTTCACAGAAAGCACCTGAGCACCACAGTTCCAGTTTCTCCAGGAAATCACTAATAACTTCTACATATGCATCATAAGAGATAATTTTTGGTAACAACATAAATTTCTGCATATACATGTACCAAAAGAAATAAAAACCACTTCTAGAAAGGGGGCTAAAGGCTTCACTTAAGATATTTTTGTTTCTATATAACACATTGAAGCTAGAAGCTTAGTTTTTTCTAAATGTCTTCATCTGCTTTCTCACTAAACTATCTTTATGTCCCTTTCCCAGGTTCCAACCCATAGAGAACTAACCTTTGATGGATTGAATGGAATACCCAGGTATGAAGAGCCTCGGAAACCGCAGCGATTTAGATTTGACCCTAGAAAACAGAGTATGTGCTTATTTAAAATACATTGTTTCTGTATAGAGCACAAAGCAGTTTAACCACACAATCTATCGTTCGGTAACAGTATTTTAGTACCAAAGTTCCATTCTCTCTGTATGAACACGTGGTGCACGCAGGTGAGTGTCCATGGCTGTGTGCACATGCAGAAACCAGAAGAGGACACTAGGAGTCTTTCTCCACTGCTCCTCACCTTCTATTTAAGCCAGGGTCCCACTGACCTAGAAGCTCATTGTTTCCCTAGGCTAGCTAGCCTCTAACCTCCACAGCTGGGTCACAGGCGTGCATAGCCATAGGTGGCTTTTGTGTGGGTGTTTTCCCAGCCAGTCCTCTTACATATTAAGGCCCACTGTCTCCACTTGTATGGGAGATGACATGAGAAAACAAGCCTACAGGTTAAGTGACCTGCTCACACACAGGCTCCAGAATCCGCTGTGACTCACTGCTTCTTCATATATGAGTAAGCTAAAGGTGGAAACTGTTCTATCGCCCTAGAGAAAGTGCATATTCATATTTCAATCTTAAATCTGTGTTCTTATGTAGAATACTTAAGTTCACACTTGGTCTCTACCCAAAGAATACTTATCATTTTGTTTTTCTATCTTTTTTTCTATCAAGTTTTCCATTTTCCAGATATACATAGGATACAAGGTGAGAACTGAAAAACACATCTATAATTACAGGCTTAATGGCTGTTAGAAAAACAGTATGACAGATGTAAAAGGCAAGAATGTATTAGCACCAGAACTGACAGCTAATGAAAACTGAGATGGTTTAAAAAGTTTAAAAAAGATGAACTTTTAATCTCTTATGACAGGTGGATGGCCAATTCCTAACATCCACATTCTGCTCTTTCCAAACAGGAAATCACCTTGCTCAGCCTTTGCTTCTTTGAAAGTCAGTGGTAGCTTATAAATCTTTGCAGAAATGAGAAACTACTAAATTGAAAACTTCCCACCAATCATTTCTCTCTATTGGCAGTACTAGTGGGGAAGAAAATTCAGCAACTGTGCCTTATTTTTGGTAAGACTAAAGCCAGTAAGCCATCTAAGCTTTGTTAAAGCGTAACCCAACCATACCCTATGTCTAAGTGACAATCCATTCCAGAATGTGCTTCAGGACCTTCATGAGTAAGGTCATGCGCACACAAGTAGCCAGTGTAGCACGCCAGTAAAGTTTACAAGTGACAGAGACATCTAAAATGTTTAAGATAGCATGCTGTGTCTACTAAAGGGCACATTATGCTAATTTTGAAAGTAATTATTAGTAAAGCTAAATAACAAGATGGAAATCTGTATGGATACAAAGCATATGCACGATGTTTATAATTAGGCAAATGGTACACCCTTAACAGCCTGGAGGGAACAGGCACAATAGCAGCTGTGTGGGATGACAGGACCAGAGAGAGCTCCAGCCGCTGTGAGTCACTGTCACCAGAACTGTAGGACCTTAAGACACATATTTAAATATCATCTTACTGTGTCAGATGATCAGAAGTCCAACCAAAGCCTTCACAGCAGCACCTTACTTACTGGAGGCTCTATAACAGTCTGCCTCCCAGCCCTGTCACATTGTTGGCAGATGAGTTTCCTGTCACTCTGCGACTTAAATCTCAGTGTCACTGCTGTCTATTAGCTAGGAGCTCTATGGATATGCTGCATTTTAAGATCAGGTGATTAGTATAACTATCATCCACAAAGTCCTACAGCAGTACCTAATGTCTGACTGAAAAATCAATAAGCAAGAATCTTTGGGATAGTTCAGTAGAACTCCACCTGCCCCTGCACACACTTTTATCCTTTCATCACGACTGTCTTTCAAGCACTTTGAAGGTGGATAAACAGTGTCAATGTGTCTTTCTCTAGATAACCTGAATTTCAATTCCTCTTCCCGCCCCTTAAAGATCTCCTTCCAAGCTACCAACTTGTTGATACTTTGCTAGAAAAACCTGATTCCACTTCTACTTCTGCTCTATGTATATTTTGAGTGTAGGTCTATACCCTTATTAGGAAGTTCTAGAGCCCCTGACAACTTAGGACAATACAGTTAGGTGTTTTACATACATACAGTCTGGGTTCAAAGAAAATGCTTCTGAGCAAAATATCACTTCCTTAGAGATGAGTGAATACACATCTGCTTCTTAGTTTGAATTGGGTTAAATCCGTAACTTCTGAGAAGAAGCAATAAGAAAACCGACGCTCAAAAGTACTATCATTAGGGGCTTTAGCATGAACACAAGGAACCGGACTCAAATTCAGGACCTTTTCTTCCTAGTACTTGTGCTCTACATGCAAGTAACAACCTGTCTAAGTTGGTTTCCTTGTCTGTCTGTCTGTCTGTCTGTCTGAGACAGTCTCATGTAGCTCAAGATGGCCTTCAAAGTGTTACACAGCCAAGGCCTTGAGCTCCAGATTCTCCTGTGTGTGCCCCAGGTGATGAGACCACAAGCACGCTCCAGAAATCTCTTCCACTTCCTACTGGAACAGCAGCACAATGCAAGCAGTATGCTGCGGGGCTTACAAGGGGGAAGGGATACGTGCGGGCTATAGTAGTGACCATGGCTTAATAAAGAGTAACTATTTAAAATTGGTCAATTAAATATTATCAAAAGTGAAACAAGTAGAAATGAAGCGCCCCTCCCCCACTTTCACAATTTTTTTTTAAAGGAAAGTATCATCAAAGTAAAAAAGTGTCCTTTCTTCTTTTCCAAATAGGAGAGTACACTGTCACCATGAAAATCTATTTAGTCTTCGAAGACAGTCACAACACAGCAAAGGCAATGTAGTCGTTCTTCCCTCTTCCGAACTACTTGTGAACTATGAAACTAGACTGAAAAAAAAACAATAGTTTCAAAGTAAACAAAAGCTCAGAGGAAGACCTTACTTTTCATGGCATTTACTAACATTAAACCTAGTGCTAAGATGGATTATTGACTAATCAAACTGGTTTATCAGATATACACTTAAGTACCAAATTGTGAAAATGATGTTCAATGAGGGAACATATTTACCATTTTTAAGTTCATTGAGCATTCTTTTCTAGTTCTCATTAAGTTTGTTTGCTACTGGCTTTTCCTTTATAAGTCTAGAAACTTCCCACTTCGTTATATACAAGGATAATTGCAATTGGCTCCAAACTCATCATCACTCAAGTATAGTCCAGGTGGAGTTGAAGCTCTATTCAACAGCACCATCTAGCATTTGCAGTCAGTATCAGCAACACATACAGTCTATCCAGTAGAATCAGTTTTATACATAACTTGGTAAGACGTAGAGAATCTTGGTCCTATCTCAAGCTGACATGAAAACCATGAATATGAAGCCTAGATAGTCATATTTTAAGTTAAAACATCTTGGTTAGTGGACCCTCTACTTTTGCGGTGCCAATTTCAAAAGCAGGAAGTCTGCATTAGAAAGGAAATGAATAGGTAACAACAGAGCAGAAGATTCCAAGTTCATAAGAAAAATGAAAAGCATGGAAAGTAGAAAAAGACAAGATCTCCTGAGTAAACTGGGAGTATGGGGACCATGGGAGAGAGTAGAAGGGGAGGGGAGAGGGAGGGAGGGGAGTGAAGAAAAATATATAGTTCAATATAAAAAACAATATACATTGTATTACATTATATATATATACACATAATATATATATAAAACAAGCATAAGATTTTGTTCATAGAGTATGCAAACGCATTGATGATAAAGTATTTGGGGTTGTATTATCGAGAACATGTTTAGAATGTCTACTTGAAAAATAAACACTAAAACTGACTTTTGCCTGATGATTGGGTAATACCTCACTTTAAAGGCTGTGGTTTTGCTATAAAGTTCAAAATAAAGACCAATTATATGACAAGCATTAGAACATAGTACATTTAGACAGTCCTAAAAAACAATATTAAGGTGGTAAGATGACTTATTTGTAGTCTTAAAACACTGTTCACTGGTAAGGCACTTGCAGGCAAGGCTCGTGACCTGAGTTTGATCCCCAGAGCCCGTGTAAAGGTGGAAGGAGAGAGTTCATTGCATGGACTTGCCCTCTGACCTCCATAGATGCTGTGGCATGTGCATGTTCATTCACACATACATCACAAAAGTTACAAAATATGTAAGTTTAAGGAGAATTTAAGAAACATTTCAGGTGGCGCACGCCTTTAATCTCAGCACTCGGGAGGCAGAGGCAGGCGGATCTCTATGAGTTCAAGGCCAGCCACGTCTACAAGAGCTAGTTCCAGGACAGGCTCCAAAGGCCACAGAGAAACCCTGTTTCGAACAAACAACAAAACAACCCAAAAGATGAACTTTTAACAAAGGGAGCTGATTTTCATAAGAACCTTTTAATTTCCTCTCTTTTAAGAGACAACTGTATTATAAAAGGTAAATACATTCCAAATTATATTTAGGTACATGTAGCAGAAGGTTATGCTCACATTACAGCACCACCATCACTGTGAGCTTAGGCTGCTAATATAATTCATGACTTTGAATTCCACTTTAAAAGCTAGGTCTCTGCACTGAGCAGATAAAATTCCAGTGAGGAATGTAGTAGTAATTTTATTTTGAAATGTGCACTTTTATAAATATAGAAATAATTCTTAGCAGGTCTCAAGAATCACAAGGCTTTCATATTAGGAGGACACACTTCCCAATTCCTTGTTAAAGATGTCAAGAAAGACCCAAAGAAATTGGAAGTTGAATAGCTAGACTGGGGATGTAGATCATGGGAGAGAACTTGCCTAGCATGCGCCGGGCCGCAGTTCAATCCACAGCTCCGCAAAACAAACAAATAACTAACTTGTAAAACAAAATAAATCTACAGCTAGGTGCTTTCATGTCTATTTTCTAGATTTCAAAAATTAGTTTTAGAACAAGACAGAAACCAATTAAAAAATGGCAGAAGTACTTTCTTAAGAGACTGGAGATTGGAACTGGGCATGTAGGCATCGAAGACTGGTAGTCCTCCAGACTCAGACCAGGGTGGGTTGAAGAGCTGGATCAGTATGTTTTCAAACTGTCACTTCCTAAACATAAAATATGCCTAACTTAGCCCACATGAAACCTTACACTCACTACAATTAGAAGAATGGTCTTGTTATTGCTGTTTTATTTTTTGCTTTTCAAGTAGCAAATGAAGCATGGCTATGGCCAGAAAATTCAATAAAGTTGAGGCAGAAAGACAAGTTTGAGACTAGCTCAGGCTAAATGGCAACTTCTAATAGCCTAAGTTACAGTGAGAGCTTGTCTCAAAGGAAAAAAAAAGACAGAGACAGCAAAGAGGGAAGAACAATTTGAAAAAAAATCTACAAAGGAAGGAAGGAAGGAAGGAAGAAAGAAAGAAAGAAAGGAAGGAGCCAGTAGGTTTTTCCCCCTCTCAGTGGTCAGCCTTCTTACTGATGTTTCACACATAGCTCCTACTAAGGAAAATGTCAACCCACTTACTGTCTTGATAGCTTCGGAGTTACCGCATATACTGCACTGAATCAACAGAGAGCAGGAAACTCTACCCTAGTAGAGTTCCTCTAGCATCATTACTGTGTGTTATGATGAACAAACTATGAAGCTGCTGGACCTCATTATCTTTATCTACAGAATGATGGGATGTGACCTCTCACTGTGATCAGGGAAGGCAAATTCCCGACTGACCCTTGATACCTAAATACTTCCTCTGAAGAAGGACCCAACGCTCCCGGCGTCTAACCACACAATAGTAAGATGGCAGCAGAGCATTTACAATCCCAGAGTGAAGTGGCTGACTAAATATTTGCAGTGTCCCTCAATGGTATACATGGCACCTGAGCATTGAGGCAGCACTGACTGAGACCCAAAAGTATGCCATGTCAGTCCAACTCTATCTTTTTAACATCTGTGCAAGGACTCAAGACACAGTTTTTTTTTTTCACTCTTTGATAATTTTACAATGTATTTTGGCCATATTTATGACTTGCTCTTCTCCCTGTTCTCAGATCCACCCCTCCTCTCCCTACCTCCTCCACCAACTCTGGTCGACACACCCCACCCCACAGGGTTTCTGTATAGCGCTGACCATCCTGGAACTTGCTCTGTAGACCAGGCCAGCCTCAAACTCACATTCACCTGCCTCTACCTTTTGAGTACTGGGATTAAAGGTGTGCACCACCACTGACTAGTTTTTTTCGGGGGGTGTCTTTTTTTTCTATGCATATTTTCCTTTATTCCTTGATTTTATTGAGCTATACATTTTTCTCTGCTCCCTTCTCTTCTTCCCTCCCCTTCAACCCTCTCCCATGGTCTCCATGTTCCCAATTGACTCAGGAGATCTTGTTGTTTTCTACTTTCCACGTAGATTAGATCTATGCATGTCTCTCTTAGGTCTTCATTGTTCTCTAGGTTCTCTGGGATTGTGATCTATACGCTGGTTTTCTTTATGTTTAAAAAACACTTATGAGTGAGTACATATGATATTTGCCTTTCTGGGTCTGGGTTTCCTCATCAATATGATGTTTTGTAGCTCCATCCACTTGCCTGAAAATTTCAAAATGTCATTACTTATTTATTTATTGCTGTGTAGTACTCCATTGTGTAAATGTACCACATTTTCCTTATCCATTCTTTGGTCGAGGGACATTTAGGCTGTTTCCATGACCTGGCTATGACAAACAATGCTGTTATGAACATAGTTGAGCACATGTACTTGTGGTACAATTCAGCATCCTGTGGGTATATACCCAAAAGTGGTATTGCTAGGTCTTGAGAAAGGTTGTTTCCTAGTTTTCTGAGAAATCACCATACTGATATCCAAAGGAGCTATACTGGTTTCCACTCCCACCAAGTGTTCCCTTTTCCCCACACCCTCTCCAGCATAAGCTGTCATCAGTGTTTTTGATCTTGGCCATTCTTATAGGTGTAAGATAGAATCTCAGAGTTGTTTTGATTTGCATTTCTCTGACAGCTAAGGATATTGAGCATTTTTTAAAATAACCCCTGAACTCCAATTTGTGCTGCCCATACAGTCTTGCGTGTGGGGCCATCCACAAAAGAAACTTTTATAAAGAACACTGTCCTGTCCCATCCAGAAGTTACCAACTGTTCACAGCTCCTCAGTTAGGGGTGAGAGCTTATGAGCCCCTCCTTTCTCATGCTAGAACATCACCTGGCTTGATCTTGTGCTGGTCTTGTTCAGGCAACCAGAGCCACTGCGAGTGAGTTTGTGAGTGCAGAGGTCCATTATGCCCAGGAATTGTGTGTATGTGTGTACGTGTGTGTGTGTGTGTATGCATATACATGTGTGTGTACATGTGTATGTGTATGTGTATGTGTGTTTTGAGTTTTACTTTAACCACTCTCTACTGTGGTGTAGGAGGTCCTTCTGTTTATGTGTTGCTTTCATTAGTTAATCAATAAAGAAACCTGATAGGGTAGAACTTAGATAGGTGGAGAAGACAGAACTGAATTCTAGGAGGAAGGAAGCAGAGTCATGGAGAGCCGCCATGGAGATGCCAGATCAGACATGCTAAATCTTTCCCGGTAAGCCACAACCTCGTGGTGAACACAGATTAATAGAAATGGGTTAAACCAAGATGTGAGAGTTAGCCAATAGGAGGCTAGAGCTAATGATCAAGCAGTGTTTTAATTAATACACAGTTTTTAAATTAATTTATTAAAATTATTTAATTAATTTATTAAAAATTTAATTAATTTATTAAAAACAGTGTTTTAATAAATACAGTGTTTTAATTAATTAATAGTTTCTGTGTGATTATTTCAGGTGTAAGCTAGCCGGGCAGCTGGAACAAGGGGCCCCCGCTTCATGTAACACCACTGTATAAACAAGTTTCTTTGATGAGGTCTGAGAGCTGTACCAATAAATGGGGAGGGAATTACAGATTACAGGGCAGTTTGGTATTATCAATTTAGCTAAACAGCAATAGGCTCATCTCTGGGGCCTTTGAGCTCTTCAACCATGGGCTCTGGCCAGATTTACTGTGCCAAGCAAGTGTTTCCTCCTGTGAAGTGGGCCTGAAATTCAAAATTCAACCAGAAAGCAGTTGGTTACCCCGACTCTGTCTCTCAGTTTCTTATGGGTCCGATGAAGAATAATCTGATAACAATCTGGCTATGCTTTGAAAAATTATAAACTATTAAATAATGTATACTATTTATTCTATTAGCAAATAAATATTTATACATAGACTTCAGTTTCAAATTGTTTATTTTCGTTGTTTGAAGAGAAGTATTTTCTTAATTTAAAAACAGAAACTTTTTTATTAGATGATTCAAACATAAACATACCTAGAAATATTATCTTATCCTGCAGTCTCCTACCTCTGTTCCATCTACTTCCGCTTCCACAATGATGCCCTATATGTCCTGTCAAGGCTTTCTCTATACATAAATTTTACAGACTGAACTGTTAAAACATCTGTGTTTTATTTGCTTATTTGTTTTTGAGACCAGATGAAAGGGTCTCATGAATTTCTCAAGCTGGACTAGAGCCCCTGTCCTCTAGCAATCCTCCTGCCTCAAGCTCCTAAGTAGCTGGAACGATAGGTACACATCACCATGCTGAGTCTACATGTTTCCGATTTATCATTTAACCATATACAACAGGCAGACTCTTAGTCAATACATATACAGGTCTCCCTTTATCATTTCACTATGACACAGCATTTTTTTCCTGGGTCATAGCTTACTTAAATGTATGCTAGCTGTCACGGAGGCTTGAATCAGCATCTCTATCAGGCATCCTACAAATTATAAAGAAAGGAGCAAAACATCCTGACCTTTTGTTAGGTTAGCAACAACCTGCCTGGCAGGATAAGTGACCCATCAGGTGGGGCCTATGGCTTCAGAGCCTGACAG
>JAQHUG010000065.1:3742598-3769866 GCA_028555095.1 Dicrostonyx torquatus
AAAAAAAAAAGAATGAAAGGCTGCCTAAATTCTAGGACAGAAGATAGACTGTAAGACTTGTAGTGCATTAATATGTGACAACCTAAAAGTGAGCTATTAGAAAACCATGGTCAAACTTTAGATTAAATGAGTTTAAAACATACATCAGTCTCTGTTCTTCTTTAAAAGTATTGATTGCATTTTCAATTTCTTCCATCATTTCTCTGAGCTTTTCAACAACTGTAAAAAAAGTCATATTTCAATATAGCTGAGTTAATAATTAGGAGAAAATAAAGACTATCCCTAATTTAAAATCATTTCTTAATTTAAGAAATTAAAAAACTGCTCACGAGTATATTTTTGTGATTACAATTTCTTATTAAAGATATTGTACACACCCATATTGTTAAATCCTATAATCAGTATTACTTTTATAAGAATTATTTCATACTACACATATTATTGTTTGACTTGCAAGTTTTTGCAATGTTTTGGTTAAGAAAATGTGGACAGCCAAGCACAGTGGTGCACACCTCTAATCCCAGCACTTGGGGCATGGAAGTAGATGAATCTGTGAGTCGGAAGGCAGTCAGAGCTACACATTGAGACCAAAAAAAAAACAAAAACCAAAACCAAAAACAAAAAAAAAACCCAAGAAACAGTTATGCTTAACTTTGCATATAAATATATGTATTGCTGCCACTCTTTTTCTGTGGCTATATGTGGTATTTGATTATCTAAAATCATCTGATTTGTTTAATTTTCCTGTTGATGAGCCTTTAAATATGCAAAATGGTAAAGTCACACACGCGCCCGCGTGTGTGTGTGTGTGTGTGTATTTAAGCATGTGCAAGTAAGTATTTTGAAAACATGACTAGTAAAACTGAAGTAATTGCTGACTAAGGAGTGCAGACTCACTCTCTGTATAGCTGCTAACCCGTTCTCGCTGCCTTCATCCGTGTACTTTAGACCACTTCCAAAGGAAGGCAACAACTGTCATCACACTAGCTGACATTTTTGTGGTTATTCATAAGCATGGACATTTGTTTCACCTGAGTTTTGTATTTCTTTTGATATACTGTGTGCCTTATAATCTCTGTCCATTTTCCTATCACTGTTTCTCTTGGTTGCCCTAATTTGTAGACATTTTATATATCTTATGAATATTCAATTATTAAATTACATAAGTATATATACTTTTTAAATTTATATTTCAAAAATATAGGTTGTTTTTAAAGTAGTCAATTATGGTCATTTTTTTCTTTAGATTTTTGTTCTTTTCTTATACAACAGAATATTACCAAATAGTTGTTACATGTTCCCTCCAGCATGTTATGGCCTCATTGAATGTAATGAATGCGACCTGTTCTTTTCCCATTTTCCAGTTTTAGTACTTGCCGTACTGCAAGCACTGCGCCTGTCCTCTAGAGCACTGTTCCATTCCATCCTGCCCCAAACCCACCAGAAGGTCTATGAGCTCCACTGACAGCTTATGGAATGAAAGCTCAGAGACATCTAGGCATTTCCCTAAACGCCCTAACCAATAAATGGCAGGCCAAGGCTTTGATCCAGTATATTCTGAGTCCACACGTTCTGAGCACCAGTCAGGAATGAATTTTGAAACAGAAGGTGAGGGTGTGATTTTTTTCCTCCCTCTCTCAAATTAGCATTTGTCCCAGTAGAGTCAAGCCATCCCTTACATATTTTAAATACTTTTGAAAGGTTTTTTTTTTTCTTTCAAAAGCCAATGACAGATAAGTAGAGTAAGGGCTATGAATTCAGAAACAAGTCTTCTTCTACTTAGATGCCTAACTCTGAACCTTCCTGTGCCACAGTGTTTCCACCTTTTGGTGTCTCTCCTGCCTATTTTACAGTGTTAAGGATTGAATGGCAGTTCAAAGGCTGAAAATCCCACTCTACCCTTATTAATTCCTAACTAATAAAGTAGGGCTGGCTCCACGAGCACCAAATTAAAGAGACACTTATAGAAAAGCATGCATGTTCTAATGCACCAACAGGAAACAACAATATATGAAAGAGAATCTTATAGAACTCCTCTTACAGTCAGGTGTAGGCTTCACGTCTTTCAGCTGGTGCTGAAGTTTCTTCACATTGTTATGTATTTTGGCCAACTGTTGCTGGATCTTTGCTCCTGGAAGGAAAAGTCCATACTTTATTTCTGTGACAAGTGTGGCTACAATTAGGCTTCTGCAGATAAATTCCATACAGTCCTTTAGTGAAAGACAGCCAACCAAACAGCAGCCATTTATGTCAGAATCTGAACATCAGGTGTTGTTGCTCTAAATAGAGCATGCCACTGTAAACCTGTGTCGTGGAGGTGCATCCTCTTTCCTTCTATGGAGACAGACTTAGGGACTATTTTAAAATCATGCCAAGTAACTTAAGCTTAACACGTTTTGTTCTCTCTCTCTCTTTTTGTTTGGGATACTTTTTGTTTCTTTGTTTGTTTGGTTGGTTTTGGATTTTTAAGACAGGGTTTCTCTGCGTATCCCTGGTTGTCCTAGAACTTGCTCTGTAGACCAGGTTGGCGTCGAACTCACAGAGTTCTGCCTCTGCCTCCCTAGTGCTGGAATCAGAGGTGAGCACCAGTGCAGCACCGCCTGGGTCACATTCTGTTCTTTCAAAGCATCTTTCTTTTTAACTTGTTATAATTTCTGGAAACAGAAACTGATTTTTTCACTTTATTTTGGAAATATTAAAACTGTCTAACCAACATTAATTCTGTGTGTGTTGTATGTGATTTTATCTGTTCACATGTGTGTGCTGGCCAATATCAGGGGTCCTACTGTTACATGTCAGAGTGCATGAGGGGGGTCACACAACAACTTTTGGAAGTTGGTTCTCTCCCTCCACCATGCAGGTCCCAGATAGCAAACTCCAGTCATAAGGAAAGCTTCCCAACCGGCCAAGCCATCTTGCTGGGCCCTCCGCTGTTACTTTTTGAGGTAAGGTTTCTCACTGCACCTGGAGCCCATCAATACAGCCAACTTGGCTGAGCAGTGAGTTCTGGGGATCTGCCTGTTTGCCCTCTCACAGCACTAACGCTGTAGAGAAACACAATCACACATCTTTTTTTACGTGGAGATTAAGGCTGAACGTGGCTCTTCAAGTTTTCTCTCCAACCCATGACTAGTATTAATTCTATGGAGACTGACAAATTTCCCACAGTGTATTAATTTTATCTAAACACTACTCTTAAAAGGTATGTATGGTACCTACTGGTTTCTATGCCACAAACTGCCAAGAATAATCAAAAAATCACCCAGAAGTAAAATGATAAATGAATAATAAAAAGTACAAAAACAAAAAAAAATGACCTGGGATTTTCAGGTGCATAGGACCAGAAAGGCTGGCTTATTCCGCCCTAGTTTTCTGAAGTAGTTATGCTGGCATGTTTACTTAGATTAGTAGGTTCATGGTATAAACACTCACACTCGTTCATAGCTATGCAAACGACAGGATCGTTTTGTCATAATCAAGTAGTCTGTGCAGTCTCCTTTTGTTTGTTTACTTTTTTGTTTTGTTTTTGCAACTTGTCACAAGCATAAAATACCAAAAGCTTCATTACAACAATCCTTACAGGCAACTTTCAGGGCTGGGACTCAAAGCCTGGTTTTCCTATGCACACATGACAAGTACTAGAACACTGAGATGGCAGGTTTTGTTTTTATCAGTAGGTTTGGAGCCAGGGCCAATATCCAGATTAAGCCTCCAAATATGAATTTAAGACAAACATACAAGATTTCAAGCAAATTCTTTGTTGCAAAGTTCTTTTTATCATGATTTATATGTCTCTATGTCTGTGTATGACTCACACATGTGTGTAGGCACCAGCAGAGGCCACATAAGAGCACTGAATCCCTTGGAGCTATCTTACAGGTGGCTGAGAGCCTCCCAGTTTGGGTGCTGGGAACTAACTCCAGTCTTCTGCAAAAGCGACTAGTGCCCAGCTATCTCTCCAGCCCCTTAGCTCCACTTCTGAAGTTCAACAAGACACAGAAACATCATCCCTTTATTAGAAAGCTTGGTCCTCTATTGGGATTTAATTCAAGAACTTCTGAGGGAGAATGTGGCGGTGCTGACGGGGAAGCTGCAGCAGTTGGGAGGCAACAAAGACGGGGTGGGTGACAGAGGTGGAAGACGGGGTGGGTGACAGACAGAGGTGAATGCAGGATAAAGGATGGGAAGGAAGGAACTTCGTCAGCAAAGTTAGGTAACTAGCAAGTGCTTTATTTTTTGCCACAGCTCATCAGTTATACAATTATGGAATGTTATTTTGTTATTTGGAAATGAAACAATGCACAGCTATTCACAGGCAATAAAAATTCAGGCATTTATCAAAAACCAAGGTATGGTCCCTGAGGTAAGGAATAGTTATTTGCTTCTTCAGAGTTGTGACCCATGAAGAAGAATGTGTCTCTCTACATAGAGACCAGGTGTTCTCTCCTTTCTTAGATAGGTACACAATATTCATCATGAATGACAAAACTAAAAAACAGAAAACAGTAAATAAAATTAGAGTTGCATTGAAAAAGAAAAATGAGTTGGACATGGTGCATGTGTCCATAATGCCAGCATTGGGAAATGGGCAGGAGGCTCAAGAGTTCAAGGTCAGCATTGGCAATAGAAGGAGCTCAATCAGTCTGAGCCACAGGAGACTTTATTTCAAAAGAACAAAAGAAAGGGCAAAACAAGTCACTTAAAAATATAGAGTTCAGATCCTCTGTTTAAGGACATGGCAGGCAATGAAAGAACAGTCTGCCCGTGTCTGCAGAAGAACAAGTAGCAGTCATGAGGATATCCCCGTCTAGATTTCTTTAGGAATTCAGGAATGGACACTTGGTAGGTGGCAGCTCTAGCCTACTCCTTTCCTCATCCCAGCAGGAGGCGAAAGTGAGTCTTGCTACTACCTGACAGAAGATGACTTCTTAACATGGTATGACCTTATATTTAGAAAGGAAGAATCACTAGAATTATTTTAAGTGTGATAAGACAGTATCAGGGAGCAGTTTAATCTCTACCTAACAAATCAATGTTTTTCTTTCTTTCTTTTTGCAAATCCATGTTTTAAAGCTCGGTAAAGGCCATTATTTTCTTCATAAGCAATTCTTAGTAGCTTTTGTATTGTAAGGATTTTTGCAAAATGCAGACTCTAACTCTACAAGGTATTCTCAGCTCCTATGACAATGATTAATCTATATAAGAAACAACAGCACCTTCACTGTATAAGCTGTAAGGTATTCTCTTGTATTTTATCTCAGTATCAGATGCAGTTCTCCGTAGGTAGAAACTGTAGGCTTTAGAACGTTGACAAGAAAACTCGGGCTTGGGCATGACCCATTCTTATCCCTTTGTATGGCCAGTGGCATGGGCTCTGACTCTACTGATGTTTACTGGGTCTAGTGCTAGCAGTCAGCAATGCCAGGGTGATTGATGAGTTAGACCCAGATAGCACAGGAAATGAACTACTTCATTTTTTTAAATATTAATAGGTTTTGCTGACTTATCAATTCAAAATCAAGTCTAAAATATTAATATGAAAGAAACAGAAAACAATTCAGAAGGAATGAACTTCAAAGTAAAATAAATACATGTCCTTAAGAGACAAACTTATCACCAGTCATGCATCTCCACTGAACAACACAGTCAATGCACAAGTACAACACAGGCCACCACTAGTCTTTAGATCACTCAACAGTTTGTAATTCACCATGAACCCAACTTACTCTCTGTCTTCCTGCTGTTTATCAGTTTGTTCTCCAGTTCTTCCAGCATGCTGTGCTCAGTTCTGAAGTCACCTCTTTGGTTGTAGAAATGACTGTGTTTGTCTTTTTCTATGGCAATAACTCTTTAGGAAAAGAAACAAATGGTAAAAATATGACTTAAATATATTTTAGTTGTTAAAAAATGAAGAAATTCAAAATAATTAGTATTTTACATTCAATTCATTTAAAAAGGAATATAATTACTTAGACTAATAAGGTTAAGGGGTCAAAACATTATCTAACTTTAGCTAAAATTGGATTTACTTGTTAAGTTAAATTTTAACCAACTATAATTTAAACTATTACATATTTCCTTTGAAAATACAGAAACCTTTGGCTATGAGGTTCTAATTGTTAGTTACCATCCTCAAGAAAAACAAAACCAAATATTCTACTAAGGAGGCTTTTTTAAGTTGGCAGAGAAATCAATTTTCTCAATGTTTGTTTGCCTTTTCCCACAGATATTTACCCTAACTATTAAGAATACCTAAGTATTTGATACTTACCCTCTAATCCTGAATCTAATATGCAGCAGGATGTCTCCAGCCAGTGGCCTCATTGCACGGAGCCTGAGAGGCTATGCGCTCCAAAGTTTCCCAGAGCTTTCCACCTTGCAGCACAGAGAAAGGTTTATACTGATGGCCACATTGGGAGAAATGGGTGAGATTGAGCAGGCCCTGCGGGCTGGGGGCTGTCTCCGTGCATGTGTGAGAAGATGTAAGGCAATGGAGAAGCTGCAAGGATTTCATCCTACATAACAACTCTAATGGACAGAAAATGGCTACCAAAGCCCTGTTAAGACTGGGAATCCTAACAAGGTCTTATTGGGTACCAGAGACATTACTGTTACCAAACAGAAATGTCTGCTGTGGATACAGGATATGTGATGATAGTTACATTTTGCTATTCATGGACTAGAAACATTAACAAAGATTTTCAAATGTACTAATATTGTGATACTGTTGTCAACAATGAGCATTCAGTAAACACCGCTGTTTAAGAGAAAAAACATGGACTGTATGATTAAAAAAAATTGAAATAAGTGGAAATCTTAGAGTGTACAGAATGGATCTGAGAGGAACAGAAACCAGGGGGACAATAAATTAAAAGATCATTGAAAAAATAGCTCAAGGACACAGTATCCCAAACCACTCCCTGTCTTCTTCAGTGGGCTTTACTCCAGAGCAGCACTGCTCAGGGGAAACAACGGCTTCCAGGTAGCTGAAGATGGCAGGGAAGAGCCCTACATATTTCCCAGCAGCTTTAGCACAAGCTGTGGATTTGGTGTGGAGACCTGATCTGACTCCAGGTTAGACCCACAGGCGCTCCCTCAGGAAGTGCCACATCTCCTAGCAGAAACTATGGACCCAGAGTCAGGACCAGACCACAGGCATGTAAAGAGTTTCACAACCCATAGCAAAAGCTACAGGTCCAGGCAAGAGGCACATGCAGACTCAGAACAATACCTGACCCTCAGAAGAGGGCTTGAGACAGAGCCACCAGCCCTGAATACCACTCCCACAGAGGGAAATGATACTTCAACCCTTCTATGGCTTAGTTTCTTTCCACTTAACAATGCAAATGCCACCACTGAAAGAAAAAGGGGGGATGGAATTTTAAAAAGAAAAAATTCTAAAAGGAAGGAAGGATTGATAAAGAGAGAGACAGAAGGAAAAAGTCAACCAACAAACTAACACCAAATGCACAGGTCCCAGCAGAGAAACAACATGAAAACTGAAGACTTCGTGTCCCTCCACAAATCACTGGTCTCCCAAGAATGGCACTACTGCAAACATCCTGAAAGAACATTCAGACAAAGCACCTAAAATAGTAAGGATGCTCACACAACTCAGAGAAGACATGACTGCGCTCTAAAAGGGCAAAAACAGAGAGCTGAACGTCATTCCAAGACAAGAAAATGTAATTCAACAAAGACTTGCTGAAGAAAACACAAACTGAAAAAAATTGCTTTAAATAAGAATCTCATAACCCAAATAAAAACCTCAGTGAAAATCCCAGCCAGTAGAATAGATCATGGCAAAAACAGAAAATTGGGGCTAGAAGATAACAAGCAGAAATTGGATCACTTAATGAAGGTGAATAATCAATTTTTTAAAAATGAATAAAATGGGGGGGGCTCTGAGACACCATGAAAATACCCAACCTTTGGATCATGGGCATAGAAAAAGAAGAAGGCATAGAGAGTATTTTCAATAAAATTATAGGAGAAAAATTCCCAAATCTGGAGAAAGAGAGGACCACCTATATACAAGAGACTGAAAGAACTCAGAAGAGACTAGAAAAAAATTCCTTGTTCATATTATAATGAAAAATCACAAAACAATTAAAAGGTATTAAAAGCTGCAACATAAAAAGGTCAGTTACTTATAAAGGCAGACCTATCAGAATAATAGCTGATCTTTAACAGAAACTTCAAAGCCAGGGTGTTACAATTAAGAGATTGTTTTGAGTTTCAGAAGAGATTTTGGACTTTTAAACAGTGTTGATACTGTGAAAGACCCTAGAGACTTTTGAAATTAGACTAAATGTATTTTGCATTATATGACCACAAGCCCATTGGGGCCATGGAGTGAAAGTAGTGATCTGAATAAGAATGGACCCCAAGCTCATATATTTGAATATTTGATTCAGTTAGGTTAACTTTTTGAGAAGGATCAGGAGGTGTGGCCTCATTGGAAGAGGTGTGTCACTAGGGGGAGGCTTTGTGGCTTCAAAGAATTTGAGCCTTTCTAAGAGTGCTCTCTCTCTCTCTGCTTCCTATAAGATATGAGTTCTCTGCCTGCCTTCCTGTTGGCGTCTTCCTTGCAATGATGATCACAGACCATAACCCTCTGAAACCCTAAGTAGCCTTGGCCATGGTGTCTTATCAAAGCAATAAAAAAGTAACTAATACACCGTGCTGACTAGTTTTAGGTCAATTTGACACAAGCTAATCATCTGGCAAAAGGGAATCTCAATTGAGAAAATGTCTCCATGAGATTGTGCTGCAGGACATTTTCTAAGTAATTAATGTGAGCAGGCCCAATCCATTGTGGCCTGAGCTGGTGGTCCTGGATTTTATACAAAAGCAGGAAAAACAAGTCAGAGGGAACAAACTGGTAAGCAGCACTCCTCTGTGGTCTCTGTATCAGTTCACATCTCCAGGTTCTAGCTGCTTGAGTTTCTTCTCCATTTGATGATGAACAGTGATGTGGAAGTATAAGCCAGATAAAACCTCTCCTCCCCAAGTTACTTTTGGTCATGGTGTTTCATTACAGCAATAGTAACCCTAACTAGGACAGAGAGCATGCTACTTACTCGGAGAGAAAAAAAGTATTCAGTAATCTAACACAGTTATGGACCCTGTGATCTACCATAAGAAATGACCTTGCAAGACATGACCACTGATAAAGTGATGGGACCAAAGAAGCTTTTTTTTCTTTTTTCTTTTTTCTTTTTTCTTTTTCTTTTTCTTTCTTTTTTTTTTTTTTGCAGTAGGCAGATAGTGATACAGAGACCCACAAGTGCTCAGATGTAAATGGAACATCAACCTTTCCCCTCACTAAGGAAGATGTAGGGGAGAGATTATAAGTGCTAGAAGTAGAAGATGTCTTCAAAGAAACATTAATTGCTGACATGACATGGACATTGTACATATGAGCCCAGAACAATAACTGCTCATACAACATGTGTATAACATCAAGCCACCCAACATGCCAGCCTGTCATGAATGATGTCCCACCTCTAGCTGAAAAATGACTGGCAACTCATGGCTCCTGGAGGAGGGAGGTGAAGTTTTTCCCAGGATGTAGGCCCTGAAAAGTTACCTGTGCTTCAATAGATGATTCTACACCCATGCATACAGAGGCAGCACTATGTGAACTCAGTGGGTTGAAAAAGAGAGAGCAATCAAGAAATCACATGTTGTAGGGAGGGAAAAATAGTGGGGAGGCAGGAAGTAAAGGGAAGGGTTAGCTCTACATTTACCAACTTCATAACCTATGAGAAGATACTTAGATTCTTATTCTCTATAATCTTCACTCAAAAATGTTCATAAAGTACCTACCTAAACTGTAGAATAAAATATATTCAATCTGTTATTTGATATATAAAATATAGACATTATTTTTTTCCTTAAAATACACTTTAATATAAAATGATAAAAATAAAACAATCAATCATAAGTGAAAAGTTTTAGTTATAATTAATTTATGTTAAATAGACTACTTGTGCATTGCACACCTCCATCCTCCTTGTTATGTTTGTCAAGAAGTTTCCTAACAATGTGACACTGGGGACTGTGGAGTTATATTGATTTTATATTGTTCATAATAAAATAGCTAGTAATATTATTTGAAAACAATATTCTTATACTCACTGATTCTTTAATTTTTCTGCTGTGCGTATGAATTCTGCTTTCTTCATCCGACTAACTTTCTGCTTCCAATTCTGAAGCTGAGAAGGACGAATTCCACCAGAAGTACTAAAGCTGCCATCATTCTGCATAAAGAACAAAAGTATCACTGGTGATAAAAGTGGCAAGAGATGTCGAGAGAAATAAAGCATCAACAGTTTTCTGGGGATAATTGTATGGTCAATCTAGATTCTTTACAAACATACTTTGTGGGCTGGAGAGATGGCTCAGTGGCTAAGAGCACCTAGTGCTCTTATGGAGGACCTAGGTTCGGTTCCCAGCACCCACTTGACATCTTGTAACTGTCTCAACTCTAATTCAGTTCTGATTCCCTCTTCTGGCCTCTGCAAAGACCAGACATGCACATGGTACACACACACACTTGCAGGCAAATATTCATATAGATAAAATAAAAATATACTCTAGAAACAAAAGAAATTCTATCCTAAAATGCTAAATCGAGTGTGAAATATTGTGTTCAGGGATTATTTACAAAAAGGATGTAATTTAGTCACAAGTCACTTCTCATCTATAAACTGAACACTGTGATATGACAGGTGGCAGCAGGGAAGGATGACTCTATATTAGCATGGCCCAGCATCAAGTCTCTTGGGGAAACAGATTTAAAAAGAAAACAATAAACAATAAAAAGCAGGCAAAAACAAAACAAAACAGAAACTGGGATAAATAGAAAGGAAATAAAGGGGCTGAGGTAGAGATGCCTGTATTTTCTGTTAGAACACCCTCAAGGGTCTATTTGAAAGACATCAAAGGAAAAAGGGAGAGAGCCATTGCACAGTCAGATGGGAGGGCGTTATTAGGTCAAGGGATTAGCTATGCAAATCTGAGGACCAGAAAGGCTGGCTAGCAGAGAAAAGACAATTTAGGCTAAAGATTAGTAAAGGTGGTTAGAGATGAGAGTAGGCAGGTAGACAGGCAAGTATGCGCCAGATACATAGATGTTTTAGTCACCGGGGCTTTTACTGAAGTATCTGTGCTGTTCAGTGTAAGAAAGATGGCAACCGCAGGGTATCAGTCAGGAAAGGAAGCTGACACATACCGAGATTACTTATGATGGGGTCTTAAAGAGGGCTGCCTGGAGAGGCTTGGTGAGGGGGACAAAGGGGCCTCTTAGGAAAGCAGCCTTCAGAGCAATAGTCCCAGCATGTCTCCTGAGGGGTTTCAACCCTATCTCCAAAACAAAGGAGAAATCCAGCTTTTTTTCAGCCTTATTAGTTTGCAAATTTGCTTTAATCATTAATAAATGGTAAAATTATGTGTATACAAAATAATTGTTTTAAAACAAATTTCTTAATGATTTATTATCAGTAAATGATTTGGTGGCTTGTTTTATAAACCTACCCACCTTCTCACTCAGGGATTAGGGAGATGGCTTAGCAGTTAAGAGCGCATGCTGCTCAGGCAGAAGACCTAAATTCAATTCCCGGCATCCACGAAGGGAGGCTCACAACCGCCTGTAACTCCAGCTCGAGGAGATCCCGGGCCTCTGGCCTCATGTGTATGTGCCCACATCCCTACCCCACCTCCACATATACATACTTAAAAATAAAATAAATCTTGACAAGAAACCTCTCAGGCAGTGGGGTAGATGTGTAGGAAATGCTTAGTTCATTAAGAGCCTATGTCCGGCTGCTGTTTGGACATCATGAACTGGCAGGAAGTGTGTTGATGGAGCGAGCACAAGAAGCAGGGAGAGTCATGAAGAAGCTGGTGAAGGCGAGCAGGCCGGGCGTGAGAGGGTAACCACTGCCTGAGCCAGGAGAAGGACACAGGAAAGGGAAAGTGCATCTCGAAGGTAGTTATGACCAAGATGAGCTGCCGAGAAACGGGGTGTGAGAGAAGAGGGGAAAGCAAACAAGGCTTGACATTTCTAGGAGCAAGAACAGAGGTCTAAAGTGAGAGCTCATATGCCATAAGACATTACTTATTAGGTGTTGACAATTCAGTGATCTTTCTAGCTACTTATGAAGTTAAGCAATGCCACCACTGTCTTGCTCTAGAATATTTTTGTCACGCCAAAATAAATTCAGAGCTATTAGCAGTCTCTCCCTCATGGCGCCTTCTCTCAGCTCCTGGTTTCTCACTCTAGGAATTTGATTATTTTCGATCAATGGGTTTATACAACATATAGTCTTTGTTGTATGGCTTATTTCACTTAGCATAATGTTTTAAGATTTGCTCAAATTATTCTATGGCTCTATATCTCATCAGTTTTGTGTGGGCATGTGTGCAGTGTATACATGTTCACATGTCTGAATGCATTCATATGTGTGTAGAGGTCAGAGGTCAGTGTCTGGTGTCTTCTACTGGTCTACACTTAATTTTTGAGACAAGGTCACTCATTGAATTAAGCTCACTGGCTGGCTGCCTGGCCCCTGGGATCCTCCTGGCTTTGCTCTCAGCCCTACAGTTAGACATGCACTGTCATGCTGGCTTTCACATGAGTGCTGGAGGATCCAAATTCAGGTTCTCATAGCGTATGCTAGAAGCACTTTCCTACTGAGCCATCTGCCTAGTCCACCTTATACCTTTAATAGCTGAATTAATGTTGTATTATATGGACTTATCTTCCATTTCCCTAATCATCATTCATCAACTGATGAACTGGGTTGTTACTACTCTCTGGCCAATATGAATCGCTTCTATAGATATTCTGTACAACTCGGGTCTTTTGTTGGTTGGTTGGTTGGTTGGTTTCTAGACAGGGTTTCTCTGTAGCTTTGGAGCCTGTCCTGAAACTAGCTCTTGTAAACCAGGCTGGCCTTGAATTCTCAGAGATCCTCCTGCCTCTGCCTCCCAAGTGCTGGGATTCAAGGCATGTGCCACCACCGCCCAGCTCTATATAAGTTTTAATGTAAAAATGTTTTAAATTTTGTTACACATTTAGCTATAGAATTTTGGGGTCATAGGGTAATTTTTTTACCCTTCTCATTTTAAAACTTAAATTGCCTCTTTATTATTGATTTGGAATCATTCGGTATGCATTCTGAATATAAGCCCCTTATTTCATATTCATGTGTGACTGACTGCTGCCCCCACTCTGAGTCTTCTATTCGCTTCCTTGATAAGGCCAATGATTCAAAACATTTTGAGGTGTTAATAAGCTACTTTCACAGCGACTGCTTCATTTTACATTCCCCTCAGCAATATGTGTCACTTCTAATTTCTCTGTATCCTCACCAACACTAATTATTGCTTGTTCTTTCCACTACAGCCATCTTAATGGGTGTATAGCAGTGCCTCACAGTGCTTTCTATCTGGGGTCCTGGGGATCAAACTCAGGGCCTTGGGTGTGTGAGACAAACACTCCAGCACAGAGTTACAATACACAGCCCCTTTCAGAGTGGCTTTGATTAGTCTGTGATGACCGGTGACATTAGGCATCTCTTTGTCACCTTTTAAGGAAAGTCTATTCACCACTATTCTCTTTGTTTTAGTTTTTGGCAGAAAAACGCAGGATTTTCTAATTAAGTTGTAAGCAATGGAAGAGACCATACAAGAAAAGTAACCTGATGTTAAACAATGTGTTTTCCTACTGTTCTATTTTATTTGATAGAATAGGATACCCCCATTCATGAATTGTAAATAAAAGTCAATTCAACATCCAAGCTAAAGTTTTGCTCTTTAACATATATTTTAGACATAGACACTTGATCAACACATAATTTCCAGTATTTTCCTCCCATTCTCTGACTTGTCATACTTTTCACACACACTTCTGGTGCTAACACACTAAGCACATTCTTAAGCACTGAGCCAGCCCTCAGCCCCTTCACTTTCTTGACAAGAGGAACAACAGTTCTCTCTGACGGAGTCCACCAGCTCTTCCTGGAGCTCCAGCTGCTTGTGCTTCGTGTGTCACACAGAACGAACGGTCACCCAGTTGAAGGTCAGAAAGACTTGTGCCTAGTTGAGCTTCTAACACCAAAGTCTCTGATCTAGTCTTTGTTAATTCACATACACAGCACGGGTAGAAACTGAACTGCCCTGTGATCATCCAACGGGCCCAATACCACCAGTTGAAAGACCTTTCCATATAGTGCTCTTGCTGAGACTCCACAGCCCACAAACAGATCTGATTTTCAGCTCCCACTGAACCTTATGTTCAGCCTTAAGCCAGTACATTTGGTTATGGTTATGGTTTACAGTAGCCTGAAGCAATTTAAAATTGAGACTTATGAGCAATTCAATAGTATTCTTTTTTTAAAACTATTTTAGGTACGTTGCATTCTTCCACATAAATTTTCAATGTTGTTTACTTTTAGTTAACTAGTTTTGTCTGTTTATCTGGTGTGTGTGTGTGCGTGTATGTGTGTGTGTGTGTGTGTGTGTGTGTGTGAGAGAGAGAGAGAGAGAGAGAGAGAGAGACAGGATCTCTCACTGAGTCTGGATCTAGACCGGTGGCTAGCAAACCCCAGCAACTCTCTCTGTCCTCCACAGCACTAAGTTATAAGTACACGTAGCCACACCCAGATTTTTATGTGAGTGCTGGGGATTTGAACTCAGATCCTCATGTTTGTGCAGCAAAACTCTTACCTACTGAGCCATCTCCTCAGCCATTGTAGAGCTTTCCCAGTATTATTGTTTATTGTTCATCATTATATATGTATCCGCCATGTGACTGAACGTGCTCCTCCCACACACGCTCCCATTAATCAGGTTGTTAGAAAGTGCTAGCCTTCATGAAATGTTGAACAGATGTAGCCATCTGTTCTTAGCCTCAAGGACCTAGTTGCAGTGGCAACAACAAAAAGATTGAAATGTGCTCAGGAGTTCTCATCTATTTCTGGTGGAAAGTCAAACTAGAAACTCAAGTAGAGACCACGGAGGAACGCTGCTGACGGCTTACTCCAGACTCAGGGTCAGTTATCTTTCTTGTATTTGCCTAGGTATGGCACTGCCAACAGTGGTCTGGACGCTTCTTCATCAATTTTAAAGATTTATTTATTTATTTATTATGTATACAGCGTTCTGCATGCCTGTTTGCCAGAAGAGGGCAGCAGATCTCATTATAGGTACCTGGGAAGCACCATGTGGTTGCTGGGAATTGAACTCATGACCTCTGAAAGAACAGCTAGTGCTCTTAACCTCTGAGCCATCTCTCCAGCCACCAGTTCTTGCACTTTTTAAATCCCCAAATTCGGTTTAATTTTTTAAATCTATCTATCATTCTCTCTCTCTCTCTCTCTCTCTCGGTGTGTGTGTGTTCTATTTAGTAAGATATCAATCTCATACTTTTTTTAAAACTTCTTTAGGTATGTTTTCCTTTAGTTCTTTGAACATAAGTGATAAAGGCTGTGCATGGCAGTACATCTGTAGTCCTGGCTCCCAGCTGCTCTGGATGCTTGAGCTCAGTTTTAAATCAGCTTGAGCAACATAAAAACAGCACATATCCATCTCATAGAAAACAAACAAAACACCCAGTATAATTACTATAAAGCCTGTCCAGCACACCCTATATCTAGTCTTCCTCTTTACTGCTTTATTCCTTCCAAGATGTGAATTTCTTTCTTTATTTTATTATTTTATCACATGTGAATTTATTCTTTAGAGCTCAAAATGTCTTTCTGTTAAGAAATGGAAACAAAGCAGGGTGGTGGTGGCGCATGCCTTTAATCCCAGCACTCAGGAGAGAGAGGCAAGCACATCTCTGTGAGTTCGAGGTCAGCATGGTCTATGAGTGCTAGTTCCAGGACAAGCCCCAAAGCTACAGAGAAACTTTGTCTCAAAAAAAAAAAAAAAAAAAGAAAAAAAAAAAAAAAAAAGAAAAAAAAAAAAGAAAAAGAAATGGACACAATATACTGTGGCAAAGCCAAAATTGAGTTTTATGTCTGGAGTTTTTTTTGTTTAGTCAATTTATGAACTAATTTCGTGAAGCTTTTATCTTTGTCTCATGTGGCACTATAACCTCTACTCGGCTAGCTTAGCGGTCAGTGAACAGGTGACCAGAGACTCTCGGGGATACTGTGAGCCAAGGAGTTCTTTTGTCCTTTTGAGAAGAGGAGGATCAGTCTCCAGCAACAGCATGTGATCAACACCCAAGCGGCAGTTTGCACCCCGTCTCAGCCTTTCCCTCTGCCAGCATGGAACTCCAGTCAGACGAAGATGAAGACTCACTCGGGTCCTTCTTCCTGCTTCCTGTCACTACCACAACAAACAAACCAGAAATGCACACACTAGTGACTGAAACACAGCAAACTTCATCTCTTACAGTTCTGCAAATCCGGTCTCAGTCAAGCTGTGAACCTAGAGAACACCACCCTAAGTATAACACACCAAACAGAGGGATAAACCACATGGTCTTACTACATGGAGATTCTTTAGCAAAGTTGATTTAATAGAAAAAGACAGGAGAACAACGGTGACCAGAGACTGGGGGAGGAGAGGAAGGGAATGAGTAGTTGCTGGTCAGCTGTACTACTCCGTATGTGGGCAGCAGCAGCATTCTATGGGCTGGTGTCTGGAGCCGAGTCCCAGAATTCCTCCTTCTCTGCTTCCTGACCATGGACACAATGAAACTAGCTTCCTTACATCCCCGCTGGCATGATTTCCCCTCCTCAGCAGATTGTCTCCCCTCAATCATGAAACCCAAATAAACATGCCCTCAACTTCTGGTCAGGTATTTGTCAAAGCAATGAGAGACACCTAGTACATGAGTAAGCCTTGAGTTTTGTACAATAAGTGGACTCAGATTCAAAGATAAATCTCCAAATGTCTGACTACCAAAAAAATGATGGAATGGATACATTAATTAGCTTGACTTAATAATTCTATACTATATACATTTATCAATTGAGCCACATAAATATATAATTTGTTCACTATAGTATGAATTGAAGGTATCTGCAGGTTTGTTCCTTCTGGAGGCTTCCAGGGAGAACCCACTTCCATTTTGCAGCTTTGAGAGGTTGCCTTCCCTCCTCAGCTCATGACCCTTTCCTCACACAACTGCTCTTGTGTGTATGCCATTGCACTTCCTGCTACTAGCTCTGGTTTCCCTAACTATTGTAAAGGGACCCTTGGGGTCACACTGAGTCCACTCAGATAACCCAGGATAATCTTCCCGTTCTAAGGTATTTAATCACATCTGCCTAGTCTCTTTTATGACATAGTTATATACTCACAGGTACTGGAAACTGGGATGCGTGGAGCCTTGAAGAACATTATTCAGCTTTACACACCTGGACATACACATAGCTCTGTACATGTGCATGACTTCTTATGGGAAATTCATTTTGAAAACCATTTAAAATCAGAGAATTCTGGAATGTACATTCTGTTTTTAATTTTTAAACATTTTTTAAGTTATGTGTGTAGGGGAGAGAGGGAGAGAGAGAGAGAATGAATTTGTATGCAGGTACCCTCAGAGGCCAGAAGAGGGCATCAGATTCCCTGGAGTTGGAGTTAAGAGGTGGTTGTGTACCATCAACATAGGTGCTAGGAGCCAAACTTTAGGTCCCATGGAATGAAGTTATTATTGAGGGACTATCTCAGTCAGTCGAGAGACATAAAATTCAGGTCATTAGAGAGAAGTCCACTGGAACCAAAACAAAAGGCCTAGAGCCCTGTCTCTGGATAACACCTGGTTCAAAAGCACTAGTATGACACTGTTAGATTCTTCAGAAAGGGGGACTGCCAAGGTGGTAGTCAGTAGGCAGAGTTCTTGCCACTAGCGCTCCTTGTGGTACTCACGCAAATGCACACTTTCGCTCTCGCTCACACACACAATAATAAAGTTCTGCAATATTTTAGAGGTATAATTCAATAACTTAAATGGCTAAATGGACAGCTGCTAGGAACAAACAGGAAATCTGAGAAGAGCAGCCAGCCTTGAAAGGTGCTGGTGACGCTATTCCTGAAGAGATGTGAGCAGAAGCTAAGTAAGTCTAATAGCCCAAAGCGAGGACAACTAACTGCCAACGGCTACCTTGGTGAACTAATGGGTTTACTGCGGTTACTTACAAAAGTATGGGGTGACTTCAGAAGAAATAACTCAAAGACAGCTGCATCACCAAAGCCCACCCCAGCATGGGTGACAGTTAACAAAAGTTGGGGACTTGAAGCCCACTGCACAACATGCAAGCAGCTCAGGGGGACAGTGACCTTTCCAGGCAGTGCAGCTGGTCTCTGCTTCTTCCAGGGTACTTCTCTTACCTACCTCCTCTAGGAACCTGGGCTAGCCTCAGAGTATCTCTCAGCAGCCCTTCCTGCTTATATAAGCTTAGGGAGGGAGGGCCCTAGTGCATTTAGTCAACTTCAGGAACTTCTTGAAGCTTTTGGGTTGTCTACTTCCTGCTTCTTAAGTAGCCTTTCTTTAGAACATCTGGGTCTTTTTTTTTTTAAGATTTACTTTTATTTTACATGTACGGGTATTTTGATTGTATGCATGTCTGTGCACCATGTATATGATTGCTGTCTGCAGAGGTCAGAAGGATTTGGATCTCATGGAACTGGAGGTACAGATGGTTGTGAGTCAGCATATGGGTGCTGGAAATCAAACCCAGGTCCTCTTGAAAAACAAGTGCTCTTTGAGCCATCTTTGCAGCCTATCTCTGGAATCTTAAAAACCTTCCAAGCAGGATGCAATGTTTTACCTTCCTTTAGAACATTCTGAGGCTTAATGAGTTTCCCTCTTGGAGGGCATGTTATATTTTAGAGGAAACTACCATAAAACTAAAGGCTATTGAGGAAATAGGAACATATAATACATAAATATTAAAAAGCGCAGATAATTTTACTTTTCATAATAGGTGAGCAATGTGTAACATTCCCTATCCTAATGACTGTGCACACAGTACTCTATATGACACCAGAGATCATGCTCTCCCTGCATGAAGCAGCAAGAAGAGGAACCTCACAGCTCCTAGATTTTGGATATCGAGCCTCTGTTAGAGTGAGGACATTCATTTCTGTTGTTTATGTCACCCATCTGTGGTATTTTGCTAGGGGAACTCTGCCGACAGGAATTTTGACCTTTAGGTAGAGCTTTCTAATATCATAAGACTATGATAAAAATGATCTCTTCTCCAGAAAACATGTGCTTTTAGGGTTAGGACGGATACTCATCAATCATCTGGCAAATACTGAAGTTCAGTATTAGTGTTTGTATGTGTGTGTGTGTGTGTGTGTGTGTGTGTGTGTGTGTATTAGGAGTATGAGGGACTGACAACACATGAACTTGCCTGAAATATCACAACATAGTACACCGATGATTCTAACTTTTTCATGTGTGTATGTTGGGTGTGTTGGTACATGAGGAGGTTGGT
Organism: Dicrostonyx torquatus; assembly: GCA_028555095.1. NCBI lineage: Eukaryota > Metazoa > Chordata > Mammalia > Rodentia > Cricetidae > Dicrostonyx > Dicrostonyx torquatus. The sequence goes on from JAQHUG010000065.1 coordinate 3,762,065, forward strand.
GGTTGACATCAGCTGTCTTTTTAAATTGCTCTCCACCTTATTTTATTAATCTATTTTTTTGATGGATAACGGAGGTCACTGGTTTGGCTAGGCTGGCTGGCCAACAAGCCTCAGGTCTCCAGTACTGGGATTGAAGGTGCATGTTGTAGCACCCAGCCACGAGCTCAGGTCTTCAAAGTTATGCAGCCAGCATTTCACCAAGGGAGCCATCTTCCCAGCCCCTACTTTAACTTAGGAAAAAAAAAACTTAATATTTTTGAGAAATTCTACTTCATCACTGCTATGAGGTATATATTTTTGAGTTTTTCAATCTCAGTATACTGACATTGTCGAACAGGTCATTTTTCAGTGGGAAACTGTCTTCTGGTCTCTACTCTCTACTAGGTGTTAGTAGTAATAGGGGTTTGTAGTTAGTACCACATCCTACCCGTTGTGACAACCAGAGATGTCTCCAGGGATTGCTAAGCATCATAGAGTGAAATAGTCCCACAGGACATTCTGCTCCACATGCAAATACAACCACTGCAAATCACCAGAGCAGAATCAGGATAGTGCATGCCAGAAAGAGTACCAGGAAGCTGGTAAGAAGGTAAAACATGTAAAACATGACTATACAGATGTAGGTGAGGAAATCATATTGAACTACAATAAGGCAGAAAGTTGTCATGGAAAAGACATTCAACATGATTAAACCATTGGAATCAGACCATTTTTTATTTTTGGTATTTTTGTTTGTTTGGTTGGTTTGTAAGAAAAGTTCTCATTGTGCAGCCCATACTGGCCTCTAACTCTTGACGTTCCCACCTTTGTCTCCTGAATGCTGGGATTACAGGTATGTACCACAACCCAATGGTTAGGCATTTTACATAATCTATTTAAATTTTTTATTTTATATTTTCCCTTAAAATATGTTATTTTGGGAGCTATATAGATAGAACGGGAGAAAAAAAACAAAGGATGTGTGAGAAAATCTTCCCTAGTTGGAATTTCCTTAACTTCATGCTAGAAAGAACACCGTATTCCCATAGAAAAGGAAGGTGGAGCCAGACCTCGGTTCGGTAGCTTTCCTTCACGTCTGGACTGAACCACATAATTAGTAAGTGCCTACTATCTCGAAGGCACCGACTTGGGCACACAACAGGCGCAGTCCTTGGTGCTAGGAATACAACAGTGACTAAAGCTTCCGAAAATGTCTACCCTCCAGGCACTTACATTTTCATGGAGGCAGAAATATAAAAACAGAAATAAAATATGAACAGAGCCTGTGGTGTTAAGTGCTCTATACAGAGAAAAACTGAAGCAGAAAAAAGGGTCTGATCATCTGTACAAAGGACTCCCATTCCATCCTGCAGAGATGGGATCCTTAGGACCCCCATCTTGGTAAACACCTTTCTTGCACCGATGCAGTCAACAGATCCAATTTCTTGGTGCTCAGACTCTCTCCAAGCCAGCTTGGAGCCCTGGGTCACTGCCTACTTAAATACCCAGAGCTCCCATCACTAGCTCCCATTTTTGAAGAAAGGGAGTCCTATCACAGGGCGCGAGGAAGCGGCGGCCGGAGCTTCCACTGAGGCCCGACCCCAGTGCCGCACAGTCCCGGCTCTAAGTGCCATCAAACGCTAGGCTCGCCCGAGCAAGGCCCGAGCCTCCGCCGTTACCTGTTGCGGCGTCGGCGCCGCTCCCACGCCGGTCCCCGCAGGCGCACCCGCCCCCGCCACTGCCCCGGCAACCGCCGTGGCTGCCGCCGCCACCACCACGGTCGTCAGGGCCGCCATGTTTCCTCGCCGAGACTCCCGCGCCTGTGCGCGGGATCGGCTCCAGTGGGCGCTCACCCACGCTCCGCAGACGGCTCGGAACCGCTGGACCACTAGGGCGGAGCGCGAAGCCGACCACGCCTAGCCGGAGGGGTGTGGCTTAGCGGGGGCGCGGCCGTGCAGGGAGGGGCAGCTTGAGGGCGTAGCTTAATGGGGCGTGGTTATGGAGGGGTGTGCAACGAGGGCGTGGCTTAGCGGGGCGTGGCTGTGCAGGGGCGGGCAGCTCGAGGGCGTGGCTGCTGAGAACACCCGTGGAAGCGCGCAGGACAGACTTAAATTAGGCGGAGCTCGGAAGGGGCGGGGCCAACGCCGGCTTGTGGGTTGAAGATGAGGATACTGGTCATGACTTGCGGGGGCAAGGTGGACTTGGCATGGTGGTGGCGCCGTGCGCCTCTGTTCAGTTTTGTATTGATATGAGCTTTGTTAGCGCTGGCGCCTGTTCTCTTCGCCCACGCATAGCTGTTGAGAAATGCATTGTCTTCCTTTAAATTGTATTCGTGTTATACGAACATATGTGTTTTTTATACGATAGAACTGTTTTCTATTTCTGTAAGTGCCGGTGACACTTAGTGAAGGAAAGCATGTGGTTGAATTCTAGGGAAAATTATTCTATATTTTCAAAGAGAGATCATTCCGCGCAGAAGCAGGTATCAGAGCCAGGAACACCGTAGCTGCTTCCTAGGATGTATTTGTAAGATGAAAGATTCCAAAGACTTTGTGTAGAAAGTTGAGAAAAATGGATCTTCTCAGAAGCAACCAGTGGCAATGGACCTAGCGTCTATACATTCTTCTGCTCCTCATTTAAGTGGATGCGTTTGCCATTCTAGCTCCTGCTATAGCTCCTTCCAGGAGCGGTTCTAGATCTGAGAAATTCTTGGTTGAATTCCATATGCAATATTCTTCCTCTCACGTCTTTCTTGGAGGGAATATAAACAAGTAAACAAGCGCTGCATTTAAGAGCAAGTACCTTGGCCACCCTGTTGTGGGTGCTTTCCTATGCATTTCTGTTTCATCGCCACAAATAGCTAGGTTTAGCTATAGAGTGCAAGTTTCGTCTCCATTTCAGGGATAAAGTTAAGGAAGACTAGTCAGCATAGGAAGAGACCAGGATACAAACTCAGGCTCCTGACTCCAGAAAATATAGGAGGAACCTATAACAGGCGGAATGCATGTGCATCTCCAAAGGTGTGGATTTGGCCTTCATCTATATTACAAAGAAGATATTACATACAAAAATTATTTTGAATAAGATTTAATGAAATTTCTGGAAAGGACATAAACTGAAGTCTGATGACTGGGTCTAGAACCTTCTAAGTCAGTGGCTGCAGACAGAAAACTGAGCCTAGGGACAGAGGAAACAGTCTTGTGTGGGGAGTTTAGAGGAGATGTATATCAGCCCTTGGAGCGGCTGCCTGGCAGTCTAGTGATGAGAGAGACGTGACAGTTGGGTTTGTCAAAAGGAGGTTGTGGGCCATCATGACAAAAGCAGAGCCAATGGGTGGTGGAGAACAAAGCCTGCTTGAGTGAGTTGAAGATTTGGGAGGACAGGTGATCCCAGTGTTGAGGTGGTAGCCATGGGACCTTGCTAGTTGTTTGTTTGTTTTAGTCAGAACTAGCAGAGAGTATTTATATACTGATCTAAATGACCCAATAAAGAGCAGAAGTTTGATGCTGCAGGAAAGAACAGCAACCAACACCATGGAAAAGAATGGAGCCCAGGACACAGGCAAGGTTTGCTCATAGACCCATACTTGGCTAGCTTCTGTGTATAACCCAGGACCACCTGCCCAGGGAAGAGTGCTGCCCACAGTGAACTGGGGTCTCCTACATTAATTAAAAGCCAAAAATTTCCCTCAAACATGCCCACAGGCCAATCTGATGAGACACTTCCTCTCTCAGATGGCCCAAGGCTGTATCAAGTTGACAAAGCTAACAAGGACACATCTTTGGGATGCATTGTAATTTTAATAATTCCATCCTGGATTATGAACTTGAGTCCATCGCTACAAAAGGAGTTTCAGACAGTAATCTGAGAGTTATTGATTTTACAGTTTGCTAGAATAAGCCCAAATACCAGCTACATAATTAAATATACAGAAAACCACTCAGAGATGTCAGCTCCTAGGTAAAACAAAGGAAAACTTCTTTCCACTAAAATATTCTTGTCTGAGAATTTTAAATCGAAGCAACATCCTCTTTATAAATGCACAAGAACTTGCACACTGAGAAAATGATGATCCATGTTTGGTAGCGCAAGCCAGTAACCGCTCTAGTTAAAACACTGAGGCAGACAGATTATGATTCCAAGACAACTTGGGCTAATATACCAAGACTTGTTAAAAAAAAAAAAAGCAAAAACAGAAATGGCAGGGTGTTGAGGAGACCAGCAATGTTCGAAAGTTTTCAACTGTGATATATTAATATGAAAAACTGAACAGGCTATCCTCTGAGCAGCTATGGCTTATCTCTCCCCCCCCTTACTCCTTCCCTCCTCTTTCTGAAAGTCATCTTAATTTCTTTCTCTTCTCCCTTTCTAACCCTTCCTTGTCTCCTGTGTCCGCCGTTCCATCTCATACTTCGATAAGATTGACTCACAGGTTTCTATTACATAAGTGAGAACATACGCCATTTGTCTTTCTGTCTCTGGCATGCTTCACTCCGCATATTCTCCAGTTCCATCCATGTTAGTCCAAATAACAAGATTTCATTCTTTTCTATGATGAGAAGTAATAATCCCATTCTATAAATATACCTTCCTTTGTTTCTCCCTCCATCCACTGAAGGGCATCTAGATTGGCTCTGGCTAATGTGGATACTGCCGCAGGTGCAAGTATCTTTTGATAAAAAGACTTTATTTTCTTTGGATATGAATCTAGTTGTGTTCACTATGTCAATGAATGGAAGGTAGAGATTGCTCCTCACCCAGTGCCTCTTTTAGTCTTTCTTAGTGTGGTCTCTATTACCACAGAGGTAGAATGTTTAGGATCTTTACCTCCAAGGATTCTTTGCAGCTAGGGTTCTTAAAGTAGATTGTTTTCGGATTGGATAAATGCACTTCTGCAAATTGTGATTTCAGAACACCTAAGTAAGAGGTGATACCTGGAGCATCCGTTCTAGGGTAGCTGGTAGTATGCACAGCGAGACTCTGGGACCAACAGGGGCTGTATCGTCTTCCTGATCCAGAGGTAACAGAGAAGAAGGTGTGTTCCTTCTGAAAGGTGTGGTGGCGGGTTCTCATTTTTGTTCCTTTTATTGAAAATAGATTTTCCCCTCACATATGTCCTGATTACAGTTTCCCTTCCCTCCTCAGCTCTCAGTTCCTCCCCACCTCCCCTCTCACCCATATCCATTCTCACTAGAAAACAATAGGCTTCTTAGGGATGGTATTAAAAGAAAATATAATAAGATAAAACCAAAACTTACACATTGGAATTGAACAAAACAAACAAAAGGAAAAGAGCCCAAGAAAAGGCAGAAGAGACAGAGACCTACTTATTTGCACACTCAGAAACCCCATAAAAACACTAAATCGGAAGCTGTAATATATATGCAAAGGACCCGGTGCAGACCCATCCTTATACCTGAAAATTTCATGATTTCATCTGTTTTAAGAGGCAAGTAATACTCCATTATGTAAGTATATGACATTTTCTTTATTCATTCTTTTGTTGAGGGACATCTAGGTTGTTTCCAATTTCTGACTATTACAAATAGAGCAGCAATGACCATGGCTGCCCAAGGTCTCTAAAGTAGGATGAAATATCCCTTGGGTATATGCCCAAGAGTGGTAAAGCTAAATCTTGAGTTAGCTCAATTCCCATCTTTCTAAGGAACCACCAAACTGAATTCCGTAGTGGCTGCTAAAGTTCATTCTCCCACCAGCAATGGATGAGTGTTCCCCTTACTCCACATCCTTCCCAGCATGAGCTGTCACTTATTTTATTGGTCTTAGCTATTCTAATGGGTGTAAAAGGAAATCTCAAAGTAGTTTTGGTTTGTGTGTTTCATTCCTGATGACTAAAATTGTTAAACATAATTCTTGAAGCGTTGCTCAGCCATTTTTGATAATTTTCTGTTTATATATCTACTCTGTGGGCGGAGATTTGCTCATTCATTTCTTGGCTTCCCAGACCTGAATAATCACATAGAAACATTATTCATTACAACACTGCTTGAACAATAACTTAGACATATTTCTAGTTAGCTTTTACATATTAAATTAACCCATTTCTATTATTGTATATTGCCACAAGGTTGTGGCTTACTGGGTAAAGTTTCAGCATCTGTTCTAGCATGACATCTCCCTGTCTCCACCTACTTTCTCTCTATAGCTCTGTTTGAATTTCCTGCCTGGCTTTATTCTGCTCTACCACAGGCCCAAAGAAACTTCTTTATTAAACAATGGTAATAAAATATATTCACAGCATAGAGAGGGGAATCCCACATTACAGCTTCATATTTTAATTGGATTATTTGTTTCCTTGATATCTGCTTTATGAGTTCTTCATATATTTTGGGCATCAGCCCTCTATCAGATGTGTAATTGTTAATTTTTTTCCCATTCTGTAGGCTGCTTTGCTGTACAATGGTGTCCTTCGTTGTACTGAAGCTTCTCAGTTTCGCAAGGTTACATTTATTAATTGTTGATTTTAGTGCCTGTGCTAATGACACTAAGTTCTGTTCTGTTCAGAAAGTCTTTTTCTGTGCCAATGAGTTCAAGGCTATTCCCCACTTTCTCTTGTATAAAGTTCAGTATATCGGGTTTTATGTTGAGGTCAATCCATTTGGAGTTCAGTTTTGTACAGGGTGATAAATAAAGATCTATTTTGATTCTTCTGCATGCATCCATCCAATTTGAACAGCACCATTTGTCAAAGATGCTGTCTTCTTTCCAAAGTATATTTCTGGCTTCTTTATCAAAGATCAGGTGTGTGGATTTACATTTGGGTCTTCAATTCAATTCCATAGATTAACATGTGTTTGTGGCAATATGATATTGTGGGGTTTTGTTTGTTTGCTTTTGTTTTTGCTATAACTCTATAATATAATTTGAAACCAGGATGGTGACACTTCCTACATGTTATGTGATGTTTTGCTCTTTTGGAGGGCCCACCATCCAGCTCCCAAATAAATCACATGGAGCCTTATTCTTAGTTAGAAATGCCCAGCCTTAGCTTGGCTTGTTTCTGGCCAGCTTTTTTTAACTTAAATTATCTCAGCTACCTTTTGCCTCTGGGCTTTTTCCTTCTCTTACTTCTGCATATCTTACTTCTACTCTTACTCCATGGCTGGCTGGCTGGCTGATCCCTAACATCCTCCTCCCCTTGTTCTCTCACTGCACCTCTTTCTTCTCTCTTCCAGATCTCTCCCTCTATTTATACTCTCTGCCTGAGAGCCCTGCCTATTCTCGCTTTTACCTTACTATTGGCCATTCAGCTCTTTATTAGACCATTATTAGGTAGGTGTTTGAGATAGGCAAAGAATCACAATTTCACAGAGTTAAATGCAGCATAAACAAAAGTAACACATCTTAAAATAATGCTCCCCAGCATTTTCTCTTTTTTAATTTCTAAACAAAAATGAAAAGTTTTAACTTTAACATAGCGAGACTGTAAATAAACAATACAATAAAAATAATATAAAATAAATATAAAATACAATAAATATCCAGTAAAGATTACATTCACAATGTACTGAATTCCAATTCATTTGTGTCTGGTGAATTTAAAGAAAATACCCTATAATCTATCCTATTTTAGTAAATCCAAATTTTATACCTAACTTACTTTCTATCATATCTAAGGAAAACTGCAACTGTAACTATCTATTCTTCAACTCCACCAAAGGTACTAGAAGGATATATTATTGAAGTAAACAAATGTGCATTGCAAACGACTTCCAAAATCTCTAGAAATGACAGAGACATCTGACTGCCTGGAAGTCACCCAGAGTTCCTTTGCAACATTGAAGCATCCACCCTCAGTCTGT
>JAQHUG010000065.1:3777379-3804374 GCA_028555095.1 Dicrostonyx torquatus
GGACAAACAAGCAGGCCTCTTCCTGCAACATGGTTCTTCTTGGCTCCTCCTGGATCCTCATTTTGCTCTTTTCTATATCCCAGGACCACCTGGCCAGGGTTGGCACTGCCCACGATGAGCTGGATGCTCACACATCAGTCAATCAGGAAAATGCCCTCATGGACTTTCCTATAGACCAATCTGACAGAAGCATTTTCTCAATTGAAATTCCCATGACCCAGGTTTGTGTTAAGATGACAAAACCCCAAACATCTTCAAACACAGTCACGCTTCCCCCCACTCCTCAAATTTTCACATAGGAAACACTGAAGGTGTTCTTTGTTTTGTCTATATTGTATTGCCACCAAGAAGTCCAATAGGAATTCATTTTTACCCTGAATAGCTAATGTATCTCTTCACTTTGGAAGCTCTTTAAAGAATTAAATTTAACTATGTCTTCTAACCATTGTTACACGTTTGAGCAGTATTTACAGCTGCCCAGATGTACTGAAGCACTGGAGAGTTTCTCCATCAAGCCTCACACCACCATGTCTGTTTAGAAATAACTCAATGCCAGCAATATAAGCAAAATTAGCCTTCAGTCAATTTGGCTGTAAGTCTTTGATGGTTTTCTGTCTGTGGCATTGGAGAACCCAACTTTCATTTGTAAAACTGCACTTCCGGTTTTAACCACCAGGTGTCAGCTGAGAGACAGTTTTTGAAAGAACAGTCTGCCCTTGATTCTTTGCAAATGAGAAAACATTTTTCATCTTTCATGCACGAAAACTGAGATGATGTTCTTGCTGTGATCTGTCAGTGGCAAGAGGAGGAAGCATTCTAGTTAGAGCTCTGTCAGGCAAATAAACACACTCGTATTCAGACCCTCAAATGGAGCCAACTGACGTCTAGTCTCCAAACAAATCCAGTTTCCAAAATTCTATGTTAAATATGTGAATTCTTATTTTTGAAAGCCATTATGATAATTCCTTTGGATCAGTGTCCTGCTATATAGTACAGGATATCCTAGGGCTTTTCTATCACGCACCGCACACCTGGGGGAGCAATGAATGGAGGACTCTTTCAAGTATCATCTCAACATTGCTCAGGGACCAAGACAAGAAGTTCAGCCAGTTATTCCACCAATACTCCTGTCACTACCTTGTATATCATATTTACATGAGTTGCACTGGCCTCCAGCTGTCGGGACTGTTGGCCTGCATTCTCCGGCATGGCAGGAAGCTTCCTCAACAGTCCTTGCCTTGGCATTAGGGCTGGATGTCATGACTGCGTGATAAAAGCCATTGAATGAATGTGATCGGACTTCCCAGGGCATCTAGTGGTACTGAGGTCATTCCCCTGAAGTCATTGTTTGTTTAGAACATATGTGGTTTGAATGAGAACTGTCCCCCACAGGCTCACATATGTAATAAACACTTGGTCCCCTTGGGGGTTGGTGTGGCCTTGCTGGAGGGAATACATCAAGGCAGACAGACTTGGAGGTTCCTATAGCCTCCCCATACTCCTAGTTTATGCTGTGTTTTCTGCATGTGACCCAGCTTCCTGCTGCTATGCCAACACTCCATCCCCTGACATTAGGGACTCTGCCTCTAGAGCCATATGCCCTAATAAAACTTTCTATAAGTTACTCTTGGTCTCGGTGTTTCATCGCAGCAACAGAAAGTAAATGAATTCCATCGCTTGTTACCTTGGAGTCCATTTCATATTTGGAGAATGTTCTAATTTCTCAGAGTTCATGCTCCAAAGGGGAAGTAACAAAATTTCTTAACATCTTAGACTTTAGGATCCAGGGGCTGTCAGTCACTGTCATCCAGTTAGAACCTCAGGAGGAGGTACATGAGGCTCTTGCCAGCATCCATCATGGCAGGGAGATGGAGACTCAGCATTCTGTACATCGTAGTCAGAGATTCCAGCAGGTGTGCCTGGTGCACACAGCTGGCAGCAGGGCTGCCTGTGTTCAGGGACAGCATCCATTATTTTGTTCTCTGGTCCTTCATTGAGGCTCTGAGACCTGTTCAAAAATCTTTCCCGAAACTGGCTTCCTAAAGTAGCTGGAGAAGGTTTATTTTCTGAAATCTTAAAAAAAAAAAAAANGAAAGAGCCAAATGGACCATAACACCCTCTTGAGTCACATTCAAGTTGAAAAGATATTTCTCAACTGGAAGAGGCCTTAGTGAAGTGGATGAGTGCCTGCTCTGAGCCACGTCTCCCCCACTGGCCTGCTAACTGGATGAGCCTTTGGTAAGTTTCTTTAATTGCTTCTTCCGTTGCTTTTCTCACTTGTCTGGTTGGGTCATTTGTAAATGAGGAAGCTGCACCTGGCAGAGCCCCACAAGCAGTTGGCAAACAAGGCTTGCACATCAGATGCGGCTTTCCTCAAAACTCAGTAAGTCCTCGTTCATTTTTAAAGTCAATCTAACACCTTTCACAGTATGCAGTGTATATGTTTTGTCTGAAGAGAACTGTATTTCAGGTATAATAGATATATGTGGTTACCCAATAAATAGACATGTTATGTCCTCGACAAGGATCTTGAAGACTCACACGTCTTCTGTTGAGGTTGCCCTCACCTCTGTAGTCAACTCAGGGCTTTTTAGACTATTTCATTGTGGGATATATTACTTTATTCCTAATGCAAGAGAAAAATTTAATTTAACTTTTTAAAAATGAATTGCTCTGTAGAGAACTGAACACAGGACTTCACCCGTACTAGGTGAGCTACATCTCCAACCCAAGAACTTCTGGCCTAGGCTATTCTGAGGGCAGCTGATGTCTGTGAGGCTGTGGGCGAGTGGCTCTCAGGTATAGGGCTAGTTTCCTCATTGGGCTTTTGCATGTTACTAACTTTTCATATGTTTCAAAGAGTGAATCAAAAGTTCAGAGTGGTTTCTGATGTTTTCTGAAAGAGAGGGTTGACTTCTTTGGGTGTGTGTTTGGTGTTTTTAGACAGGGCCAAGCTATGATTATGTGGCCCAGCTGGCCTTGAACTCTACCAGTTGATTCAACAGGCCTCCAGAGTGTTGGGATTGTCGGTGAGTGCTACCACTTCTGCCTTGAAATGTTCTCTTTTGACTATGACCTTTGAGATGTGGAGGAGAATAATTGTCCCCAGGCTTTAGGTGGCCTCGGTGCTCAGGGGAATTCCCCTGTCTGCTGCCCTTAGGGTCATTTGTGAAGATTAGTGAGGAAGAATGTTATTTCTAATTAACATGCACCTCTACAGGCTTTCCAAGTAGGCTGTCCAAATAGCACCGGATTAGATCCACGTATGAAAATGGAGTTAGAAAGCACATTCTTAGCATATCTGCCCCCTGCCACCTTGTTGAACCCCCAACTACATGCTACATTGTTCCTTGACCTAAGGTGACCCCCCCCACAAAGATTTACTATTTTCTTCCTCAGACTTTCAAGCAACAGTTGCTGACTCATTCATTTACTGAACAACTGTTTACTAACTACCTATTATGTCTGGTAAGGAATTCCAGCCCCTTACAGAGCATATATACTGGCAATGGGAGAAACAAATACAAAGCAAGCAAATTAGTAAACAAGATGGTGTTTTTCCCCATTTTTTCCGAGGCTCTGAATAAGATAAAATGGGGCGATGTGACAGAGACTGGAGTAGGTGTGACCTTGAGCAAAGCCTGGCTGGGGACAGGACTTGTGATCTGAGATCCAGCCTGGAGCAGGAAGCAGCCCTGTGAAGATGTGGGGGGACACACCATTCATTCCAGGAAGAGAAGAAAGCAGAACCACACTCAGGGCACTCCAAGGACAAAAGATGTCTTCCGTGGTTGGCCACTGCGGAAGGGAGAGAATTGGAAGATTTGAAGTCAGCGGTGTAGACAGACCAGGACCAACTGTGCACAGAACTAGGGTCTGTGCAATTTTACCAAAGAACATGATCTGATTTGTGTTTTCAAAGATCCCTCTTCATGTTGTGCGGGGAACAGATCCATTTTACTCCAATGATGTGGGCCGCCATTGGTTATCTTCCAAGGTCAGTGAAAGGATTATCACTTTTATACCCAGATTAGCATATGATGTCTCCTGTTATTTCTCTCTGTTTTTATATCTGACATATAGAAATAGCAAGGCCTTTTCTATGCCTGCAGAACACACCCACAGTGACTTAGGCTAGAGGGACTTGCCTCCTGCTTTTCTAGGAAATACTGTTGTTACCGGGCTTGGAAAAGCCTCATTCAACCATGCTAAGCACCAAAAGTTTTCCATAAGCCAGCTCTACACGGCTCATCACGGAGATCCTATAGCTTTCTTTCAAAGAAATCCTTTCCTCTCAGGCCGATGACCTCATGACACAGATGTCAAATGACCAGTTGCATGTTTTGTTGTCAAGTCAGAGGCTTCAGAATTATGGCTGAAGGATAGACTATTAAGAGTGACTGTATTAATAGATGGGAATGTGTGTTCTTCAAGGGGAACCTTAGGATTAACAGCACTGGGGGCTGGAGAGATGGCTCAGAGGTTAAGAGCATTGCCTGCTATTCCAGAGGTCCTGAGTTCAATTCTCAGCAACCACATGGTGGCTCACAACCATCTGTAATGAAAACTGGTGCCCTCTTCTGGTGTATAGTCACACATGCAAGCAGACACTGTATATATAATAAATAAATATGTATTTAAAAAAAAAGATTAACAGCACTGATAGTGTTTCCTGTGGAGTCCAGCAGTTCTCACCTTCCTGTGTTGCCATCCTTTAATGCAGCTCATGTTCTGGGGACCCGCCCCAACCACAAAATTATTTTCGTTACTACTTCATAACTGTAATTTTGCTACTATGAATCAGAATGTCAGTATCTGATATGCAGGATATCTGATATTTAACCCCTGTGAAGAGATTTTTGACACCCAAAGAGGTCATCACCCAAAAGTTGAGAACCCCTGCTTTAGGTGGTAAGTTTAGGTCTTTCCAAGCACTTAACAAAATCAGGTGTTGGCAGATGCTTTCTGCCCAAGACCAGAGAGTAAACATTTCTCTGTTGTGGGCCATATGGTCCCTGTCACAGGTACTCAGCTTTGCTACTGCAGTGAGGAAGCAGTCACAGGTAACACACAGAGAAGAAACCAGGCACTATTCCAGCAAAACTATTTCCCGGAGCCTGGGCTGCGGGAGGGAGAGGGGGATTTGGTCCTTAGGCTACAGACTTGTTTGGTCAGCTGGGTAGTCTGTTAGTACCCTGAAGTCTCAGGTGAAGGCCCCGTGGCAGAGAGCTCATGAAACTGGCCTCCAATAGCCACACAGTGCAGAGATGGGGGGGGGCTCCCCACACACGGCCGCAGGAGCTGTGCCAGGGCCAGACCTTGCTTGCTGCTCTGTAGACTGCGGTGCCAGTTTTATAACTTACCTGATCTTTATCTATTAAAAATGTCTACGACAGGATTGATGCTGGGGAAATGAACCAACAGCGCCATGCTTGCTTCGGCACTAACACGCTGGAGTGACGGTCCTGTCCCTCATTCCACGCTTTTCAGTCCGTTGGATGCTCTGAGTCTCCGGTCCATTGGGGACACCTGTGAGCTGGCTCGGCATGGTTTTAGCCATTAGAAGTGATATTATTAGCCTAAGATGTTTTTGCTTCTGTTTTTCTTCTATATGTCCCTGCAGTTATTTCAAGAGCCAAATGGAAGGGAAAGAAATCCAGAGAAGTGTGGAGAAATAAGAAGCTGGGGGATAGCAGAAATTCTGTAACCAAGTACGCTTGTCAGGAATGCGCGCTATTATTTTTCTTTCTTCAAACCATGAATATTTTAACAGCCATGCCAGGAAACTATGTAAGCTCAGTACCAACCCAACGATTAAAGACAACGTGAGCTTCCCATGGTCTTCCCTCCTTGAACATGCCTTTATGTGGGAGATCTTTACAGATGTTTATCCCTTTATTTTTCATGAGAACAAAGTGGTCTCCATCGCCCCCAGCGGTATCCATGCTGTGTTTCTCCTCCTTTCAAAAATAAAAGATGTAATCTGAACCCAACAAATTCCTCCCACATTTTACAGCTTAAGAGGAAAGGATGCAGGCTCTTATTGGGTTATCAAAAGCGTGTCTGAAAAACCACAGTTTGGTTTCTGTGCCCTCTCTTCCTTTACATTTGTCTATATGGAGAGATTAAAAAGATTGGATCACAGAAACTTTTTTTTTTAAAGTGCTTTTAACTACAGCAAGCTTTCTCTATGCAACAACCAAATAGAAATGAGGACAGAGGGTGACACATTTTCAATGTGTCAGAGGGAAAGAATCCATAGTGGCAATATTTATAACTTGAGAACTCACTGTGTGCTAGACACTGTAGCGGGGGCCGTGGGAGTCAGACAATCTAGGATGAGCAATAGGATGTCTGTCCAACAGTTACTGACCAGCTGAGAGACTGACGGATTGTGCGTGAAGAAACTGGAGCGCAACAGCTGGAAGGGGCCTGCGTAGCCCTCCTAGTGAGAGGGGAAGCTAGGGCAGCCCATGGGCAGGAGTGCTGTGAAAGGCTGTGGCGTGGCCATGGCCGTTATGATCGCACAGCAGCTGTTATCTGCGTCTTGGTGGGTTTTTAAAGCTATTTTATTTTACGTGTATATGCACATAACTGAGTGTGTATACCATCTCTGTGTGTGTGTGTGTGTGTGTGTGTGTGTGTGTGTGTGTGTGCAGGAACCCTCGGCGGTCAGAAAAGGTATCAGATTCCCTGTAACTGGAGTGACAGGTGAGTGTGAACTGCCTGATGTGGGTGCTGGGAACCTAACTCAGGTCCACTGCAAGAGCAGCAAGTACTATTGACTGCTAAGTCATCTTTTCAGTTCCCAGCCTTTGGTTGCGTGAGAAAGGGTCTCACGATGTAGCCCAAGCTGGCCTCGAACTCAAGATCCTATTGCCTCTCATCTTTCTGGATCTTGGAGTTACAGAAGTGAACGACTGTGCTCAGCTAAAACCCAGGTAGGTTGTAAAGGCTTAAAGTCCAAGCTGCTGTTTAATCATTGGCTCTTGAGTGGAAATAAAAAATGCAAAAGATTTGGACAGCTGGGCAAAAGAAAAGGCCATGGGGGAAGGAAGCAAATATTTTCTCAGTAGGGAAGGGGACAAGGTAAATAAATGACAGATAATGGTCCAGGATCACAGGGTCACTGAGCAGCCTCTACTGTGTGGGGCTTGCGGCAAAGACCTTGCTTCCTCACCGAAGCAGACAAAGTCTAGTCAGCGCAGCAGCTCGGAGCAGATGGAGAAAGCCTTTGTCTGAACTGGCGCTCAGAACCTGAAACAGAAACGCCAAGTGTGTGCTCAGCACTGAGACTCTGATAGGAAACACAAGGACATCCACCACCTTTTAGAACAGGCAAATTAAAAAAAAAAAAAGATTTTATTGCTTCCAAACTTCTTCTCTGTTCTTTGGAAGCTTTCGTACTTTGGCAGGCACCATGTGGATTTTATTTTGGATTCTTAGGTTAAAAGAATATGATGAGTATATTCAGCATTTTTTTAAAAAAACAAAGACCTAAAGTTCTGTATTTCAAGGAAGGGAACTTTCACCCTTCTGTCCCTGATGTGAGTCTTTGATATTCTGCCAGGATTTGGTTTTGAGGCATTAATTCATTACAATGGTATAAAATTATCTGTGCACTGCTGCCCCGTGACCCACAGCTGGAGGCACTGAAGAGAAAAGCCAGCATCACAGATGATGTTCACAGGACCCAGTGGAGGACATCAGGGCCAGAGATTCCTGAAGAGGACCATTTCCTCGTGTGTCTCTATATAAAGAGTCTTAGCAAGTTTCTTTCTTTGGAATCTTCTGCGTCATTAACCTTCCGTTTTCCTAGAGCAAAAAGAGATTAGAGCAAGATGGATGTTAGACTGAAATATATGCCTTTTCAAGCCCTGTCAATTGTGTGCATTTTTCTCCTTTTTTCTTTTCTTCCTTCTTTTTTTAAAATTTCTCATTCCTTTATTCCTTCCTTCCTTCCTCCCTTCTTTTCTTCCTTCCTCTGCTCCCCTGGTTCTCTCCCTCCCTTCTTTCCTTTCTTCCCTTTTCTGATTTGTTAGTCTTATGTAAAGCTAGTCTCTAATTCCTGGGATAGTTCTGCCTGGGCTCAAATTGCTGGGACTACTGGTGCAAACCACTGTGCCTAGCTTAAAACACACTACACACACACACACACACGCGCGCGTGCGCGTGCGCTACTTTTGAAACTTCCTCTTTGAGTCATAGGTGATCTGAAAGCACAGTGGTCTGTTTCCAAGGTGGGTTGTCTATTGCTTAGTGTCCAAATATTTGGAGGTCTGTATTAGTGTTCTCTTCTATACCAGTTCCCACTTTAACACCACCGTGGGCAGAGAGCTCAATCTGTATTGTTGTTCCAATTGCTTTACATTTCTTGAAGTCTGCTGTAGGACCCAGGATATGTTTTAGCTAAACATTGCACTGTTGTTAGAGGTTTATTCTGTCAGTGCTGACTAATCCTGTTAGTTCCTGGAGCTGAGTCTACTCTCTGGTTTTCTGTCTGTTTTATCGGAGGTTCAAAGAGGATGACGAGCTTTCCACCATACTTCCGAGTTCTTCTTTGTCTCTCTTGCCTCTACTCTTTTGCTTCATATATTTTTCAGCTCTGCATTTTGGGGTACCCATTTAGGACTTACTCGCTTTCTTAGGGTACTTCCTCTTTCTGCTCCTGATAATTTTCTTGTCCTAAAGTCTACTTTACCTGACAGTAACATGATATTTTTTTTTACCTTATTTGTATGAATCTTTAAATGATAGCCCGTTTTCAATAGTTTATCCTTTTTCTTTGTTATTAAATTTGGGGTAAGCTCCTTATAGATGATGTATAGTTGGGTATGTTTTAAATTCTATTCTGCCAATTTATTTATTTATTTATTTTCAAGGCAAGATCTTGCTATGTATTCCAGGCTCTCACTGGTCTCCTAAATTATAAGTCTTTGTCAATATCTTTTAATTAACGTGTTTAGGCTGTTTACATTTAATGTAACTGTTGATATATTGAGGCATAACTACCATTTTATATTTTTTAAATAACTTACTTATTTTATTTCATGTGCATTGGTGTTTTGTCTGCATGTATGTCTGTGTGAGGGTGTCAGGTTCCCTGGAACTGGAGTTACAAACAGTTGTGAGCAACCATGTTGGGAATTGAACCTGAGTCCTCTGGAAGAGCAGTCAGTGCTCTTAACTGCTATCCTTCTCTCCAGTCCCCCATTTTATGCTTTGTTTCTTTTCTGTTTTCTGAATTTTTGCTTGCTATGATTTGTTTGTTTTATTTATTTTTTCTTCCCATAGGTTATTTGACCATTTTTCAATGTCTAACAAAACATTTTAATGTATGTGCAGCATTTTTGAGTGTTCTCTTGTATAGTTTTTTTTAGTGGTTGCTTTCTGAGTCTATGAATGCTACCTATTACCAGGTTCAGTGGTGTATAGATATCCCACATTCTTTCCCTCTAATGTAATTATTACAAATATTTTCCAGTATAGTTTTAGGATAATACCATAAATATTTTTTGCTTCACTCCTCAAATATAACTCAGAAAAATCAAGGGAAGAAATTTTTTAATTTTTAAGTCTCTTTTCTTCTTTCAAATTTAGTAAATTCCATTTTTCTTTTTTCTAGTTGACAGATTCTTTCTTCCTTTCCTTCCATTCTGCTGTTGAAGCTAGTTAGTGGGATCTAAAACTCAACTTTTACCTGTTGGTCCTACAATTTCCATTTGTTGTTTTAAAAATATGAATGTTTCTTTTCCAAGGCTAAGTTTTTATTTGTCTCAAGCAGAACTGAAATTGCCTTTTGTAGAGGTTTTGCTATGGATAATTCAAACTGTTCTTAACTCCCCCCCCTCTCTCTCTCTCACACACACACACACACACACATGACCTGGTGTTAGCCTTTTAAAAACTGTATTTATAGTGTCCCTGGTTGAATGGAGACTGGGACATTTGGAATGTTTCTGGTGACCCTCCCTCTGTTTCACCCAGCAGTCCTCAACACTGAGGGAAGAGCGAGGTGTGTGTGCCGTGTGCCTCACTGTTAATGCTGGATGGGTTATTGTGTTCTCCACTGAGGTCTTCTTGATAGCTGCAGGTATCCCTTGTTACTGCTGGGTAGAGGAGGAAGTTGTGGATCCCAATAGACGCCCACATGATACCTCACTAGGGGATAAACCTGGGAGTCCCCTTGTTACAGCTCCACTCACCCAGGTGAAGGAATTGTCCTCATTTACTCTTTGATGACGGTGAAAGGACTGCATTTACATTGACATGACCTCAGTGAATGTGGACATGGGAGTGACGTCACTGTCCATGAAGCTTAGAAATCACACCTTCCCACATGTCTTAGTTAAGACTGTGGTTCATTCCTGCCTGGTAAAAAGGTGAAGCACTGCCTTCCTTCTTGGTCCTTTTTGGCACTATCTTATTGGAGCACGTTGAAAGCGGACGTACAGGCTCCCTGTTCACCATTCTCTGGGACAGGGCACAGTTTTTCTGTGGAGTTTGCCTGTAATGGCATGCTTGTGTGCCCATCTTTGTCCTCTGCTAGAAAGCGGGTTTACACTGGTCATCTTTGTGCTCACACCTGGTAGGGCCTGAGGGTGTCTGGCTTCTATAGTTCCAAGTCTGTGATAAATGAGGCGTGAAGAAAACTCAGGAAATTCAAGACTGAATTGTTCCCTAGACCGCATGGCTCTCTTCTCTCTCCCCCTGTCAGTATTCTTATTTTTGTTTCTTATGAAATGCTCAGGAATTTTAGTTATAGTTCATGAGTAGAATTGGGAGAAATGTATCAGTTCCATCTTCATGGAAGTGGAAATCCCATGTTCTGCTTTTTAAAGCCATGTTTATTCTAGCAATTGAAGCAGTCAGTACAGAGATTCACGGCAAGGGGCCTACAGAATGAAAGAAAACATGGTAGGTTGAATGGGAATGGCCCCCATAGAATCATATATCTTTGAATGTTTGAGTCCCAGTTGGGGAACTGTTTAGGAAGGATTAGGAGGTGTGGCTTTGTTGGAGGAGGAGTGTCATAGGGGGGTGGACTTTGAGGTTTCAAAATCCCATACCAGGCCCCGTCTTTCTCTCTCTGCTCTGCTCTGCCTGCAACTCTTAGATTAGATGTAAGCTCCCAGGTAGGTACTGCTCCAACACCCTGCAGGCCTGTCTGCTGCCGTGCTCCCCAACATGATGATCACAGAATAAAGCCCTGAAACTGTAAGAAAGCACACGATTCAATGCTTAAGTGACCAGGACACTTGGTCATTCTCTTCCCAGCAACAGGAACCCTCACCGAGACCCTGAGGATGACTAGACAAGTGTTCAGGAGCCGTGTGGATTGCTCCTGGCAGTGTCTGCTCTCCATATGCTGTGCGGTATTGCCCACCCTTGAGGATAGGAGCAGACTCTCCTCATCTCACCAACTCCTCCTAACTCAGAAGGCAACCTGCCCTGTCAGGGGAGAGGCTCTGGTACTCACCTCTGCATTTCGGTACCCAGAGCCAGGGTAGAAGGCAATGAGGCTCATCCCACTGAGCACAGGAATGGGGGGGGCTCTCTCTACCTACAAAGAAGTCAAAACTGTTTTTTGTTCTTAGGTGCATGTCCTCTTAGGACAGAATGAGGCTAATATCCCAGAGCTTAGGTCAAGGGGGACTCGTGTGACATAGAGTCAAGCTTCTGAGGCCTCTTGCATGAGGATGACCTGGAGGCTGGCCTGCCAGACAGCACCACAAACTGGACTGCATTCTTTCTTCATGACACATTGCCCATGTCGGGTCTTGTTAGGAGGGAGGCGTCCAGTATACGGTCTCAGTTCATCTGGATCATGCATTGCCTAGAGTTATAGGTTTTATGCTCGATTTTATACTCTAGGCTTGAATTCCAGTCCTGGCTCACAGCTGTGACCTTGAGTAAATTATCTTTTCCTCTGTAAAATGGGCATAGCGGATGCAGGCTTGATGTGAAGCTTAAGGGATTTAGGATGAGGCCAAACGGTGAGATAAACCCTCCTAAAACACTATCTTCTTCGCATCTGGGCTGTCTAAGCCAGCGCTTTTTATCAAGCCACAGATGAATCATAGTGAGTCTTGGAGACACCACCACAGCTGTCTGGATTTCCTTGCTCTCCTCTGCTTATTTTAGAGAAAGGAATGGGCAGTTAGATGTATAGGCAACCACAGTGAGAAGGGTTTGGAGCGTGATCTCTGAAAAATGAAGGCGTCACGGACGGAGGACCCGGCACAGATGTCTCCGAAAGACAAAGGAGAAGAGGCATAGACACTCACAGTTGCTTCCCGGGTTAGAGCTGGTTAGCAAACTGGGCTTTCTCCATTTAAAAATAATGTAGTATACGATCAATCAACATCTCACATAGGGCGTCTTCAGTGGTGGAATTGCCATAAGCTGTGGAGGAAGGCTTTTTGTCACTTCGGAGGATCCAGGAGAGTGTGGAACTGCCTACACAGCATCATCCTCAAGTGCATTGTCTTCCCTCTCCGACTGTAGATCTGCCATGGTTCAGGAAGCCTTCCTGTCCATACCCCAGTACCCATGTTCACCTTCCAATAAGGACGCTGTGCAGGCTTCAGGCTTTCTGATTACTTCTCTCAAAAGCAGACTCTAAAAAGAACGACACTGTTTTCAGTCTTGTGTTCTGAGTGTTGCCTTCTTATCAGATTTGGTAATTTCTCCCACCTTTAAATAGAAGCAGGTTAATTGCACATACTTGTTTGAAGCCGGGCTTAAAATAGGAGCAAATTACACTCATTAAACCTTTGCAAGACACATGAGTTAAAGAAGGCTACTGTTCTCTTCTTCAATAAATGGTACAACAGCTTGGAACCTGATTCACAGCTACATTCCAACACTCTCAATATTATGAGATATATATGAGCATTCAGCCTTCCAAAGCTATTTCCACCCCACCGTCCTAAAGCATGGCAACGTCTGTTGCTGAGCCGATTCCAGGGAAGTCCCTGGATTTGCATAATGAGTAGGGAGCTTCCCATAAGAACACAAAAGCTCTAGTGGAGAAATACTTCGCTCCTTAGCAGCGGCTGGTGGGACTAGAATAGCCCACTCATTGGGAGGACTACGCCTGATGGAGAGTGTGACTCAAGGTCAAGCACCTATAAGGTGTTAGTGAGGTGCCATCGCTGAGGTCTCTCAAGCTCACTGCCTTCCAAGACACACAGTGATGGCAGTACAACTTGAGAATGTGCCCACAGCTTTCTGAATTCCATCACTTTCAGTTGATGCCTTTGGACAGAGGGACAAGAAATTAGGTGTGTGGGGAAGCCCAGTAGAAAAGATTGAGCAGTTTCTGAGCATCCTTCACCAGGCACTTCCATGTGCAATGTGAGCCCAGGAAGAGAGTGAAGATCTATCAGTTCTCTCTGCATAGGAAGTGTCTCTGCTCCAGCCCAAGAGTTACTGATACTCTGGTTAACATAATTAGTTATGTTAATATGTAAATATTAATGGAATATCCATTTTCATTCCTGAAAACAGATTAAAACCACTTCTGTTCACTGAAATCTCGCAGACATCATAGATCATTGTTGTTGTTTGGTTGGTGGTTTTAGGTGTTTTGTTGGTTTTGGAGAGGTTTGTCGTTGTTTGATTTGGCAAGAATTATTAATTTTTGGCAAGCTGTTGATTTTCTTTATTTCTGGAAATTTGAGTCAGAAAAATTCCTCCCCTTCCCTTCTCTCAAACCAAATTAGTTTCTTCATTACTGGAGAGCCTCTTTTATTGGCTGTGTCTGTTCTGCACGTAGCTGGTACCTAAGCAAGAATTCTAACACAAAGGAGAGCTGCTGGTTCCCTCATCATCTCCCACCACACACACACACACACACACACACACACACACACACACACGCAAACACAACTGTGATCCTTTGGCCATTGTCCTCTAATTCATTTTGAAAAGAAAAAATTTTGTCATGTAAAAAGATAAGCAAGAAACAGAAATAAGCAAAATTCGACAATTGGCACCAAAAGACTCCAGGGCATTCACAACAGCATTTCTCAAAGTGTTGCTGCTGTGTCTTTCTCAACAGGAAATTTCTTGTTTGCTTAAAAATGCAGAGTACAGCTGGGCAGGTGGTGGCGCATGCCTTTAATCCCAGCACTCCGGAGGCAGAGGCAGGCAGGTCTCTGAGTTCAAGGCTAGCTTGGTCTACAAGAGCTAGTTCCACGAAAGGCTCCAAAGCTACAGAGAAACTGTAATGGTCTGTCCTGTCTCTTTAAGAGACAACCCCCCCTGCCCCCCCCCATGAGACAGGCTGATCTACAACTTCCATCTCCCTCTGCTCTGGGACCTGCGGCCCATTGCCCGATGCAGCCACTAGGGGATCCACAGCATTTTTATTAATCCACTTCAGAAACCCTGTCTTGGTGAAAAAAAAATGCAGATTACTAGGCACTACCCCTCATTAAGTTACTCAGAGACTTTGTGGGATGAGGTTGGGAACCCTACATTTCCTTTAAAAATGTTTATTTTGTGTGCATTTGTGTATGGCTGGAGAGGCACATGCACACACCACAGTGGGCATGCACAGGTCCGAAGACAACTTGTGGGCCGGATGGCAGGTGCATTCACAAGTTGCCACCTTGCTGACCTTGGGAACTCTAAGAACAATCACTTCCTGAGTGATTCTTATATTTGAGGAAGTTTAAAAAGTGTAAACTTTGCTGAAATAGCCCCTTCCTCCCAAGTGACAATTTAACAATCCCTTGGACCAAACCTGTGCTGTACATTAATACAAAACGGATGGGAAGGAGGCAGAGTTAATGGGTGTGGGACATGTGCTGGGTACAAGGCTAACTGGGGTATTATTTAAATATTAATGAGATGCTAATGAGATGGAGAGTTAAAGTTATAAAAAGAACCAGGGTGAGTACCCGATGTCTATAATCAGATAATTGCATCAGGAAGCATCTCCTGCAGCTGGGAATGAGAGTGCAGATGTGTAGAGTCCAGGGAATAGATGCAGTATTCAGAGAGACCTCCCGGTGGCGCTTAGTGGCTAGAACCAGCCTTCTGGTGAGCAGTGAGCTTGCCGCGTGCAGTAGGCTGGTCACCAAGGTTATCAGAGCTGCCTAAAGGAGTTTACCAACTTCCTTCTATTGCGGGCTGCTCAGACATCCTCTTTAGCACAGACCCTAGGGTGGGTGTCAATATCTATTTTAAGGAAGAATGTACTATGAAACTTTCACAGGCAGCAGGGGCAGGGAGCAGCTGACTTGAAAACCCCAAGGTCTCAAGTGGAGGCCCAAAGACTATTTATTTCCACCTTGTCTGAAGGTCAGAGAGCTTTAGCTTGTTCAAAGTTGTTGACAACAAATGTGACTACACATTCTGACGTAGGGTGTGGTTACTTGGTGTTTTGGACGTTAAGATGGCCCGTAGAGGTGGATCCACTCCACTCTGACCAAAGATCAGAGAATTTCAAATGGACTTCTGCTCCTTCTTTCGAAGTAGGAGGTTTGACCTTGGAAGTGGCTGCTTTCAGGGTAGTTCGTCTACCTTGGGTTCCCTGCCTAAACAACAGAATGCTAATGATTTGATGTCTCAAAGTCTTGAAGCAAGTAACTGTTCTAGTAGCTATTTGTATCCTGTTAAAGCAGTCTTTTGTGCCCCCCCCCCAATTGGGGTATAAAAGTGTATGGAAAATTAACCGCAGGCGAATTTCAGTATTCACTGAAACTCCCTCCCGGTACTATTCTATGTTTCTGTTTTATCCTTTTCACTCACGTCTTTCTTCCCTTTACTTATTTTTCTAATCCCCATGCCCCTATGCTGGTAAGTGGTATCTTGTCAAATATGGTCCCCGACAGCCACCCAGGTTCGTTCGAGGAAGCAAATGGGCGATGCTAATACCTGAGCGTAACAGAAAGCCGGCACTGTTACACAGCTACAAAAAAGCCTTCTAGAGGTGGCTCTCATGTATTCTCTTTCTTCCTGCACGGGCACCTCTACCCTCATTTCTCTCTATTCTGTTAAGACTCCAGTGTACATTTAATCTAAGAAAAGAAGGCAACATGTTGTAGTCGAGAGAGAGAGAGAGAGAGAGAGAGAGCGGTTCTGGGAATTTTACTGTGTCCCCTCTCTGTTGTTCCAGTCAGTGCTGCCCAGTTATCAGTAGCCCCTCAGTGTGGGTGGGACACAAGAAATGACTACTCAACCTGTGGGTGGGCCTGGGGTGTAACCCCACATCACACAGATGATGTGTAACCCCACATCACACAGATGTGTAACCCCACATCACACAGATGTGTAACCCCACATCACACAGATGGTACATCATGCAGCAACACAGGTACTAGCCAAATGCTCCAAGTGAGAAATATAAACCCACCTGCAATCGTATTTCACTCGGGTTTTTAAAAGCAAAATGTGTGGCTTACAAACAAACAAGAAACAACAGAAGATGATTTTCATAGCTCTTGGGTCTGGAAAGCTAAAATTGAAGGCCCTGACAACTTGCTGTCTGGCAGAAGCTACTTCCTACACATAAGCTGTTCACAATACCTTCACAGAAGCCGGGAAGGAGAGTTTGGGGTAGTTTTTAAAAATCTGTTTTGAGATTAGTTTTTATTTTATGTGTATGAATGTTTTACCTGCACCACCTTGAGGCAGTACCCATATGGGCCAGAAGAGGGCGACAGACTTCGTGAGACCCGAGTTACAAACTGTTGTTAGCCACAAGGTGAATGCTGGTAATCAACCCTGAGGTCCTTTGGAAGAGCAGTCAGTGATCTTTTAATACTGAACCATCTTTCCAGGCCCATGCCAGGGTGGGAGATAATAGAGATATTATTTGCCCAATAATAAGGATTTTGTCTTTATGACCTGGTCACTACTTACAGTTCTGCTTCCTAACTGCAGTGACCAAGACAGGCCCCAAGTGGCAATCCTAGCTGACCAGAACGCTAGGAGGGCTCCCAACATTGATCTGAGATCTGCAGCACAAGCCATGACTGAGAACTCGGCGCAAAAGCTGTCAGATCTTCAAGTAGAAACCACAAAACACCCAGTTTCTGCGGCCAGGATCCTGCTGCCTTTTGACAGTCCATGGCCACAATTGTCTGGACAGGCAGTGACATCAGAGCTGACAGCCAGGAGTCCTGGCATCAAAGAGAATGAAGTGCGCGCGCGTGCACGCACACACCACACACACACACACACACACACACACACACACACACACACACACACACCAGCTTTTGCGGCACACACGTAAGAACTCCCAATGGAGAACACGGTATTTGAAAGCCTGTAGCAAAGGTTGGACAGCTCTCTGAGGAAACTGGGACTTTACTCAGGGCAACCTGGAATGAAATTCTTGACAGCCAACAGACAAAAGCAAGCTCAAATCCCTGGCTAGCATGGCAAAGGCCAAAGCCTCAGGGGTGCCCTCCCAGGGACTGGGGGAAAGTGGGCCTGCTTCTTCTCTTTGGTTTGGCAACTCTCTCCTGGTTTGTCACATGTCACACCTCGTTTGTATGCACATGCATCCAATCAGAGCCCGCTGGTTCTCCAGGCCCTGTGCAGACAGGGGAGGCTGCCCGTTGGGAGAGAGGAGAAGAAAAAGGTTAGGGGAGTATGGCTCCTTGCAGGCTGTGCCGCTGGCCAAGGGCCAGCTCCCAGATGTTCCACTCTCTTGGGAGGAAGAAGCCTAAAGACTCAGATCTTTCTCTGGTCAGGGATCTTAGTCACTTTCCAGGAAAGAAAGACTGCCTAGAGACAGACCCTGCCACCTGCAGGAGAACCTATGTGGGTTCCCACTGCGTGGACTCTGAAGGGCCAGAGACAAGGCTGGTGCTCTGAGACCCACCCACCCTTCCTGCTCAGGCCTTGTCAGTTACCTGCTCTCTGCAGACCTGTTCTGTGAGGGGTTGCTCCTCCTGGGATCCCAACATCCTCCGGGAGCTGCAGCGCTAACAACAATAACAACGTCTTAGCTGGGATTTCTATTGGTGTGATAAATACCATAATCAAAAGCAATTTGGGGAGGAAAGGGTTTTCTATTTCATCTAGCAGTTCATCCCCCAGGGAAGCTGGGGCAGGAACTCAAGGCAGGAACCTGCATCAGGACTGATGCAGAGATCGTGGAAGAGTGTTGCTTAATGATTTTCTCCCCTTGGTTGGTCAGTCTATTTTCTTTTTCTCTTTCTTTCTTTCTTTCTTTCTTTCTTTCTTTCTTTCTTTCTTCCTTCCTTCCTCCCTCTCCCTCTCTCTCTTTCTTTCTTTCTTTCTTCTTTCTTCCTCTCTCTCTCTTTCTTTCTTTCTTTCTCTTTGTGGACCAGGCTGACCTCGAACTCTCAGAGATCAGCCTGCCTCTGCCTTCCAAGTGCTGAGATTAAAGGTGTTTGCCATCACCACCCAGCTTTTTTTTTTTCCAGTCTGTTTTCTTCTACCATCCAGAACCACCCATCTAGGGATGGCACTGCTCACAGGGAGCTGGGCCCTTCCATACCAATCAAGAAAATGCCTTACAGACTTGCTTTCATGGAGTCCTGGGTTCTGGTGCCCAGTTTCCTCCTTACTGACACTCTCTTACTCTGTGGTCTGCTACTAGAGCATCTAAATCAGGTCACACTACCCTTTCCGTCCAGAAAGCAGTGGTGACTGCTGGGGGACATTTTTAATGTGGTGCAACAGTAGTTTTGAAGTGCAGTCAGCAGAGTGACATACAGCAATCTGACGCGGGAAGGAAAGCCTGCTTGTACCTGCTCATCCAAAACAGATACTAAGTGAGTGTAAAATTTTTCCGGCCCGACAAATCTCTTTGCCTACGCAATAATCCAAAGCAGACCAAATCAAACCTAATTAAAAAACAGCCCAGGTTTAACGGATGCCAGTGCCCCCAGGAGGCCCTCCGGGAAAACACGGAGAGGGGGGATAGGGAGATTTTGTTTGTTGGGGGGGGGCAGTTTAAATAGCCTGTGAGAGTGGTCTGGACCCTCCCTGGGGAGGGGTCACTGTTTGGCGGGCTTTCTAGGAGGTGGGGTTTGGACAGTGGCAACTTGGGGGGGGCACTTATATGGAGCTTTCCACCAAACATTCCGAAATGGGTGCCAGGGATTGGGGTGACGCTTCCAACCACCCATCCCAGACTCCTTGGATAGAGGGGTGCCAGGGAGCTGAGGGGACGCTCCCAACCAACCAGTGAGTATTCAACCCCACACTTCTCTCTAGGTACTGAATTCCTACCCAGCCTTCCAGGCTTACTCTGCCCTGAGAGTTGAGTTTCTCTTCCCTGTTTCAGAAAGGGAGGTAGAAACCCACAGCGTCCTTTGCTAGTTTTCAAAATCGCAGGGGGAAGCTTTAGACAAAGCAAGCATTGGCCTGCTGACCATGGTCATGCCATTGTCTTGGTCATGCGGACCCACACGACACTTGATTGGGTGCCGCAGCTGTTGGAACTTCTGATCCACGATGGTTCTCTGAACCTTTGCCGGCCTGTATAATGTAGCCGCTGCCACATGAACTTCATAAATGCTGACTGACTCAGTAAAGGGATTGGGGCTCCATTTATTACACGTGTTTTCTCACCCAGCAGCATCCAGCCAAGAAAAGTTTGACATATTTTCATGCTGCTCTATTTTTCTTATATTTTCTTCTTTCTTATATTTTTGTCTTTTGCTTTTTTGCTAATTTTTTTCCCAATAAAAACTTAAGGATGGCCAGGCGGTGGTGGCGCACGCCTTTAATCCCAGCACTTGGGAGGTAGAGGCAGGAGGATCTTTGTGAGTTCGAGACCAGCCTGGTCTACAAGAGCTAGTTCCAGGACAGGCTGCAAAGCTACAGAGAAACCCTGTCTCGAAAAACAAAACAAAACAAAACAAAAACCTTAAGGATGGAGAAGAAAGATCAAAGGGTAGGGGCAGAAACTCCCGTCTGATTGGCGATGTTGTTTGATCTAGTTTTAAATCGCCACCTGAGTTCATTTCATGAGAGAGCAAATATTTCATACAGAACCAAAGAACGGAAGGTAAATTTTATCTTCTCCTCGGTCAGGCAGGCCTGTATGATGAAACAGATCGCTTTACTTTTAATTTAAAAGGAAAGAGAAGAATTGAGCAAATATTTTAACTGTAGACTATTTGGACAGCTTTTATTAATAAAATCCATTCCCAAGCCGAGCCTGGAGGCCAGACCTTAGGACTGGAAACAAGAATAAAGCAAATCCACTGTTTATTGAAATAATATTTCTAAACCCGTTCACAAACAAAATGCAGCAAAGTGCACGAGCGCACGAGCGGCTTGCGCAGGGAAGAGGTAGAGACCCAGTGACTCATTGTTTGTTTGCCTTAGCAGTTTTCATGCATATTCTCGCCAGCTCGTTTGTTCCCACTTGATTCCCAACTTCCCATCTTCTTTCTAATGAAAAAAATCATCTTTGAGAAATTGCTCAGCATTCTGCCTTCTCAGAGAGAAATCACACAGTGGAGCCCTGATTGATTAAATTTTCTCAGAGCTGGATTTTGCTAAATTATCTCTAGGAAGCAGGCAGTGGAGCGAGGAGGGGAAAATGCATACAGGTAGTAAAAGGCATGATGGATCACTTCTCAGTGCGTTAGAAAATCAGCTTTGGATTGCTTCCCAGCTCTCTCTCTCTCTCTCTCTCTCTCTCTCTCTCTCTCTCTCTCTCTCTCTCTCTCTCTCTCTCTTCCAGAGTCTTATACATGCGAGGCAGACTCTTGGCAACTGAGCCACTTACTAACCTTCTCTCTTAATCTTCTTTTTGGAAATTGTCTTCAGGAAAGTATTTTGATGTATCTAGAGAAAAAGCATAATGCTTTTGTTTTATTTAAGAAGTATTTTGTTTTAAAATTACGCCCCCCCCCTCTGTGTGTATGTGTTTGTGTGTAGGCAAGAAGAGGGTAGCAGAGTCCATGTAACTGGAGTTATAGGAGCTCGTAAGCCACCAGATGTGAATGTTGGAAGCCAAACTCGGGTCCTCTGCAAGAGCAGGGATGGACTCTTACATGCTGAACCATGTCTCCAGCCCCAAGAGAACACTGTTAGGTTGACGTGTCTAACTCATACCTGGCCAATGCACAGGAACAGAAGTATTGTGCTAGAGATATGTGGGACCGGGAAGAAGAACCTTCTAACCCCATCTCACTCACATCTGACTGTGGAGCAATGGAATGTCTGGCATTGGACTAGTCTACATTCTTTGCTGCTGGCGGCCACAGTCCAGTGCGGACAAGGCTCTTTCACGGGCTCTCACACCTCTGTCAGGGTCAGAGGCCCCTTTGACTCTGGCTTCCAGAGATCTCATTCCAAGGCATTGAAGTTATACATACAAAGAGTCTTTTCAGTGCCCCATGATCAAAGAGAAAGAGTAGCAATAAAGAAGTAATTGTTCATATCCCACCTCTTACAGAACAGGAGTGCCTCTTCCCAGTTAGAGGGGCTGCCATCTTGGCCAGGGAGGAAGTGGCAGCGACTGTGTCTCTCCATAGATTCACCAGGCTCTGCATGATGTGTGGAGACTCAGTCACAGCTGCAAGGCAGAGGTACCCGAAGGTGCTTCCAAGGGGAAGCTCATGCCCTTGCCTGTGAGGAGAGCCCTAATGAGGAGCGAGGCTGGAGGCTGGAGGCTGCCATCCTCTGCTCACACTGGCCTCTTATGGAGCTCCTTCAGCAGCAAGAGGAAGCCAGAGTGCCGAGTCTTAGGGAGGCCCACTGCTCACTCTTTCTGAAGTTAAAATAATGTACATATGCATGTATAACTCTATATATGCATCATGTACATACATAAAGAAGATGTTGGATATTACAATGTATTTTTGTACATTGACATGTACCTAGATACTACGTATCCATACACATTGAGCATAGATGTACATTTGTGTGTGTACATTCCAGATAAATCATTAACTTCTTTTCCACAGCAGACAAGATCGTGATGCACATATGTCTAGCTCAGCCTCTCTCAGCTGAGGCTATATGAGAACTATTCCCCAAGAACGCATGTAATGAATTAAGTCTGCTCTATGCATCTGCAGTGATACTAGTTATGGATTACCAGGGGTCTAAGTGCGCAGAATGGTACCGGCTAACTGCCTTTGCTTGCTATCTTTGGACAAAGTGCCCATTTGCATAATCCTCTGTGCAGGTCTTCTCCTTTAAATGACCTTGGAAATCTTTCCCTATTTAGAAGTTAGACAAGGCGAGTCACAGGAATGAAATGACACTAAAATACATCACCTCTGCACTGTGCAAGCGGACTCTGGTGTCTCCCCTCTGCCCTCTCCATCACCCAGGGCAGAAGAGCCTCCTGCTCACACAGTGAGGACCCAGCCTGGAGGTGGCGCCATAGCAGCTGAAAGTGTGCTTTGGAAGCAGTTTCCAACTCTGCTGGGAGAGAAGTGAGACTGGTTTGTTCCTCCAGAGCCTCATCCACTTCTGTAGCAATATAAAAATGTACTCCTCCTTACAGCGTGTGCAGATGCTGCCTAGGTGATCCAAACAATGCAACGCTAAAGGCTGCAAGAGCTGCTCAAAGACAGGATGCATTATTTATGCTTCAAGGGAGTGATGCTTCCTTTCTCTTAAGCACTTGGGGCTTGGCAACCCTGGCTGGCTGGCAGTTTACAGGACTGAACAAATGTTTATCATTAGGAAAAATCCCAGTGCTTTCACATGTATTACGTATGCAGTTGCCATGTGCTAGGTACCACCAGGGATTAAACAGAAGCGCGTATGTTATGGTAGTTAAAAAATAATTCTGATGGTGATAACAATAGCTGGGTTCTTGCTATCACACAGCCCCTCCCGGCTCCCCAGTGGCAGCTCCTGTCCCTCAGGGCAGAACCACTCTACCACTGGAGCCTTTCCCTGGTCCTAGATGGAAGACAGGATTCAGGCCTCAGTATTAAAGGTGCTGGGTGTTCCTCTGCGGTGATTGGTTTAAGGTCCAGTCCTACAGTTGACACAGCTTCAGAGGTTGTGATTTCCTTTTGAGATGAACTACAGCCTTGGGGAAGGGCCAGCCTGGGGGTTTCTAAGGCTAGAACCCAAGCAGTCTGCAGCAAAAGGAGGAGAGCAATTGTGTGCTAACAACAGTTTAAGCTACTAAATCTATCCCAGTTGAAAGCCAGCCAGCCTCAGGGCCTTTCAGGTTTCTGAGCCCATACATTTCTGTTTGTCTTAAGCTGATCAGATTTTTTTTTTTTTTTTGGTTTTTCAAGACAGGTTTTCTCTGTAGCTTTGGAGCCTGTCCTGGAACTAGCTCTTGTAGACCAGGCTGGTCTCGAACTCACAAAGATCTGCCTGTCTCTGCCTCCCGAGTGCTGGGATTAAAGGCGTGCGCCACCACCGCCCAGCTGATTGGATTTTTTTTTAACCATTTAAAGCTAGGGAAGAACTTATTAAAATGGATGACAGTCACACAGAGAATTGTGCCTATGTGTTGGGGGAAGACAATGGGCTTTTGTGAAGAGGGAACTGCTCCTAGGACCATAAAGAGGGAGCCCTGCCTTGACCTTGGCTGATGCAGGCAGTAACAACTGAACTAAGACTAGGGAGCACCCTTTACTAGGGAGCACCCTTTGCTAACTCAATCACTCTATCAACCAATAGGACTTCAATGCTTACTTCTACCAGCCAGCCTTCTGAAGATTTAAGCATGTAATGCCCTGTGGATGCCAAAGGATGGTCACTGCGCTGTTAGAAACTCATGTTGTTAAATGTTTTCTCTATAATTCCCTGAATTCCACCTATCTACTCAGCATTCAGAGAGTAAGACTGCATTTCCAGAAGATGTCTACAGAACTCTGGCAGTGGCTGTGTGACCATGACACTCCCATTTTAAGAACTAAAGTTAGTTTTCTAGTCCACCCCTTTGATCCCAAGCAGGCCTCATGACTGCTTTGACTAAAAGAATGACACAGAATACTGTGTCAGGCCAGAGTATGCTGTGTCTATTGAGACCCAGGTGTCTTGTGTGACTATGGTGAGAAGCCTCAAGTGATGAGACTTTCTGTGGGCAGGGAGAGGACAAGGAACTAGACACATGACCGAAGGAATCTCCTTGGATGATCTGCCATGGTCAGGCTCCAGATGATTCCAGAAACAAACAACACCTGTCTACACCTCCTTGAAATCCAAAGAGGAAGCCACTCAGCGAGACCCACCTCAAGACAAGGAAATGTAATCAATTATTGCTCAACGCCACTAAGACTCGGGGAGGTTTCTTTAGAAGCAGTAATGGACATTTGGAACAGATAGATAATTTACCAAGCTAACTTCCCCTTTAAGTATAGTGGATGTGGTTGGTGTTTTAAAATATTGAATTTCATATAATGGCATGTACCATATTAATCATAGGCCTTCACACACAAAAACAAAAACAGAAAACAATTGAGGCCATTTGTGGTTGAGTGGGGAAAAGCTTTTGGAAGGACAGAGAATAGTTCATGAATCATCATAAGACCTAAAAATTGATCTGTGGGCAAACAAGAAAAAACACTAAAAGCCATGACCCCAAAATCTTTCTGGAGAAAGAAAGCACTAATCCATAGGAATGACAAGGCATCCCAAGTTCTATTGGTACCTCTGATAGGCAAAGCTGGTGGCGTAGGTTCCATCCTGGCTCCAAGGAAGGCTGGAGAATTAAGTTGTCAATATTTTAGACTTTGCCTTCAGGAGTATCCATTGTCCTCATCAGCTCTATAAAGGACAAGCATGATTCCTCCAAAGACAGAGCACTAAAGTTCAGAAGCCAAAATGTCTATCTTTGTCACCAGATACTGAGGCCTTACTATAAGCTTCTGCAAGCATATGCATATAAAGGGGTATTTATTTCATATTGTGTCATTTCTATATTATTGAAACCCCTTGTCAAAAATAAAACATTCTAAATATTAACATTAAATTTGTCACCAGTATTCCAATTAATAGGGCTTATGGGCAAGGTGAAATGAAGTGCTGTATCTTCTTTAAATCTCTATAGTTTGTAAGTAGGACATAACACAAATATTAATAGTCATGGTAAAAAAATATTAGCACTGTAAAGGCAAGTTAAATTTGTAATGGAAATAAATACTAAAATAAACCTTTTTTTCCCCTTAAAAACGCATGCACCTGATAGAAGAGAAGGAAGGGAGAGTAGAGCGTGGTGAGAGAAAATTATACAATGTTCGGGGGACGCCATGCAGTACACACTTTGAGGACAAAGAAGTGAGTCATAGCAGCTGAGAGTAGAAGTAAGGAGCAGAAGATGGGTGGCCTCTTAGACAGCGTCATATTCCCGTGACCGTCGTGATCATCCATGAAGGCTGTGGTGGTTTGAATGAGCGATGTCGCCCATTGATCATGTGTGTGAACACTTGACCCCCAGTTTGTGGCACTGAGTGGGAGAAGATAGGGCCCCTTTGTGATGTGGAGTCTCGCTGGAGAAAGGACATCACTGGGATGGGGGCTTTCAGAGTTTTTAGCATCACCCCATTGCTCTCTCTGTGTCCTGTATATGCAGCCGGGATGTGGCCTCTTAGCTGCCTTCTCCTGTCACATGCCCGCCATTTGCTGCCATGGCCTCCACTGCTATTAGGGGCTCTCCCTCTAGAACCGTAAGTCCAAGTAAACTCATTATTCCTTAAGGGGCCTTTGGTTGTGGTGTTTATTACAGAGACGAAAGTAACTAATACAGAAGTTGATACCAAGAATGAGGCTGCCCTTGTGAAGCCTACCGCTATCGTGGAGTTTGCACATTAGCAGACTAGTGAAGTAAACAGGATTTCCATGTTGTGTTAGGATTATTTTGATATTCACCATGTAGTCAATATATGCCAGATGATGTTTACATGAGCAGAATTTTGTCTATATGTGTATAATCTCATATAACCTCTGCAATCTGGGTGTTAGCCTTGTTTTGGAAATGAGGATATAGAAACTCAGAGAATAAGAAAGTTAATACAGGTCAAACAAAAGAGAGTATTAACCTGGGGTTCAACCTGCACTCTCAGGCCATAAGATCAACACTCTTTTCACCCTCACTAGGGGATGTTATTTACTAAGAAACCTGTCATTTATCAAGCAAGACCACTCACTCTGTGTATTCCTTCCACAAGGCACTAACTGGCCCACTCAGGGGCCTGCAGAATTGATTCGTCCTCTTAACTGAACTTCCCTGTGCACGTGAAATAGTGGCTCTCACTGTGTGCACAGGCTCAGCTGCAGAGCTTCCTGGAAAACGATTGCTGGCTCCAAGAGTCTCGCGATTCTCCAAGTCTAGGGTAGATTTGGGGAATTTGCATTTCCACAATTGCTCTGTGGGGCCTCCACACAGTTACCTGAGAGATGGCAGCCTCATTTGTTCTATGTGGCAAATCTGAGGTCAACAGTCCTCAACCCTCCCCAAAATCACGATTTTCAAAGAAGTCATATTTTCACAAACCATATTTCACTGTTTGCAAACTGTCTGTCCTGAGTTTTTTAGATTTGATTATTTTTGAAATATAGAGGAAAAGCAACTATATTCAGTTTCAGAGAAACACTCTGCTTGCCTTAAGTGAGCAATAATAGGTAGACTTCTGACTTCTTTGTTTATGTCTGTGTCTGAGCATGTATGTATGTGTGCGTTTCTCAGAGAACATTTAGTTTACTGGTTCTCAATGTATTATTCATGTGTATAAAATCACCAATAACAATCTCTTATAAGGCTAGGGATGTAGTTTTCTGATAGAGCATATCCTAGTATTTGCGAAGTGTTGGGTTCAGTCCCCATGACCACAGTATAGAAGAAAACAACTACTTATAAAACTTTGGGGCAGAATTCTTGCTTTATCTGCCTTTCATTTTCTGAAATATTTTGGAATCAAATCTCAGGTATCTTGTCTCTTCTAATTCTACAGACCTTGGCATATGCCATCAAAAAATAACTTTTTTTCCTTTCTACTTTAAATTTTCCACCTCCCATTCGGGCACAGGGCCCTGCCCGGGTACTGGATTTTTTTCCCAGCCCAGCCCA
>JAQHUG010000065.1:3809183-3826630 GCA_028555095.1 Dicrostonyx torquatus
TATCATGCATTTTAATCATATTCTTTCCCTCCCAACCCCCTTCCAGATCCTCATCTACATCTGCCTCTCTAGCCACCCAACTTCAAGATCTCTGTAACTCTGATTCTCCCCGGCCTTCCTCTCTTGCCCATTGAGTCCAGTTTGTGTTAGCTTCCTCTGGATAAGGGGGCTGCCCTGGAGGTGGGTATCACAATGTTAAGAACTGTTTTGGGCCTTTAGCAGAGGTATTGGGGAACAGAGCTAGGTGAAGGTGGGGAGAGGGAACTAAACTGAATGCTGGGAAAAAGAAGGGCAGAGTCAGAGAGAAACCATGTAGCCCCGCCAGAGACAGATACCAGAACTTTAGCTGGTAAGCCACAGCTACATGGCAATACACAGATTAATAGAAATGGTTTAAATTTATATGTAAGAGTTAGCCAATAAGAAACTAGAACTAATGGGCCAAGCAGTGATTTAATTAATAAAGTTTCTGTGGAATTATTTCGAGAGGCTGAGCAGCGGGGAACCAACAAGCCACCTACATGCAACAATGTTTAAAAAAAAAATTAACCTGACTTTTCCTCAATCAAATACCAATAGCCCTCAGCCAGGGGTGGGACTTCCTGTCCACTTTCACTCCTCCATGCTGGCATTTTGTCTGGCTTGAGCCTGCACAGAGTTTGTGCATGGTATGATAATCACTGTGAGATCATGTGTGCACCTGCCATGCTGTGCCCAGAAAACACCGTTTTCTTGAAGCCATCTACCACCTCTGTCTCTTACAATCTTTCTGCTGCTTCTTCCATGTAGACATCTGGGTCTTAAAGAGAAGCCGAACCTAGACGTCTTGTTGAGGTATTCGGAAGTCTCCTTTGCTTTGCGCATTGATCACTTGTGGTCTGTGTTAACACTGTCTGTCAGTGTAAAGTAGATTCTTTGTTTCTTCTTCTTCTTCTTCTTCTTCTTCTTCTTCTTCTTCTTCTTCTTCTTCTTCTTCTTCTTCTTCTTCTTCTTCTTCCTTTTCTTCTTCATCATCATCATCATCATCTTCTTCTTCCTCTTCCTCCTCCTCCTTCTTCTTTCTCCTCTTCTTTTAATTCTTCTTCTACTTCTTCCTCCTCCTCCTCTTTCTTTTTCATCTTCTCTTTCATAAGAAATTTCCTAATGCAGCATTGTAAGTCCAAAACACAGCATCTTGTTAAAGGACCTAGTATCTGGTTTTGACAGTTTGCCTCCTGGAGGAACTAAACTTTGTACCTTGCCAGTGTGTTTTCTATGAACTTCAAACTGGACCTTGGGATTGACTAAACTAAAGTTGAACAGTTTTTGTTTGTTCATTTGTTTGTTTCTTTTGGCAAGAACACCTAATAGCTAGCACTGTACCATACCAAGAGCCCCATAACTGGTTGTTCTGATCTTGAAGGGATTGAGTCCCCTGGATGAGTTCAGGCACAAGCCTGGAGTCCCCAAGGGAGGGTGTGGTTCAATGATAAGAGCCAGACCTGGTAACTGTTTTGATTGCATTTGTTTGTACAGTTTTCCATCAACCTTTGTCTTATGCGTTAATCACTGGTGATCACTCAAGTTGGGCTGTTGCATCCCAGATAGCTAGTGACTGAATCAGATACTCTTTCCCCACCCTCTCAGCCCCTTCCCCTTGTCGTAGCTAAGTGAAATGTGGGGGAATTGATGTCAGTCATCTCAGGGCAGTGGGAGTGTTTGGGGATGGAGATGTTTTGGAAGGTAACTTTCTGGCTTATTCTGAACTTCCCCTGGGTATTGCTTTGAAGGTTCCAAGACAATGGGCAGTGTCAGTGAGAGAAGAACTCTTAGGCTCACAGCGTTTACGACAACAGTGGTAATTAACAGCTGTCTGCCCACTTTATTCTCAGGATAATTTCTTATTTATCCATGACATGAGTGTAAAGAGAATCTTAGGGCTACATTGTCTTATGTTCAGGACAACCTTGCCTATTTCCCGGCATGTTTTGGAAGCCCTACCATTTCCTTGTCAGTGAAAAGTGGCCTTTAAATGCCATCTCTTTTACTTTGTTTTCGTGAAGCCTTCTCCAGAGACTACCCCGTGACTGACTGCAAAGGCAACATTTATGGCTCATTAAAGAGGCACCCCATCTATTTATCTGCTTTTCATATGTTGGCCGTTGGCCACCAGTTATTTCCAGAAGACAGGAGGAAATGTGTGGGGACACGCAGGTCTGTCCTTTCCTTCCCCCCGGACCTCATCACAGATGCCTGTCAGCTGGATATATCCTATAGTCATTCCTCTACCCTTATCACCACGGCAGGAGACTGGATGCTTTGCTTTGTTTTGGTTTTCTTTCTGTCTTCACACACTAAAGGAGAGCAGTTTCTAGCAATCAAATTTGTCACCAAAATAGCCTCCTCCAGCTGGGTGGGTGATGGCTGCCTGGATGAGAGTGATGTGTAGGAGGCTTGTCTCAAGGAGAAAACTACTATCTTGTGGGACAGCAGAA
Organism: Dicrostonyx torquatus; assembly: GCA_028555095.1. Taxonomy (NCBI): domain Eukaryota; kingdom Metazoa; phylum Chordata; class Mammalia; order Rodentia; family Cricetidae; genus Dicrostonyx; species Dicrostonyx torquatus. The sequence goes on from JAQHUG010000065.1 coordinate 3,811,658, forward strand.
GATCTTCACGTATTGAAGTAAAATAAGGGAAGCCTCAACATTTTGGATGGAGCAGGAGATTTTTGTCTCTGGGATCTGGGTGTCGTCTCTGAGATTTCTTTCCTGGTCAATGGACTCACCATTTTTTTTTCTCCAAAAGCCTTCACTTTCCCATTCATTAGAGCCAGCCTGATGTGATCCTTAGCCCAGAGGGATGATGGGAAGGAGGGCAAGGCTGGGGACTGGGCTCAAGACATTGGGCCACCTCCTTAACCTCTTCCCTGGAGGTTGGAGGTCTGACTTTCCCCTGAACCATAGCTTCATTTTTTTTGGTTTGGGAAAGAATCAGGCTGGTCCCTAAGAATGCTAAAGATTTACCCTTCCTTTTCACCCCTGATTGCGGGGGTCCCCTTCCCCTCTGAGCCTTTCTTTGGTCCCTCACTGACAGAAGCTCTCCATTTACTCAAGGCCTAAGGGGCCACTTCACCTTTGAGAGGGACTGGAGAATAAGAGCCCAAGACGCTACAGAAGGCAATGGAAGGGTAGGGTCGGGCTGCAGGCAGTGTTGATTCCCCCTGTCTTGGGAATTCTGCCTGCCAACCAGAGTAGGGGCCAATGCTCTTGAGGAAAGGAGGGAGGGACTGATTCCATGCAAGACTCTAGACCCTAGTTTCTTCCTGTTTTTCTCTCTGGACAGCTGACATAAGTGGTTTTTTAATCTTTTTCAGCTCCATGAAGAAAACAAAAGTCCAGGTGTGTGTGGCGGTGGTGGTAGCAAGTGCTAGCTTAGGTGTCCCCAGACCTCCTCGAAGTTGAGTATCACCCTTGAGGAACAAATGTCAAACCTACCAGGTGCTGAGTGACTTCTTTGGGAGTCATCTGGGCCTTGGGCTGTGTGATCTATTGGATTTCAGCTAACACTCAAAAGCCTGTTGATCTTGAATTCAGAGCTGTATGGGGACATCGGTTCCTCGCAGAGGCTGCAACCTGGCTCCACACTGGGGAAATGGACTTGCTTCCATGACAAAGGTGACTTGGTACTCTTTTTCCTGATTTTCTTTTCTTGCCAGTTGTTATATAAGCCCATCTGGAAATATCAAAATTGTTTCCAGGTAACTAAGTTTTTGTCCGAGTGCCTCGGGAAGAGAAAAGAGCTCAGCATTCTGTGTAGCACTGCTTACACCAACCACCACACACATGTGGCTTTCAAACTACCCCCGTATGAGCCTCTGCGGGCACAGGGCTGGAGTGCAGCATAGAACAAAAGCAGGAGAGAAAGCCATGGCCTATGACAGCTGCTATTATCCAGTGCCTGATATGTTTAGGATAGTTAGATTTGCTTTTCTCAAGGAAAACGCGTTCTAATAGAGTTGTAGCTGTCCTGACTTTTAAAATAAAGTGGCACTGAATTTGCAAGGGCTGACGCTTCTACTCAGCTCTCAGCAAATCCCAGCGTGGCTAAGAGATGAGGGGGGCTGGGGTGAAAGGGTAGGATTGTGTAGAAGTCAAAACACAAAAGGTGTATTTCATGGTGCAATGAAAGCCAAAACTATGAGTGGACTTATAAAAGGGCGGCTTGTTTTTAATTTGTTCTTTGTCTATTTCATACATGTATACAATATATCTTGATCATATCCAATCCAAATCCTTCCTTCTGCTTCCTTCAATACGTTCCCTCTCACTTTTATTTCCTCTTCCTTTTCCTCTCCCTCTTTATCCTTGTCTCTTCCTCCTTCTCTCCTTTTTCTAACTTTTCCTCCCATAAACCACATGGCTTTAGCATCCTCCACCTAGAAACCAGGAGAGCACCATGGTACTAGTCAAGGAACAACACAGTATCATTGAAGCGGCACCTATCATTACCTGTTCCCCTGCCAAGATGCTCATTCACAATGTCCTGGCTAAAATTTCTCAATCTCAATGAGGAAAAAAGAAAGAAAGAAATCTCAGTCCTGAGAAAAGGACATAGACACAAAGTCCCATGCCTTAACCAAGAAGCTACTTACAGTAGATACATGTTAGAAGAGAGAAAACAAGTTTTTTCCAACGGAGTGTTACTGGGTTTATCAACTACACTTCAGGGCAGGAGTATTGCCGAGGAGTAGTTCTTGTGGATTTTTTTAAAAATTTTGTTTGGTGTGTGTGTGTGTGTGTGTGTGTGTGTGTGTGATTTTTGTTTTGTTTCAGTATTTTTTTTTGTCTTACTGATTCTCATGAATTTTTGTTTGTTTGGATTTTAATTTTTACTGTTTTTTGTTGTTGCTGTTTTTCTATTTTTTTGAGAGGGATAGAGATAAAAAACATGAAGAGGGGTGGGTAGAGGGGTGGGAGAAGATCTAGAAGGAGTTCAGGAAGGGGAAAGAATATAATCAAAATACATTGTATGAAAAAATTAAATAAATTCATAGATAAATGTGGTTTGAGAAAATAAGCATTAATCAAAGGTCATATGCAAAACAACAAACATTCCCAGGTAAAGACAAAAAGGAAGGAATGGCTAGAGTCAGCCTTGGTGTAGGAAAACAAAGACACATATAACCTGTTCTTGTGTGATCTTGAGTGAAATGCTAGCTAGAAAGGCTTTAATTAGAAAAGGTGGGGACGTTTAAATATGGCTGCTATGACAACTGAAGGTCCTGTTGTGGCTGTGTTGGTGACTGTCTTTGTGTAGGAAGGAGACTGTCTTTCTGTCCCTTGACTGTTAGCCAAAAGAACACTGGCAGGATGTTCCTCTGCATGGGTCTCTCTGGGGGGCCTGTACATTAGGGCTCAGATTGCTGACATGGCTTCAGCAGCACAACCATGGTGGGGATGTTTGACTTTTTAGTCCTTGCAGACACTGGGCCCCCACCACATGTGTCTAGGTAGGGAGTGGATGCAAGGAGAAAGGGGCTCGGAGGCCAGCACTTCTCCCAGGTTCAGCGCATTATCTAATCAATCTGAAGCGAATTTTAACACATGGGTTTACAGCAAGTAGACAGAAGCCCCCACAGGGGCAAGGTGGCCACAACGGTCTACCTGCATAGTCTGTGTGGGTCCAACGAATCTTCCTCCAGCAAAGCCAGTTGTTTTTTAGAAGATCATGACTAGGTGGCATCTTAGTGATGCTCATTCAGTCCATCAAAGGCTAACTAACACTTGTAACAGTGAAAAAGACAGATGCCTGATCTCAAAATAAGTAGCAGGTGAGTATGAGATTTAAATGTAAAAATAAAACCATGAAAACTGCTCAGAGGAAATAGGAAGTGATTTTTAATTTCAATCCTGGAATACAGACCTTTCTAAGGAAGCCTCAGAATGTAGAGCTGGGAGCTGCTGGCACATCTGTCTGTGTAAGAGTTGGAAACAAATAGTCTTCGTGTTCAAAAATACTTCAAAGAAAGACCAAAGGCAAACAACAAACGGAAACTAATAATATCAAAGCAGATGGTCGAGGCAAATATAATCACTAAGTAAATATGTTTTACCAACTAAAAAGAGATGGTTGCTGAAAAGCTAATGGGAATATAGGGAGAGGACGTAAAGAGCTCAGTGGAAAAGATGCGGAAAGGGTTATCACTTGTTACCCAAAATAAAACATGTGTGCATTAAAACTAAACAGATAACATCTGGAGAGCATTGGCATCCTTCTAGACCGCAGGATTCCCAAAATTTGAGAGCCACCATTTTGCCATGGCTCTGAGGAAAGGCAGCTGTGAGGGGTGCTGGGGAGGTGGATGTGGCCTCCAAGGCCGTTCCCAGAAACATCAACTCCAGGGCAATGTGTGCTTGCCACCAGAAAGCTCACCTCTCAGATTTCTGCCCCATAGACACATTTCCACAGCTGGGTGAAGATGTAGTTATAAGGTACCAGCCATGGCATTGCCTGAGGTTAAAGATTGGGCCAACTTCCGAATCTGCCCTAGAACATGAAGTAAATACTGGAGCATCTGTATAGGGCAACTCCTACAGATTGCACAGCTTTTGGAAACTGTGTGTGTGTGTGTTCATGTAGGATTGTACGATCACTGATGGAGAGAAAAGCAAGATGAAAAAAGTTTGTATAGTATGTGCCCTTTATACTAAAAAATATGAGTGTGTGCTTCATGCTTGGATAGCATCACAACACATAAAAATCACCAGTCATTATCTCTGGCTGGAGTTCTGGATAAAACTATTCTCATTCTTTGTTTTTCACTTTATTTATTTATTTATTTATTTATTTATTTATTTATTTATTTATTTAGTGTGTGTGTGTTTGTGTGTGTGTATGCATGTGGAGGTCAAAGGACATGCTTGCTACTGGAGTCAGTTCTCTCCTTCCACCATGTGGCTTCTGGGGATCAATCTTTGGTGGCCCATCTTGTTAACAAAATCACAAAGTTGTAAGTATCTGCTATTTGTGCTAGTTTAGAAATTCCCATGGATTAAAAAGTGGTGAAGGCACAAGACCTGGGGATCTGTTTATCTGTGGGATTGACACTAAGGAACTGTGGGAATGGTCATCCTGAATAAGTGTTAAGTCCTGTAAACCCTGACTGTGCTAAAGCTATGATGTGGGTCATGAAACCTGAGTACAACGGGAATGCAGGTGGAAAGCCAGGTTAGAGCTCTGACTCCATCTCTCTCACGGTGATGTGAACAAGTCCAGCCTGTTGAATTGATGCTTACAGATGAAAATGAATTTGTCAACCTTTCTTTTTTTTCACTCTTTTTTTTTTTTTTTTGGAGACAGGGTTTCTCTGTGTAGCCCTGGCTATCCTGGAACTCAGGACACATGAAATCCAGTCATTATACAAGTGGTTACCAACAAAATACCAACAAAATACTCAGATACAAAGGACATTAGAACACATGGGTCATGTTTGTATACAGCCATGAACTGCTCAGTTAAAAGCATTTGGCACTTCTCTTGAGAAGTCCAGGAAAATCTTCAGACTAATCAGACTGAAATGTGGGCAGACCATAGTCCAGTCCAAGGTTTCTGTTGTAAGCCCAGAGAAATGATAAAAGGGTCTGAGATTAGCAGACCCTCCCTCTTGTGGAATTCTACCTACAGCTCAGTTGTTGCATGTCTTGAGGATGGCATATATCTGAGGCTAGCCCAAAGGGCAATCCTCATGACTTGAATCCAAGGAAGGAGAAGACACAAACCACAAGAGATCTAAGCATTTTCTTTCCCCAGAAAACAGTAGCAAAGTCCAAACTCAGACACTAGACCATATACACACAACACCCAGGACATGTGCCGGGCCCAGTTGCCCAAGTCTTGAAACTTTGAGGTGAAAAGCAAAAAAGTCATGGGAGATATCAGAGAGCTTCTAAACCACCAAAGAAAGGGCAAACTAGTTCTAATACCTGGTTATCAATACAGTCCACGGAGCTTCAGTTCTCTGAAAGTCAGCAACCTGACGATCATGACTCAATAATAGTCATGATTAATTAAAATGCACCAATTCCTTATCACACAACCAGGTAAGAGTGACTGAACCAAGGGGTGCATTGACAAAACGGCCACAGAGAGCCTTCCTCTTAGCAGCATTAGACACACACGTAAGCCCATTTAGCAGTGTGCCATACTGGGACCGACTATGTGACCAGAGGGCCAACAAGAACAAACCAAACTCTAGCGAAGTCTTGTTCTGGGGTTGACAAAGGTCAAGTTTATTACAGAACCTGCTGAGATTTCATCAACGATGTCAAATGTTCTTATGTTTAGATACTGTGCCCCCTTTGCTGTGTGCCCGTCAGCCCTGTCAGTCAGTCGCTGCTGGTGGCCCATGCGCTCTGGGCGCCTCGCTCACTCCCCTGCCTGGACTCCTGAGCTCAGGTGCTGAACTTCCCCTCTCTTGGAAGTGATCCACTCTCACGAAGCTATTCCTCACCTTTGCCCCAAGCGGCTGCTCATGGGCAGTCCCAGGAACAGCTGCATCTGTATTTACAATGCAGTTCTCGGAGAACTGATCCATGTTCCGCCATCTCTGCTCTTTTCAAACGGAGGTCTACGTAAGATATGTTTTGAAAACCAGGCAGGGCGGCACAGTCCTATAATCCCAGCACCAATGAGGTGGATTGTTGGCCAGAATGGCTGAAACATATGCTCCTGTGGAAGGAAACGCTACAGCCAGAAACAGCATGAAAGCAGATTTGTATGAGAAATGAATTAATTCCTCAGTGAGCACATTACTTATTTTTCAGATCTAACTGAAGAGAATAAGGCTATGAGTCAGACCCTTCACAAAGCTATTTGAAACCCTCTGAGGAGAGCCACAGAGTCAATAAATGGCACTCTGTGTCACATAGCCTTTCCTACAGACTGTCAGTTGTGTGTAGCCAGAATCTTCCCATAATTCCATTAGCATTTGATGGCTCTGGAAGGAAGGCCCTGTGGCCTTGGCACTGCTGCCCACACCTCCATCTGAGCACTTCTGGACCCAAGGTTCCGTTTCTCCCCACAGGAGGCCTACATCCAGTGCACGCTAAAGAACGTGTTCAGTATGAAGCTTTAGTCACACTCCCCAATCTCTAACAGCACTGACAGGCTTTTGGTACCTCAGCGCTCCCTCAGGGTCCACTGAGGCCACGGACTTGCAGGGTCACTCAGCTCCTCCACTGTCTCTTCCACAGGAGTCGACCTCAGGGATGAACCCTAATGAATGTCCTTTGTAATGTCTACTTCAGTCTACCCAGAGAACCTATAGTCTACCGGAAAGATCTGCATAGACCACGGCCACAGGAACACTATCGTGTCTAAGGAAGATATTCATTTATTGTGCAGACCTAGGACAGCGGGCTAAACTGAAAGTTATTTCAGTGTCTGCTGTGCGTGTGGCAGCAATGTTAAAAGGAATGACGACGTACTATTGTTTCAAGTGAGGAATATGTGATAGTCACGTGTTGTCACCCGCTCTTCATTACAACTGACTTCCTGTCTCCGTGGATAGATTCCCATCATGAACCCTGTGCCCTGCTCAGTAGAGTGTGCAGACTGGTGCGAGGCCAGTTTCAGGTTTGGCCTTGGAGCAACTCTTTCTCTAGAGTCCCTATGCAGACATGACGTGGAGGAGCCTAAGTCATCTGCTGGGCAGCACACAGGCCATGAAGAGTAACCACGCACCAATCGGGCAGAGGGCACCACAGCTCCCAACGACCCAGCAGCCCCACAGCTGAGATAGGCTCATCCTAATTGCTGATCCACACAGTTGTCGGCCACAAAAATAGCTGTTGTCCTACACCACAAGCTTTGGAGGCAGTTTCTTATACGGTAAAAGCTATCTGAGAGAGCGGTGTGTGGTTATTTCCAGGCCTGGTTCTAGAAGAACAAGGGTTTGGCTAAACTCGTCCATTTTTAAAGCCTAAGAATCAATATTTTCAACTCCCATCTCCTGTTTTTCAATTTCCAAGGCAGATAACCAATTCAATTATACTGAATAGATGGAGAGAATGGATAAAAAAAATTCTATACAAGTGTAATTGAAATGCTACGTTAAAAACAGCCCAAGAAATGACTTAGTAGACTATGCACTATATAGAATAAAGTCAGGTGGAAGTTTGAGAATCAATAGTTGGAAACCTCCACGTCATACATCATTTGATGTACTATGTCCTACAGACACAAAAGTGGGGGCCCTAGGGGCTAGAGAGACAGTTCAGTGATTAGACGCATTTGTTGCATTTCCACAGGACCAGAATTCAGCTCCTAGAACCCACATCAGGTGACTCACAATCATTCGTAACTCCAGCTCAGGAGGATCAGACACCTCTGGCCTCTGCAGGCAATTGCACTCACATGCACACCCATATACAGACACACACCCACACATAATTAAAAATTAAAAATAAAAATATTTTTAAATGGAGAATTTTAGCAGTCGCTCTTAGAGAACCTTTAGAAATCTAGAAAATTCTCTTTGCTTCTTACAGCTAGTGGAAGGAGACATGTAGGGAGAAGTGTCTTCAAGAGGAGAGAGGAGGAAGTGAGGTAGGTGGAAGGAAGGAAGAATGGGAAATAAATAAGTCTGAACTTATTAAAAACAACGTTCTAGACTGTAGGTAGGATATTTTGTCCCACCAGTCAGCTCCCAAATAACCATACAGAGACTTACTATTAATTATAAATGCTTGACTAATAGCTTAGGCTTGTTACTAACTAGCTTTTACAACTTCAATTAACCCATATATTTTAATCTACTTCTACATGGATTACCTTGACTTTGTAAGGTCTGGCTGGCAATTCCTCCTTTCTTCTTCCCAGCATTTTCTCAGTCTGGGTCTCCTGCCTAACCTCTTCCTGCCTAGCTATTGGCCAGTCAGCTCTTTATTCAACCAATGAGGTCAGCACCTCTTCATGGTGTACAAAAAGATTGTTTCACCACACTGGACAGAGCTTGGCTTTGTCACCAGTTTCTATATCCAGAGCTAAGAAGTCACTGGCTCTAATAGTCATTTCCTAGAAAAACCACCCTGGCCCTAGTCCAACTCTTGACATAAACCCCTTTGCTGCAGTTGTGACCCATCTGGGTACTTGGCACAAAGCCACTGTTTCCACCTGCAGAATGAAGCCAGGTTTCTTTGATCTAGTGCCCTGATAGTTTGCTGAGTCATAGGCCAACTTCAGAAACCAGACTGATTTCACCCTCACTCTTGAAAGTAAATTACTATTAGGTTCAATAGCAGTTCACACGACTCCTGTAACTTTTGGAAAGCATCTGATGCTTTCTTGATACCTTTTGTTTTCCCAAGCAAGATGCTTGAGATCATCAACTGTAGAGGACATTCTGCCAGCAGCCGCTGAGGCTGGAGTTTTCACCAGCTTCAGAGAAAGGACAATAATCTGTTGACTCATTGTGCAAACGCTCAGAGCCCTCCATGAGTGCAGCTGGCCCAGGGCAGGCGTATGTAATTAGCATGTATGAGCGAGCGGTGAACTCAGAAGGTCCTGTGATCAAATCCTATGAAATCTTTCTAAATGGGGTCTTGACCTCTCAAGGAGGTCCACATAATAGCATGCATGAGTCCAAGGCCATTTGTCATGACAGTTTTTGCTCAGAGGAAGATGAGTACGTGAATGATAGTGGCCTGACACTCACTAGCATCCAGAGAAATACTGTTGCGTTTCTAATCAATTCCTTGTGGGTGTTTTCTACTCCAGCTGGCTCTAGCATCTGCATATAAGTGTATAACATATACTTTTATATATGTAATATATTCATAAATGTGGGATCATTGGTAAGGTAGAGAGTTGTAGAGATGGCCAGGCTAGTGGATTTCCATGGCATGTTTACATCCCTCTCTTTTTGAGATGGAATCTGATCAAGATGAGCATGAAATGTGGTTTTCAAGGTGAAAGTCTCCAAGGGAAAGCGGTAGCATGTGGGTATGCGCATGTCTGTCCCAAAGAGGCCGAACGCCACTGGGCTTGTGGCAAGGTAATGGAACAGCAGAGGATACAGGCCTGGTCCTGCTGACTCATCCAACAGATCTTCATGCGGTCCTCCAGGAAAGGAATGTGCAAGCATCGAATGAGCCTATAAAAACTCTAGCTGATAATTAATGAACTGGAGACAAGGTCAGATGGCAGCTCACGATAATGCAGCACACTTTCAAGCACTGTTTATTGTACATTTAAAAATAAAACATCCAGTTCCTAAAATCGTGACTTTTGAAGCTAGTAAAGTCTGGACACTCGCTTTTAAGACTTACATTTTTAGATGTTTTCAGAAGAAAACAAATTTGTACACTTGAGCATTCAGATACTTAAGCATCTTAAAAGTAGTAGTGTAAAATCAAGTGTGCTATGGATGAAACATAAATACCAGATTGAAGACTAAATAAAAAGAAAATAGCACAAGGAAAGAAAAAAAACACTGCAAAATTCTGAAGAGCATGGGACCATTGAGACGGCTCAGGGCACAAATCTGAAAGTCAGAGCTTGATCCCCAGAGACCACATAAGGGTGGGAGGAGAGAACCGACTCCATAAAACTGTCCTCTGACCTCCACAAGCACAATGAAGCCTGTGCATGCCCACGTTCATACCACACACACAATAACAAAAGAAAATAACTGATGATAAGTAATCAGTAAGCTACTGTTCAAAAGAAATGTCAGAGCTATAGGCTGTCTATGAGAGGGCTTTAAAGTAACTCTTTGAAACAAGAATTAAATACAGCAATTTTTAGTAAAAATATTAAAACGTCAAAAATAGTGGGCAGAAATCCCATTAAAGAGAATGGATGTAATTCTCAGGGTGCCTAGGTGTCTGTGCAAGTGTGGATGTGTTTTAACAGCAGCTACTGAAGCCACCATCCTTTTCTCTCATCTGGCTGAGTCACTAGCCAGTCCAGAACATGACTGCAGAGCATCTCATCACCATAATTGGTAGTGGTGATGTTTAAACACTTTGTTCCATGATGCCATTAACCAACAATAACAATAACAATTAAAAGGCGTATTCGCAGCCAGGTGTGGTGATACTTAGGAGATGGGGTGACCAGAAGTTCAAGGTATTACTTGGTTATATGAAAAGTTTGAAGCTAGTTTGAGCTACTTGAGACCCTACCTCAAAATACACACAGACACACAGACACAGACACACACACAGACACACACACACACACAGACACACACAGACACACACACACACACACACACAGAGAGAGAGAGAGAGAGAGAGAGAGAGAGAGAGAGAGAGAGAGAGAAGAAGAGAAGAGAAGAGAAAGAGATCAAACCTAAGCTAATAAAGGCCTTTCTTTTTAAAAAATAATGTATGAAATTTATGTACGTTTCACTGGGACTTTTCATATAAGCATATAACGCATTTTAATTATGCTCGCCCCTCATTCCTCTCACTTCTGTCTGAACATCTTCATGTCCCCTAATAGTCCTACTTTTATGAACTTTCCCTTCCTCTAGATCCCCCATATGAGAGAACATAGGATTCTTGTTTCTCTCAGTTTGACTCCTTTCATTTAACATGGTGATCTTCAGTTCCACCCACCTTCTGGCAAACAGCATGAATTAATTTCTCTGTATGGATAAATAAACACTCCCTTTTTATGGATTCCACATTTTCTTCAGCCATTCATCTGTTGACGGGCACTAGGTCTGTTGTGAATAGTGCCCCAAGACTCATGAGTCTGAAAGTATTGTGTGCTGAGTTTAATTCCTTCAAACAGATACCCAAAAGTGGCATAGCTGGGTCATATTTTCAGTTCAGTTCCATTTTTAGGACCTTTCATGCTGATTTTCATGGTGGCTTCACTTATTCTCAGTCCTCATCATTGGTGTACGAGGGTTCTTCATACCCCAGCATCCTCAGTCCTCATCATTGGTGTACGAGGGTTCTTCATACCCCAGCATCCTCAGTCCTCATCATTGGTGTACGAGGGTTCTTCATACCCCAGCATCCTCAGTCCTCATCATTGGTGTACGAGGGTTCTTCATACCCCAGCATCCTCAGTCCTCATCATTGGTGTACGAGGGTTCTTCATACCCCAGCATCCTCAGTCCTCATCATTGGTGTACGAGGGTTCTTCATACCCCAGCGTCCTCACTAATGTCTCTTGTTTCTTTGTGGTAGCCAGAATGAAAGCAACGAGATGAAATCTCAGTGAGGCTTTGGCTTGCGTTTCTGTAATGGCTAGAGACACAGCACTGGGCTGCTGGGATGGCCTAAGGGGGAAAGGCATCTACCACCAGCCCTGACCATGTGAGCCGAATCTTTGCATTCCATGTGGTGATAGGAGAGAATCAATTCATGCAAGCTACTCCAAAAGTGACCCTTTTTATTCTAAAAGTGGGTGCGCACACCCCAAATAAATATACTTAATAAATATTTTCATGTACTCACTAGCTGTTTATAATTCTTTTGAGCTGTGTGTTTTCACTTTATTAGCTCTTGTTAAATCATTTGTTGCTTTGCATTAAATTGTTTTGAATTCTTTATATATTATATAAATATATAATATATAATATTACTATTATAGATAGTAATCTCCAGTTCCATGAATAGCTGTCCAAGATTTTCTGCCACCCTATAGACTATCTCTTCACTGTGAGGTTCCCTTTGCTGGGAGAGTTTCATTTCCACCAGGCTTTCCCACCCACCCTACCTGGGTAGAACCGCAATGAGATCCTCACTAAAAATCCACGGTGGGACTCCTTCCATTGTCTTACAAGCTGAGTTCCTAGACTTGGGCCTAGAGTAGCCTTTTCAACATTTTTAGGGTCAGAGTTGGGTTAGGGTACTGTGAAGTGTAAAACTCTCCCAAAGTCCTGGATGCTCAGTCAGACTGTCACAGGCTATATGAGGTGTGACAGTCTCCTGTTTCTATCTGCAGTGATTCTAAAGGCCCAACCCCGCTCTGCACCAGTAGCTGGAGATGTAAGAGTTTGTGGCCAAGACTGTGCATTACCTTTAATCCAAGCTGGTTGAGAAGCCCGATTCCCTTGTTTACTGAACAATTTCATTAACTAGGCAAGGCAGACAGAAAGAGAAGGGGTGATGGAGAATTAGGTCATAGATACATCTTGCATCTACCTAATGGGGTGATCATGGGCAAGCAATTTAACCTCTTTAAACTTTCATTTTCTCCTACACTGCAAAAAAAAAAAAAAAGGCAGATGGAATTGGGTTTTACCTGCAGCAATGGAGACTTTAAATGAAAAAAGTCAGTGCACCCATGTTTCCTTTAGTCAGCATTTCTAATACCTCAGAGGGTTTGCCAGGAAGATGACAGAACTCTCTTTCCCATGAGCCTTCAAAACCATGCAGAGCTTACAAGGCAGAGGTTTTGGTGAGACCTTTCCCTTGACTGGGCCACCCTGGTTCTCTGTGAAGGACTTCTGGAAGGCTCCTTGTCTGTCACTGTCAATATTAATGAGATAAAGACCACTTGAGCTGATGAAGTTACTGTCTTGTTTGCCTCCACCCACACTCAGAATGATTAAAATATACTGGAAAATGAAAACATTTTCACTTGAAAATTAACAGCCACTTTTCTGTTTCAAGAAGGTAGAAAACATTTGATCAAACTTAAGATGTATGTGTAGCTCTTCGTGTGCCAGTGTATCAAAACCAGCCAACCTTTTCCCAGTGCTAGTGAGATCAATGAGCAGAGAAACATGCACAAAAGAGGAACAGTTATCTCATACAGAGAACTCCAATTTAAATTTACTTACCTGGGGAGCTGGAGGGCCTGGGACAAGGGAAGTAAATGTAAATTTTTCTTTTAACTATATATATATAAAAGGCAGTTAACAAAACTACTTATACGAAGATTCTTCTGGAGTTAAGCAATTTTACAATAAAAGCATGCATTAGTATCTATTAAAAAATAAATAAATAAATTTACTTACCTTTATTATTCTGCATGTGTTTGTGAACACGGTGTCTGCAAACACGTGATGATACACATGTAGAGATCAAAGGATTTTGAAAGCTAATTCTCTTCTTCCCCTTGGGTTCTGGAATTGGACCCAGGTTTGCAGGCTTTCAGGGCAAGCTAGCTATTTCCGGCGGCCTTGGTTTGCTCACCAGTTAAGCAGAGAACTTCAAAATCACCTTTTCCTGCCCAAACACCAACATGGATGTAACTAGCTCTGTTTGTTTGGGGTGGAATAGCCTAACAACAAGTAGCAATACCTAAGCAAATACAGAGCATGTAATAATGAGCTTTTAGAAGGGAGGAAAGAGTGGAACCCAGTAAATGACTTAGACCACAGTCGGTTCTTCTTGAGGCCACTGCTGTAGAAAATGAGCTCAGGGTCTCTGCTGCAGGGGAAACCAGGCCCACAGAGGACTTTGAACCCACCCAACAGCACAGAAATAAATCCAACAAATCCACACCCATTTCCAGATATGCCACAGGCCCACCCTCCTACCGTCTGTTTAAAACTGACTACCATGCCGGGCAGTGGTGGCACACGCCTTTAATCCCAGCACTAAGGAAGCAGAGGCAGGTGAATCTCTGTGAGTTCGAGGCCAGCCTGGTCTACAAAGCGAGGTCCAGAACAGGCTCCAAAGCTACATATGCAGAGAAACCCTGTCTTGAAGAAAAATCAAAACAAAACAAAACAACAACAACAAAAAACTGACTACTGGTCTGGAATGTTTAATTTAGCAAAGAACAACCCTGGAAATTCATGCCAGCATTCAGAAGTAGGTGCCAGTCTCTGTGCTACACAGTGAGGAAAACACAAGGCTTGCTCTCAGAACACATGAACACAGTTGTTATACAAGTTGTTACATTATAGGAATGAGAATGGCAAAAGTGGAAATGATGGTTCCTACCTGGTCTTGACCTGTTGTCTAGGTGTCAGAGAGTAAAACAAAGCCAGACAGTCACGACAACAGAGGCAAAGTGTACTCCATACCTAGTTCAGTTAAGGAAAAGACATCTGCCACACATAACAGCTGGAATTTATAGCCAGAAAGCATGTCAACAGAATCAACGGATGGAAAAGTACTAAGAGGAGCAGTGGAGACGGGATTCTTGATAAACTTTCTTAGCAGGATTCCTGATAAAAGTAGGCCATAGACTTAGACATCAATCATTTAATCGTCTACCAAGGTGGTCAGCTATCAAAGGGAAGGAAAATTTCACTAAACAGACTTGCAGGTTTTGCTAGACTATGCCACAGCAACTGGGTGTGAGCCTAAGGATGAGGCCTAGTCAAAGACAAACTTGGGCTGGAGAAATGCTCAGTGGGTAAAGCACTTGATGTGTAAGTATGAGGACCTGAGTTTGAATCCCAAGAACCTACACAAAGTTGGACTCAATGGTACACACCTCTAAACCCAATGTGCCTCCTGTGAGATGGGAGTGGGAGACAGGAGAATCCATGGCAGTGTGTGGACCAGATCGCCTGGTATGTATAGTAGAGAAACAACAAAGAGACCCTGTTTCAAACAAGGGAGAAGATGGCAATCGGTACTCAAAATTGTCCTCTGACCATACACATCCACACTCACACAAAGAGAAATGCCTGCACACAGAAACACAATCACATGCAT
>JAQHUG010000065.1:3827663-3854626 GCA_028555095.1 Dicrostonyx torquatus
AAGGAAAGGCATGGGTTAAGGAAAGGCTCACCTTCCCGCTTTGTGACCTAGGAACATGGATGGAGGAGAAACTTATTGTGAAGAAAATGATGTATGCGTTTGAGATGTTCTGAGATTGAACTGCAAGACATATTCAGAGCTTGAGCTTGCTATCCTGTGTGTCTCGCCTCTCTCTTGAGAGCCCTTGCCATCCTCTCTGCTCCTCATTAATTAGTATTTGTTCTGGTGTTTGACCTTCTGAGGGTGTGGAAGCCAGGAGACAGATATTGGAGGAGGGTGTTCAGGAGAGAAAGGATAGGAAGAGGGACCACGACTGAGCAAGGATGTCAGAGACCCCTGATAGAACAATTGGTTTCTCTTTTCCCTCCTACTTTGCTGCAGACCCATCCCTAGTTCAGCTTTTCAGAACAAGGTCAGGACATGCCATTCTCATCTCACCATGGAAACGAGGAAGAGCCCCCATCCCATTGGCAGGATTGAGCATTGTAGCATTCTAGTACTCTTGAAGCAGGAGCAGGTGGATCAGGAGTTCAAGACCAGCCTCAGCTACAGAATGAATTTCTATCAAGATTCAGCTACAGAAGACCTTGTTTCAAAAAACCCAACAAGAGTAAAATGAAGTACAACCTTAGCGTAAAATAAAGAGTGGAAGCATTTTTTGACAAAATGCTCACATTTTTTGTTAAATCAGGGGTCAGTATATTTCTTTAAAACATTTTATTGAACATAAAGTGGAAGTGGAAGTGTTTTCTTACTCCCAAATTCTCAGTTGCATTGTAGATACTCTCCATTTGAGGAGATAAAGCCTACCCCACTCACTCCTTCCAAGGGCCGCTGAACTTACTGGTTTGACTCTGAAGATCAGAAGAGAACGATACACTAGTGCCTGAACAGCAGAGAAACCTTCAAGTACCACTTTGCCCACGCACTGGCTATGAGCATCGGCAGGAGTGATGTCTAGCATCATTGGCCCTTGGTGTAATGGCACGTGGTACACTTCAAGGCTAGCACTATTCTTTCAAAAACATGCAACCCAAGTCAACCATGTGATCAACAAGATAAATTCATTAGGGGTATTCTAAGTCCCTGAGCAGTACTCCTTAAGATGTTAAGGTCAATTTTTAAAGGATAAATAGAGAAATAGTACCAGACCGGAGGAGGCTAGAGAGACAGGCTGACTGCATGTAATGTAACATGGCATATAGGATTTGAACATGAAACAGAAAGGAAAACAATGGAAAAGCTTGTGAGAGCCATATAAAGTCCAGAGTCAACAACAATGTTCCTTGGTTTACAGAAAGAGTAAACAGTATAGGAAACGGGTAGAAAAGGTATGTGAAAAGGCTCCATATTGCCTTAACAACTCTTCTGCAAATCTAGCATTATTCCAGTTTAAAAGTTTATTTGAAATGACCATTTGTCACCAAAAACCCCTTGGTTCAAAAATGACGCAGCCGGACCTCCTGTGCCCTTGGGGATTGCAGCCCTGCATTGCCCGTCTACTAGCCTATGGAGGAGATACTGGGCCATGTAGGTCAACTTTTCAGAAAACTGAAACTAACCCTTCAAACAAAAAAAAAATGTTGTTATGATCAGCTACTTTTATAGCAAGCTTTTAAAAGTGGGTAACAAAATTCAATGTCCTCTGAGCAGAGGTCACGGGTATAACTGGATTCTCCCAGAGTGAGTCAGAGGGACCAGTGTGATCAGGCTATTAAGTGATGAGCACAAGCCTACCTTTTGTTTTCTTTGTGGTGGCATGGGCATAACAAGGCAGGACCTAGATCCCTGTATAGTTCAGAAACAGCTAAAGTTGTGGTTCTCAACCTGTGGGTCACAACCCCTTTGACAAACCTCTGTTTCCCAAAATATTCACATTATGATGCATCACAGTAGCAAAATTACAATCATGAAATAGCAACGAAAATAATGTTATGGTTGGGAGTTACCACAGCATGAGGAACTGTATCAAAGGGTGTTTCAGCATTAGGAAGGTGGAGAACCACTGGGCTGCAGGAGACAGATGTGGATGAAGACTCAGCAGCTGGAGACAGATGTGGATGAAGATTCAGCAGCTGGAGACAGATGTGGATGAAGATTCAGCAGCTGGTTTTGCAATCTTAGGTGAGCCAACACTGGGAGAGTGCCCTCCAGCTTCTCAAGAATGACAAAGCACTAACAGCCTAGTTCACCATCTGGCTGTTTCATATCATGGTCAGTGACACAACTCTGAATGATTTTTAGACAGTCATGGAAGACACCAGTAATACCCATGTAACACATTCATGGAAAGCAGGCGTCTGAGATGGCCAACTCACCAATGTTCTCATGAAAGGTTTTTTTTTTGTTTGTTTGTTTGTTTTTTTTTTGAGACAGGGTCTTGCTATGTAACTTGGGACTCTAACCTGGAACTCACTGAGATCCACCTACCTCTGCCTCCTAAATGCTGGGATCAAAAGCATGCATGGCTTTCAATGAACGATTGTAAATCTCAACTTTCCCCATATCTGCTCAGAGAACATTTTCTTTGGTAAACATATCAGAGGTAAATTATTATTTCACTTTTTAAAAAGTTCCTACTTCGGCTGAAGAGGCAATGCCATATGGCTGATGGTGATAGACAGCCACAGAATTAGAAGGGATTTAGAACAGGGACGGGGTTACAATTCTGTACTCAGCAGCAGCGGTCACCACTAAGAATTTCCTGCTACCCTGTTCAGGATCCACCTGCCAACCGCTGGTGCTTCCCACTTAGAAAGGCCATGTCTTCCTGGACCCCAGAAGTTTCTCAGCCTCACATCCCAGGCTCACTGTATGTTGAAATATGGTTACTCTTGTCTATGGGAAAATAGTGATAAGAAGCAGATGAAGCAGAGGGGGTAGGGTGGGGGTAAGTGGGGAGGGCTGGAGGAGAGGAGGAAGGGGGAACTGAGATTGGTATGTATAAAACATAAAAATAAAGAATAAAAAGTTTTTAAAAAAGAATTAGATGAGGCACCTGGCATGGGTGGGTGGTCAGAACCAAACCACTACTTAGGATTTAGAATTTCTTTCCACCTATTAACCCATCAAATTCCAGATATCTCTCAGAAGCCATAGTTTTTACTCTTTTTTTTTCTTAAAAAAAATCATTACAAAAAAAATTGGAAATGAGGAACATCATACTGAAATGAACCAGACACAAAGTCTACCCATCTCAATGAACTTCTGTCCAACTAGAATGGCCACCCTGAAGCTGTGAGGCTTCATAATGAATTTCACACTTTCCCTACCGAATAAATTTTAACGCACTTATCCACCACCAAAAAAATGAAAAATCCACAACAAAGTTAGAACTAGAAAAACCAATTAGTCTTCCACTGTCTTTCATAACTCATGTCCATTACCTGCATCCAGTCCTTCCTCACGCCCCATTAGTCAGCCTTTCCTGCTCTTTTCTACGTGTCATTCTGTGTCCACATGTACATTTGTTCACGTATACAACTGGCTAGATTGTAGTGAGAATGTGTGACCTTGTTTAATATTATATATTCTAAATCCATTTATTTTTCCCAGAAAATTCTGTGATGACATTTTTTAGGGCTTAAAAGTACTCATAAATATACATATATATAATTTTAATTACTCATTCATCTATTGATAAATAGATGTAATTTTAATTATTCATTAATCTATTGATAAACATGCATATAATTTTAATTATTTATTCATTTATTGATAGACATCTATGATGACTTTGGTTCTTTGCTATAGCGAATAGAGCAGCCATAAACATGGGGGTGCGATATATCCATGGTAGGGGTGGAGTTCTCTGGGTATATGCCGAGGATGAAATAGCTGGTTACATGGTAGTCCTATTTCTAACTTAACTGACCTACCTTCAATCTACTTTCTGTTTCTATTCATTGCTCAAAGCATTTTGTCCAATGTCAGCTTCAACAAGTATTTCTGGATTAGCGTGTTTGTGTAGGCAATAGTCTCTCCAAGCAATGTGACCAGACAGTGGGTGGCATGTGTTAAATTATCCTCACAGTGAGGAGGTAATAGGGAACCTTCAAGACTTCCCACGGCGTGAGCACTTTTGAATAGTTTGCTGGAAGCAGGGCTTGTGTTTTCTTCTGCATCCTGGATGGATCAGCAGAATTGAGGCTGCAGGTTTTAACCCGAGACTGCCAAAGTCCGGTGAAATTAAAATTTCCACAGCTGTAGTCTTTCCCCCATTCTACTAGGAAATCATGCGAAAGCCTGTATTTCCAGCAGAGTTTCTCGGACCCTGCACTGTTCACTCTAAGTCGGAGAACTCTTTGTTGTTGGGACTCTGCCGTGCATTAGAGCAGGTTCGGTTAGAGCGGATAGAGCTAGCAAATGAAAACACCGGGCTCCCAGGTCAAATTGAATTGCACATAAACAAGAGATACATTCATATAGACTTATTCTTACCGTTTTTTACTTCTGTGTGAATGTATGTCTGCTGAGGCCAGAGGAGGGCATCAAATCTTCTTGAGCTGGAGTTACAGATGGCCACGAGCCATGGGTCCTTTAGAAAGGCAGCGAGAGCCATCTCTTCAGTCACTATATTCTGTTAGCAGGCACGTATAACTGGAGGTTTCTCTCCTGCCCATCAGTTCCCGAATATTCACTCTTAGGTTTCATATTAATTACAAACTATTTGGTCTAAGGCTCAGGCTTATTTCTAGCTAGCTTTTACATCTTCAATTAACCCATTTCTAATAATCTGTGTATCGCCTTGTGCCCTGTTGCTTACCAGTAAAGCCTTGGCATCTTACCCCTTCAGCAGCCTCTGGCATCTACCCTGACCCTGCCTTCTTTCTCCCTGTATTCAATTTGACTTTCCCTGCCTAGCTGTATTCTGTCCTGTCATAGGCCAAAGTAGCCTCTTTATTAACCAAAGGTTATAAAACCTATTCACAGCATGCAGAAGTGCATTCCATATCATGCAGGTGTCCCAGGCAGAATTAACAAGCAGTATCTAGTACACACCAGTGGCATGGCCTTCTCCTCAGTTGTGACAATACGAAACGTATCATCACAGAGCGGATCAAACAGGTTCTCTTGAAGTGTCAATGGAAGAGCCATATGAAGAACTCCTCATATCTTATTTAAAGCATTTTTATTGATTTTGTTTGCGTATTTGTTTTTAAGACCAGGTCTCACTACCTATCTCTGACTGACCTGGAACTTGCTATATAGACCAGGTTGGCCTTTAACTCACAGAGAGCCATCTGCCTCTGCTTTCCAACTGTTTGAACCAAAGGTGCATGCTACCAAACCTTTTATAAGGTTCTGTTGTCAAGCATACTTCTTTAATATGAGCACACAAGACACAGTGAGTTCAATACTAGCCTGTTCTACATAGTGAGTTCCAGGACAACCAGGAATACATAGTAAGACCCTGTTTGAAAATAAATAAGTAGATAAACAAAAACCAGAAAGTTTTTTTTGTTTACAAACCTGCAGGAAATAAGATATCTATAGCAAGATGACAAAATATCGCTCATTATTGAACATAGATGAAAAATATACAGAACTTATCTTACCATCTCTCCAGTTTATCAAGTATCTCTTGATAGTTTTCATAATTTAAATGTTTAAAATAAAATACACCAATGAGACTCAGGGTGGAGGATGATAATCTCACTCAGAGACTTAATCATTCCAGGATCCCCAGAGAGGTGACTGTCACACGTTAGGAAACACTGATCTATAATATCCTCAGGAAGGTGGCAGTCATGGGTAGGCATAAGCTTGCCTGCTTCTGGGGGCGGGGGTAGGGCAGGGTCTCTGAGTGTAGCACAACTAGTCCCAAAAACAAATGTCCAGTTAAAGTTTGCTGGACTCAGTGAACGAGTGACTGTGACGTCTGCTCCTGTGGTTTCCAGCTCATCGCCGCAGATGTTCTTTTTGCTTCTCTGCCTTGGAGGATGGACAATAAATTCACACGGCAGTTACCCCTGCCGAAGGATTAATACTGCCGAAAACAAGCTTTATCCCGGGGCGCGCCTGTGTCGTTCTTTCATCTGCATGCTGTTATGTTTCTGTTGGCGTGAAGGATGAACTCAGGACACTTCTGTACGTGTTTGCAATCACATATGGCTAGCAGGAGACGTGGTCTGAGAATGAGTGAGCCGTGAAGTCCAGAGACCTGGGGCAAACCCAACTCTACCACGTGCTGCTGTTGTGGCCTCAGATATTTGCTCCACACTGAGAGCTATTTTGCTCGAGACTTCACCAGACACCATTAAGAACTAACTGCACGGGTCTGGCTTGGGTCTGGAAGAGAAGACGAGAGTGAGGCGGCCTCAGGATCGGGAGTGACTCACTGGCTTTCCAGTCAGCTGTATGTCTGCCATGAGCTCTACCAGAGAACACTCTCTCCCACTCAGATGAGGAGCCAAGCAATGCTACCAGCTCTTCCCTGACACCCTATCTGGGATAATCTGGGATCAGAATCTGGCATTAAATTAGACACCTCAGTTAAAAACTAAATATACTAGAAGTCTAAATGCATTTCGGGGGGCTAGAAAGGCCATGGCAGGATCACCTTCTGTGTGGTAATTAGTTATCCTAAGAGACAGTAATGCAGGGCTTCTTTGTAATGCAAAGAAATTGGTTTGTGCAAAATACTATTCCAAATTGTATTTTCTTCCTTTGCTGGAGAATATGGGACACATTCTACTGAATATCCACAAACCTTTTGAATCTGTGTGTTCAGTGCAGCTCCTGAGAACAATAGGAGAGCCTGCATGACTAATTTAAATATTCAAAATTGCAGAAACAGTATTTGAAAGTCTGGAAAATTAGGGCAGCATTTCTGTTCTGCCTCCACAAAATATAAATGCAGGCTTCTACTCTCAACATCTCCACCCTGGAAATAGCTTCCTTGCCTGTTTATAGGATGATGGCAAGACATCACATTATTTTTACAGTTCGTTTTTAGAAATGAGGTGGCCCCAAGAATGGTTTGGGAATGAAGGGATGCGTGGTTGGTGGCTCAGCAGCCCCTAAATAGCTTTGGCACCATATGATACAAGGCCTACACTATATCAAGCCAGAGCAATTGGACCTCTCAAGGCAGAGCTGAGGATGTCTTTCATGGCTTCTGAAGCTGTTTCCCTGATTAAGTGTTTGGTAGAAAACTGCTTGAAGAGGCTTATCTGAGAATAGCAAGTAGACCTGGAGAAGAATGGAGGGGGATGACGGGAGGAAATGGGGTGGGGGATAAAGATGAGCAAGTACATTGAAACATGTACAAAATAGCATAATGAAAAACATAATTTTGCATGTCAGTTTAAAATGGTTAATAAAAGAAAAATACATGGAAAAAAGGAGTTGTCTGATTAAAAATACTGCATGGGAGATTAAATAGTAAGCTTTAAATTTTGGAAGGTAAACTGAGGGAAATTGATTTGCTATTTAAAAGTTGTGAAGACAGAAAAAAATCAACTAATGGGGCCTGGGCATGTGGCTTAATAACAGAGTGCTGACCTGACATGCGCAAGACCTGAGTTCAGCACCCAGCATGCAAGAAATAAAGCCTAATGGTATGGAAGCTAGAAACTGCATGGAGTGTTGTGGTACCTGAGTGGGTCAGTGCATGACTAGCATACACACACACACATACATGTGCACAAATATATATACACACATACATGCATGTGCACCCACATACATGCATGCACATACACATGCACACACACACATACACATTCTCACACACATATACACACATACACACATGCACACACATACATACACATGCACACACATATACACATGCGCACACACATGCACACACAACATTCTCACACATATATACACACATAACATACACGCACATACATACACACATATACATTACAGAAATTAAATGCATATGACCCACAAAGACTCTTGATCTCAATCGAATTGGAGAAATTAAGCCTAAAGCAGAAGTTTCCCAACTCTCTGCTAGTCAGCTGCACTAGCTCCAAATTGCTTCTCTTGTCTCTATTGCAGACAGGACCGTCTCAGAAGCACAAAAGTCCATGCATGTTGCTCCACTGTGGAAAGCTGCCATTGGCTTCTAGCCTGACTCATAGAAATGTTTGGCATTTATTTCCATGTGAAATTTCCTGAAGTCTTCTATTTACAGTGTCCTAGAAATTTTTCCGTGGTAACACACTAAGACGCGACCTCTCTGTAGCTGCTATGTAAAATGTTACAGTGGAGCTCTTGCTCATTTAACTATTTTATTAGTGCATATTTAGATTGTTAGCTATATTTTGTTGATATAAATAAGACATCACTGAACATCCTATTCATTTCTCCATTGTATTGTGTGAGAGTATTTAAGAGGGATACTAATAGATAATTTTTTAATTTTTAATTACTTTTTATTATTTTTTGTGTGTATGTGCATGTGTGTGGAGTGTTTGCATGTATGCGCACACACACACACACACACACACACACACACACGCCACAGTGTGCAAGTGGGGGTCAGAAGACAAGTTGAGGGACTTGTTTCTCTCTTTCCACCATGTAAGTTCTGGGATTGAACTCAGATTCTCAGACTTGACTGCAGGTGTCTTTACCTACTAAGTCTTCTTGCCAGCCCTTGATTGATAATCTGTAAAATTAATACTCATTTCCAAGTTGCCTGCCAGACTAGGTGCCTGGGATACACTCCATGAGTGAGTGTAAGAAGACCCATTTCTCATACATTGTCAATATAAACTTCTATATTCTCTATACTGTTCCATTGATGTGTTCATCTACTCATGAAGACTTAGACATTTCCTAATTTCTGAGAAATTCATGTTCATGTTTAAATATTTCTTTAAATGTTAGTCTCATTTTCTATGTTGTAAATTGCAGAACTTTTAAACGTATATATTTTATCTAATTTTCCTTTCATATTTGCCCTCATCTTATGTACTGCTTCATAGGGAAGTTCTTCAATTCAATCATTCAACTCTCAAACTTGCCCTCCAGCAGGATATATTTGTAAATGCCTTTCCCAGCTACTAATAGCATCTTATAGGCCCTTGGTCCTGACAGCGGATGCTGCACGGAGGCTCGAGTCAGGCCCAGTTCTGCTGTTGTCACTACCAGGGCTCAACATGGTTGCATGGAGTTCTCTGGGAGCTATTATGTCTGATAATGTTGGGGGATCAGGGTTCTGGCAAGCACATCCACACTTCAAGGAGGGGGAGGGGGAGGCTCACTTCAGACTAAACCAGATACTCCAAGACAATTAGCTGAAGGATAGGAACATTTGTGCAAGAGATAGAAATTGAGGCAAGACTCTTACTGAGCAAGGACACTTCATTCCAAGTCATGTCAGGACGATGCTCACCCGCCAGGGGCTGAAACCTCTCTCCCAGCCTTACTTCCCAGACACACAGGCATGGCTCCCTCCCTCCCTTCCTCCCTCCTTTCCTCCCTCCCTCCCTCCATCATTTTCTCCATTTCTTCCCTAGTTCCTTATTTCCTTCCTCCTCTCTTTCTCTCTCATTTTCTCACCCATGGCCAGGCCCTGCTACATACTAGGCAAGCATTCTCCCTCTCTCCCGGTGCGTGTCTCCTCCAGGACACTCCCTAAGGCAGCAGCTTTGGATAGCATTTATCAGGTATACCTGGCACCCGTACCTGGTACCCACTGAACCTGCCCTTTGAGACTGTCAACTAAGGCCGAGTGCTGGGAGGGGTCACAGAGCCAGTGACTGGTCCGCAAATTTGAACTAAAGCTTTTCCAAACCACAAGGCTGTGGCTTAACGAGCTGCCTAGAAAAACTCACTCAGCCAGGGATGACAAACCAGAGATTGTCATCCAGGTATTGCCCCTCTATCTAGCACATAAAAGATAAAGAATGAATGATCCTGTTTTATTTAGAACAAGTGGCTGAGACTCAGAGGGAGAATGCTTGCCTAGTATGTAGCAGGGCCTGGCCATGGGTGAGAAAAAGAGAGAGAAAGAGAGGAGGAAGGAAATAAGGATCTAGGGAGGAAATGGAGGGAGGTAGGGAAAGGAGAGGAGAGGGAAAGACAGAAAGAGTCAGAGAATGGAAATTGATTGGCGTGGAGTCAAAGACCATGAAATTCAGATACAACTGGTTCTAGACTGTTACCAGAGAAGATACTAGAAGATTCTCCAGAACAGAAACCATGAGAACTGTCCCAGTGAGTGTGCTCCATAACTCATCAGAAAGCCTCAGTTCCCTGTGAGGGAAACTGTACAGTTAGCAAGGTGAATCCAATTCGCTGCTTTCCAGTAAGCCGGGATTCTATGAAAAACCATGGCTTTCATCCCCACTGATTGTGATTTGTATCCCAAGGATGTGCCCATGGATGACTTACTTAGATGTTTGTTCTGAAACTCTGCAGTGTGTTTCATCTTGTCATCTGCTGGACGAAGACTAGCAGATCCCCAAAACGTCAGCGATGTCTGTATACTAAAAACTCTTTTAGACCAAACTTAGGCAGACTTAGGTGATGGTATAACTTGTTCAGAATGTGTAAGAGGTTGTTACGGTTACCAAGGGGTTTGGTTTGCTTGTTCTTTTTGTTTGTTTGTTTTTTAATATAGGGTCTCGCTGTGCAGTCCTGGCTAACCTGGAACTTGCCACGAATATCATGCTCATTGTGAGCTCCCGGAAATCTGCCTGTCCCTGCTGCCCAAGTGCTAGGACTAAAGCATATACCACCACACCAGGCCCAAGATTAAAGATTGTTTCATAGTCATCTGAAGAAAGTATCTCAGCAGGAAGTATCTCAGCCCTTGAATACAGCTCCTCATGTCGTGCTGACCTCAGCCATAAAATTATTTTTTCTCACTACTTCATAACTGTAATTTTTCTACTGCTATATATCATAATGTAAATCTCTGTGTTTTCCGATAGTCTTAGGTGACCCTTGTGAAAGAGTCATTCGACCCCCAAAGGGGTCACAACCCACAGGCTGAGAACCACTGCTTTAGAGTATTGCAAGGGGAAAACCCCTGGATTTCCTGAACAGAAGCAGAAAGCAAAATGACTGCGTCTTAACTAAGGAGCCCATAGGCTGACAGCACACATTTTATTTATGGTTGGTTTGCACACTTGGATTTTTAACTTGCTGTAGAAATGCATCAGAGTACTTAGTTATAGCAAGTCATAGCTTGCTCTTGAAAATATGTGTATTCTGAAATGTACAATGCATATCAGAAAGTGACATCATGGTTTAAATTCTTGGCTAGGCATCACAATCAGAGTTTCTGCGATAGAATATGTTGTTGAAGTCCTGTGTTTTAGGGTGATGCTTGGTTAAGAAATATGTGCTTTGCTTTGGTGATGGGTCATGGACGAATCAAGCTAGAACTGACGGGAAAACTTTCTCCCTGCTGGCTACCATTCCGAGTTCCTGAGGGTCCCATGTAGGCTTCAGGGACAGAAAACTCCTTCACAGTATTGCCCAGCGGTGAAGTCTGAATGCTACAGTAGCAATCTGCCAGGCAAGATGTACTCACTGGTGCCATAACGACGTGACAGTCTGGGGACAACCAACTGATTATAGATTGAATTGGAGGACTGCTTCACAGGATGGTCTTTGTACCTCATACTGCAAACATGATCAAAAGCCATGGCTGGAGAGATTACAGGTTCTAGGGCGAAGTTACTACTGTAATCCTACTAAGCAGACATATTGTCAAACTACTTCTAATTATTTATGCTTATAAATTAGTACTGCCCTCAGACTTGCCCAGGGAAGCTTCTCTTTCCAGTGGTCATTTGTTAATACAGTGACTGATAACTGATCAAAGAGCTGAGAATAAGTGACTATTGAGTGCTCAGCCCTCAATGGGACATCCTTTACAACACCTAACCCCAGGGATCCAAAAAGCATTGTGAGAGGAGGGACAGAAAGAATCAAAGAGCCAGAAGATGGGAAAGGGTGCTGTAAAACACTATCTGTTGCTGTCATGAACTCAGGGCCGCTATGGTTACCTGTATAAGATCAAGCCAACAAGATCAGTCAGCATTACAGTAGGCAGACTGACAGAGATAAAAGGAAGAAAGGAAGAAAGAGTGGGGGAGGGAAGGGAGAGAAAGAAAGAAGAGGGAGAGGGGAGAGAAAGAAAGAAGAGGGAGAGGGGAGAGACA
Source organism: Dicrostonyx torquatus (assembly GCA_028555095.1). Lineage (NCBI taxonomy): Eukaryota > Metazoa > Chordata > Mammalia > Rodentia > Cricetidae > Dicrostonyx > Dicrostonyx torquatus. Next base: position 3,839,804 of record JAQHUG010000065.1, read on the forward strand.
GGGAAGAGAGGGAGGGAAGAAGAGAGAAAGGGAAAGAGGGAGGGAGAAGTGAAAAAAAGGAAGGAAAGAAGGAAGCAAAGAAAGAACGGAGAGCGTGAAGAGGGGACGTGTTAGGGGTGCCTAGAAGGAACAAGAAGGGAAGTTGGGGTGCATATGGTCAAGATACTTTTCATCTGCAAAACTGTCAACGAATAAATAAAGAATATTCTATTTTAAAACTACGCATACTTTAGTCCTGGAGGCTTTGTTAGGAGGATAGCCATGAGGACGGTAACAATCTGGACTACATGATGAATTCAGGGATAGCCTGGGCTACAGTGTGAGACTCTGTCTTTAAAAATGAAGGGAAATCAGAAGGAGAAATACGTTGTTTAACATCAGCTAGCCGCTTTACTGTTTGATCTTAACACACCTTTGTCTTAATAAGTAATAAAATACACCTCTTAAAAAATGAACAAACAAACAAAATATCAGTGGACTGCTTTATCTTTGGAAACAGAACTACATTAGGCCTGGGGAAAGATCACCTAGAGACAACTAGCAGCCATAATCAGTAAATACATGCAGAAACGGAAAGGCTTTGAAAGGCGGGTTTTAAAGGACCAGGGAGTGCTTGAGTTTGCTCAGGGAGAAGTTATTTATTCTGGATCACAGAAGTTGATACCTGATTATATTTAACTTAATCCAAGGTGGAGAAACTCTGAGAGTGTGCTGGATTTGAGTGGACACATCTTCCTTTTTCTCCTTAATTAATTAACTAATAATTGTGAGGCAGGGTCTCACACAACTCAGACTAGCCTTGAGTTCACTATGTAGTCCAAGACGATCTTGAATTTCTGATCCTGTTCCTCTCCCCTCCGCCTCCAGAATGTTAGGATTTGGCTTAGTCACTTTTCTGTTGCTGTGATAAGACACCATAAGCAAGGAACTTGTGAAAGAAAACGTTTAATTTGGGGCTTATAATTCGGAGGATTAGAGTTCATGATGACAGAACAGGCATCAGGAAAGGCTGAGAGCTCACATCTGGATCCACAAGTTGGAGGCAGAGAAAGAGAGACTCGGAATGGTGTGAGTGTTGTGAACCCTAAACCCCATCCCAGCGACACACCTCCTCCAATGAGGACACACCCCCTCATCCCAGCGACACACCTCCTCCAATGAGGACACACCCCCTCATCCCAGCGACACACCTCCTCCAATGAGGACACACCCCCTCATCCCAGCGACACACCTCCTCCAATGAGGACACACTCCCTAATCCTTCTGGAACAGTTCTAGCAACTGGGGACCAAGTACTCAAACATTTGAGCCTATGTTGACCAGCCTCACTGAGACCGCCACAGGACCAGAGGCGAGTTCTGACACATGCAGTTTTATGGAGTGCTAAGTACAGAAACCAGGGCTTTGTGCATCCTAACCAAGTACTCTACCTGCTAAGCTACATCCCTGGTCTTGAGTTACTTCCCCAGCCTTCATGTTAATATCTTTATAAGGTTTTATGCTCATTTTAGTTTTTAATATTTATTATTTTTAATGTTTATGTGGGTAAACCTTCATGAATATGCTCACCTCCTGTGTGCAGGAACATATGGAGCGACTGCATCTAAAATCACAGGCGGTTGGGAGCTGTTCTGCTGTGGATTCTGGGAGCTGAACTTGGCTCCACTGGATGAGCAGCAAGTCCCCTTAACCACTGAGCCATCTCTCCAGTCCCTTCAAACTAACATTTTTTAAGGATTAACTGTCCTTTGAAGTTTTAAAAGAAAATGTGTGTGTGTGCACACGCACGCACATGTGCAACGTTTGTGTTTGTGTACAGCAGAAGACAATCTTGCAGGGTTTGTTCTCTCGGTTCTCTCCTTCCATCACTCTGTTGGTACCCGGGATGAACTCAGGTCCTCCTGCCCTCACAGCAAGCCCTTTATCTGATGTGCTATCTTCCCAGCCCTTCATGGTCATTCAGAATCTCTGCTTTGCTTGCTCTCTCGTCTCCTGTCTCTGGTGTCACTTCCACAGTGTTGGTTTTCCTGAAAAGTGTGGCAATCTTGCCTGCCATCTTCCCTAAGGCTGAGATGCTCAATAAACTATACTCTCTGGCAGAGACTGTTGGGCACTAGGGGAGATCACTGCTTTGTTTATGCTCTGGCTGGTTGTTAGGGAAACTCTGGCACCCCATTGCATAGCCAGTCACATAACATATGGCCATGACTCTCTAGTTTGGACTTTCCAGTCACAATTCCTATCTAGAGAATGGAAGTTGGTCACTATTTGGTACCAGGACAGGAGGGTCACCTGGGGAGGATGAGCTGCCTGCTTCCCTTGCAGCAGTACCCCCGAGGACCTACATGTTGAGGGGGCAGACACATTGTTGCTTTAGGGCTGCAGCAATCTTGCCACCTTTCACCATTTTAGTGACACTATTCTGTGCAAATTTTAGATGATGTGTCCCGTCTTTGGTTCAGCCATGTCTATCCTCCATATACAGGATTTATCCCAGTTTCTGACTCGCTGAAGATAACACTTCTTACTTAGAAGCACTAATGGACGTCCTTGCAATATCCTCAGCCCATCATCCTGACCCAGAATGAGGGTCCCTTGTCCACCAAACTGCCAAGTAGCTAAGCCTCCCAGCCCCAGTTGCACAGTGCAATCATCTGAGCAGCTTTTGGACATAGCCTGACATAAGATGGATATTTCCACTGAGTTAAAAAGATTGAGACTCCGTACACATTGCTGTGTTTGGCTCATTCTGAAAGTTCCCTGGCTTTTGAGAACCTCTACTCCAAAGAACAGAGCTGACGACCTCAGGGAGGTTAGCAGAGACATGGGACCATCTAGCAGCCTCCCCAGCTGGAACTCCTATCGCCAAAGCCTCTGGCCTCTTCCTCACATCTACCTCCTACACGTACATATTAAAGCGATGGCTAGCTTATCATTATTGCATCGTTAGTCACCACCACGGATAATTAACATTTTCATTATATCTGTGTTGCTCATCAAATGCCATCCTAGTTACATTTTTTTCAAGCTTTCTTTAATAAACAGCCTTTCTCACGTGACCAGGCCTTGCTCTGATGGGTACAGTTCCCTGACATCTCTGTTGTATTTAATGTCAGCTAATGGTGCTCATTTTCCAGTGTGTAGGTTGTGAAACCAACCTGTAGTAGAAGAACAATGTACAAACATCCTGGGGTATCCACAGTGGGTTGGTTCTCGGAGCCCTCTCAGACACACAAATCTGTGATGTTTAAACACCTTATATAAGATGGCATAGCATTTATATACATTGAATTATCTTTGGATTACTTTTAGTAACCAAGTACAATGTAAGTGCTATACAAATACTTGTTTAAGAGAAGTGTGTGTGTGCTGTGTGCATGCGTGTGTGTGTGTGTGTGTGTGTGTGTGTGTGTGTGTAAGCACAATTGCTTTGTGAGATATTTTCGAACTACACTTGCTCAAATTCATGGAGGTTCATTACAGATACAGAGGGTTAATTCTATTTTACATTTTCTAATCTTCAGTACATCTTGTTTCTTCTAAGTGAAGATCAAGAGAAGAGCACCTAATGGGTCCTGAAGACTGACTTTACGCATGACTCTACAAATGATGCAGCCCCATTTGCACTAGCTGCTTACATAACGATCTGTAAATCGAAAGAGGCATGCGTTTATCTGTAGCGCCGGGATGTATTTAGCATCTATGAGGACCACAACCAGGGCCTACGGCCTTGTCTTGTGCACTTTGGTAGTAGATCATCTAGACTCCCCAACCTTACAGTGGCTCTTTCTCCAGAAGGTAGTAGGAAAACACCAGGCTTTCAGGCCAGATGGATGAAGTACAGGTGGAGAAGGAAAAAAGGCTGAGCTTGTATAGGAGGAACTGGATTATGTGCAGAGCAACACTGAAAAAAATCTCAAGGTCCAGATACCCGAAAACTTTATTGAAAGTTGGTAGAGGTGATGGAGTTCTAAAAAGGGACTGGGGTATCTGGAGGTGGTCAGTGTACATGGTTGGTGAAGAGGGTACCAGGCCACCTGGACACAGGCTTTGGAGACTTAGCCCATGTTCTCTATTTTAGCCAGTTTGGCAAAAAAAAAAAAAGTACTGAGATCATGTGACTCTTAAATAGCAGAGAAGGGTGCCAGTGTGAGGTTTTGTTCTGAGCTACAGACTTCAAATTTCTCATCGTGTTCTTACACAGTAGAGGAAGTGAGCCAGTTCAGTGCTCTCTGCTGTTATTGGTTTGAACCCATCCATGGAGACCGACAGACCTGGCCTTTCAGAGGCCCCCCAGCTCCAAATCTGCTGGGGATTTCAGCATCCTGTCTTTTTATGATGGAGGGGACACAACCGATTCCTAACACCCATCAAGCTGGTGGTGGATGCCCCAGCTCCACCAAACTGTGACCCTGTTGGTCAGAAAGAGTCGCAGGGTGGAGGAGACAAAGAAAAAGAAATGCTGGCTGGAAAGACTCCCCGGGTGGGAGATGGGAAAGTGGGATTTTGGCAGGACATGGGGTGTGGGGGTGGCATAAATTAGAAGAAAACGTTTAGAACTAAGAAAATAAACAAGTTAGAAAATACTGGCAAGGGAATTGACAGACGTTAGAAAAAAGGAACAAACCCACATTCAGAGAAAAAGTTTTAGGTCCAACTCAATATTTTTATTTCTCCTTGATAAGAACCACTTATACAAGTAGATGCGGACACACACAGAAACACACAACTCACATGAGTGTGTCTGTATGTCTGTGTGTGTGTGGTCTCCAAAGATTTTTCTCTTAGCACACGTCATCTTTAAAAGCCACTGTGTTTTTGCTGTACTGGAATTTCCCATAAACAACCACTTCCTCTTTTCCACATACTACTTCTTGGGAGGGCTGGCCACTCAGTGCTCTGCTGTGTCTCTGCGTCTCTGCCATTCATTGCTTTAAGTTTGCTCATCCCCCTCAGGGCTGTGACAGCTTAAGCACATACATCACGTGCATTTCTGGGAGGCATGTGATCCTGCTTCAATGACTCAAGGGTGAATAGCAGGTTAAGAATTTAGCCATCAACCCTCCAGTCAGCACCAGCTATTCCATAAGCGCTCATGTGAACGTCATGGAAACACACTTATGCAAGTGTGTATTGTCCCTAAGCACATGTGCTAAAGGGGTAAAAATCCCAAACATGCTTCACCCAATCTTGAACCGCATCTAGAGAGCTGGTGCTTGCTTAGGAATCTACATGTTGGCACAGTTTATCAGGAAGTCAGCCCACAAATATGTGACTGCTTGCTCGCTGTTCAGACTCTGGTGAAATCCCCATGCTCCTGCTCTCTCAAGGATACCGGATACAGGTGTACCCGAGGAAAACCACCTGTGAGCTAAGCAACTCATCAGACTCACATCCTTGGTCTCACCGGTCAGTCTAACAGTTACCAAACGGAGCCTTCCTGTGACTTTGGACTAAGGAGTGACACCCTCCCTGGCAATGAACTTGATGAATTGCTTTTGTGTTTGGCCTGCCTTGCCCACACTCACCACCTATTTTAGACAGTGCATGACTCTGACTCACAGAAAGAAAGAGCAAAGACGGCACAAAGGCTTTGAAGCATGCCACACACCCACTCCCTTGGGCAAGATCCCCGAAACACTCCAATGTCCCAGTGTCCAAGGTAAGGATCCATTTCTCCGTGGCCATCGATAAACAGGTTTAATGAACACAATCATCAAGACTGAGGAGTGTGGAAGTAAGCAAAGATTTAAAATATTAAAATATCTCCCAAGCTTGCAGGTTATCCGTTTGAGCAAAAGTGTGGGTGCAAAACTAAAAGTCAAGTCATTTATAGCTTGATGTCTTCTATGGTATAGTTAGCTGTGCCCAGATGCTGTGGGTGGAAACAAGCCTGCGAGAAGACATCAGCAGGACTGAGACAGTCAAAGAGGCCTGTGAAGGCTTCATTAAAGGCGTTTGGTAGCCCCAGGTGACATCGGGGGACACAGGCAAATAGCTCCACACACGATCTATTCTTTGTGAGGTTAATCCTCACCCACTGCTTTAGTGAGAGCCCCTTTGGTAGTATCTAGCTTGCTTTCTATTGCTCTGACAAAAAGCAACTTGGGAAGGAAGGAGATTATTTCCAATCCCGGCTTGTAGTCCACCATCTAGGGAAGTCAGGGCAGGAACTGAAGCAGAGGCCTTGAAGGGATGCTGCTTATCTGTTTGTTCGTCTTGCTTTGCAATATAACCCAGGGTCAACTGCCAGGACTGGTACCACCCATAGTGTGTTGGGCCCTCCCACATCAATCATTAACTTTAAAAAAATGCAGCCGGGCAGTGGTGGCACACGCCTTTAATCCCAGCACTCGGAAGGCAGAGGCAGGTGGATGTCTGTGAGTTCGAGACCAACCTGGTCTACAAGAGCTAGTTCCAGGACAGGCTCCAAAGCTACAGAGAAACCCTGTCTCGAAAAACCAAAAAAAAAAAAAAACTTTAAAAAAATGCTCCACAGACAGGCCAATCTTATGGAGACATTTTCTCAATTGAGGTTCCCTCTTTTTAGAGGACTCTATCCTGTGTCAAGTTGATAATAAATCAATAAGTCAATAAATAAATAACACGTAACCAGAACACACAATAAAGCCTGAAACCCACTCACACGGGCACAGATGCATTGTATATGGATGGGTGCAGTAGAGCCATGGGAGAAGGCTCACTCTAAAAGCCCTTCAAAAGTTCTGGAATTGCTGAAGAAACAGAGCTCCAAAGGGGTAGGAACGGACCTCTTGAAAGCCCTGCATGGGCACAGCACAGACCCTTCATGTCTGGCAAGGCATCTGTGAACACACACGTGAAACAGTAACATCTGGAACGGAAACTCACAGAGCCTGGGGAGCTGCAGAGGGTGCTGAGGACCCTGGGCTACGTACATGAACTTATGAAAAGGAACTCTTTGTCCAGCGAGTCCCCCGTGAGTCTGCTGGAGCTTCATCGTTGGTGATGAGCCTCAAGTGAGTGTAGAACAGGTCCGTTGTTGCTCCAGATGGAACTTTCGGGAACTAAACTCATGCATATTCTGGAAGCCTGAAAAAGCCTCCGTGTATCTGAATTCTGGTCTTCACTCTGTCAGCGTGCTCCCGTTTAAACAGCTGCAGTTTCTATGTGGCTTTCCTTGGAAGGTCCAGTCATTTTAAAATGCCAAACAGTCCAGGTCTTAGATGCTGGCAACCGTTTCAAATATAAACCCCGTAGGCCAAGCAAACGTACAGTGTATCTGATATGTTCTGTTTGTGGCTGATTTGAAGAACCAGTACCTTACATGTCGACATATTTCACACATCTGTTTCCTTATGATTCTCAACCCATCAGCCAGTTCTGTCATATATCTGGTCCTGAATTCCACAAGAATAATGCTGTGGATTTCTTGCCTGTGCAGAGACCACCCTGGCCTGATGAGTGTGTGGGCAGGATTACTGTTTCTTTCTTGATATTGTAGTCAATAAGGAAATATGAATGATATCCTGAGGGTCTACTACCAGTAGGCAGACGTTTTCAGGTTTTGGTCCCTCTTTGTATATGTCTTGAGTTGAGAAGGGAGAGGATGTATGTTGCCCAAACGTTGAACCTTTCTAAGCAAAACTGAGGACCCATGTCCAGTGTTGTATGACAACATCCAGACTGCATAAGGTAATAATCCAGCTCTCCCAGGAACCATGACTGGCACCATACCTGACACGCTCTTCTCAGTCGGTTTTTATAGCAAGGATGAAGACGGGCCTCCCCTCAGCTTTGCTTGTCTCTGGGACGCTGTTAGATAGGACTATCCTCCAGGTCAAATTGAGACCATCTTCAGGAGTCCAGCTGGGCCTGCTCCTGCAGCTTGTCTTGCTAACTGTTGATAATCCTTCTTGGAAGGTGGGGTCAGGGAATGTCATGAGACCCTCATCTGAGTATCTAGTCACCCCTCCCAACCAACTGTATGCAATTCTGTTCTAATAGCATGTGGCCTCGGTGTCTCTGGGAGGTTGATAGCAGGCAAGAAGGAAGGGAGGGAGTTCCCTCTGCATAGCCACTGCGCACAGATCTTCCAGGTGGCTACTTTAAGGTGACATGTGCTCCTTCCCATAGCCTATCACCCATTGCTCTGTAAATAAGCCTAGTAAACTCATTGGCTAATCTGGGTGAAGTATGGCAGAATTGTACCCCACTTTGTCATTGGAACCTTGGAAAGAGGGGTAGAGATTGTTTATGTCTCCCCCCGGAAAGTAATTTCAACAATAGGTGATCTCTATTTTCACCCTCTACCACTTCCTTTTTAGCAATGTTTATTTTAAAAAACAGGCCTATAATAAGAGTTACAGAATATTTCATCAATAAGAACTAGTAGTGTCCGGTTTCTAAAGTGAGCTAACTACCTTGCAGGGTTCCAGCAGGCAGTGGGGAGGAGGGCACAGGCAGGCTGCCGCTCTTTGGGACTGTCCATCTGCTCGGGTAACTTACATTCGGATCCAGCATCTCACATTCATTTTAAAACTCACCGTGGTCTCTTTCATTCCTCTGAACGGCAGTGTTTCTCAGCCTTGCGAAGATTTCATGTCACACAGCTCATTCCTGTAATGCCACCAATGTTCTTTGAAGCTCTGTCTACCTACCCACAGCAGGGACAGAGGAGCCTGGCTGTGACCTAGGGTCCAGAAGCCTAGTCATAGATACCTGTTCTGGCCCTGAATAGTCACAGAGGCAGTTACGGGCATACGCTCTTGGTTACATCAATGAAAAACATCCCTGAAGTTGTTGAAATAGGTGACTGGGGATGATGAGCTGGCAGGTAGAATGACTGGTAGCCAGCTTCTAAAGACGTATTTATCTTTAATGGGAATATCTGCATGTATACCCACGACATGTGTGCCGGGTGCCTAAGAGGGCCAGAGGAGGGCGTCAGATATCCTAGACCTGGAGTTACAGGTAGTTGTGAGCTGCCTGACATGGATGTGGGATCTGAACCCAGGTCCTCGCAAGCGCAGCACTCTCATTCCTTGGTAACCATCTTTGCTTCCTTGAATAGAATGTCTGAAGAGGATGAAAGTGGCATCATCAACAACAAGCCTGAGAGGGAGAGAGGCAGAGCGCCCTTCATGCCCTGGCGAATGTTCTAATCAGGCTGTGCCTGCAGCTACATATGGAATCTCCCAGGTACTGAATCCACGAAGCTGCCAACTTGGCTTGGGCGTGTATTTCATAGGCAGTACACCTGGCCTCATAACAGATTCCCATGATTCCCACTTACACCTCCTTTCACATCTTAGACTTGGTTAGCTCACATTAATCTCTCTGAGCATCTATTCCTGATACTGACTGCTACTCATTACTCTGTGGAGCATCTATCCCAGAACACCCTAGAATATACCACTGTGTAGACAGGAATTCTCTTCATCACCTAAGAGTATCCTTTCTGGCTCATAGAGTACCCATGTTTAGGCTTTATCATTAAAGCACACAGTTATCAACTGAGGTCGCTGCTCATGGAAATGACTGTTCTAAAATTAAAGGCCAAATGAGCTTCTCTTGTGAGTTCACAAAACCCCTTTCTGCCATCTGCTTGCTGCACAGGCTGGCAAGCTGTGCCCTTCCGGCCGTGGTTTCATCCTGCTCCCGTAGGCAGCTCGGTGCTACAGGACAAGTCAAAATAAACCTTGTCCTCCATATGAAGCCTGAGCAAACAAACCCTTGATCACATGCCAGCTCCTGTCAGAGCACATGTACTCATTCATTTGCAAGACACAAACAACCTGGCTGCATCTACCTGAAGGCTGCTAAGTGTTCCCAGGACACTGTGTTCCGACAGGATCACAGCATCCAGCCCAGGGCCGGCGGAGAGACTCCTTAGCTGATTTAGTCCTTCTAGAAGATGTTCTCCTGGTCCTTTGCCCTGGGAAGACTAGTTCTTAAAGACTGAACGTTGTTTTTTATAGGGAGAGAGTGGGGGACAGAGGCAGGAGGAAGGAAAGGAGGTGAAAGAGGGGGAGACCAGGGAGCGAGGACAGGGGGAGCCAGCAATACATTTACTGTAACTATTTAAAATCCCTAGAATGGAAGTCAGTCTGTGCCTTAAGAAAGCTAAAGAAACTGCAACAAGTACAGGTTCTTTGTGCTGTTAATTCATGCAATCAGACCGTGCAGAAAGCATGTTACTAGAAATATCTCCAGTATATAGAGAATGATAAAAAATAAATTTAATGTATTTAATGTGTGTGTATGTGTGTGTGTGACAAATACCTCTCTCTGTGACACCCCAGATTCCAGGCTTTCTCTCTCTTAAACAGGGTTGTTTCCTTTGACATACAAAAAAAAATGTGTGTGTGTGTGTGTGTGTGTGTGTACGTATGTGCAGTCACCTCTCATTATCCACAGGACACTGACGTCAGATACCAAAGTCTCTGATGCCAACTTCCTTGTCTAAAGTGGCAGGGTGTTTCCATGTAATCCATGCCCACCTCCCACTTTCTGTCATCAGCTCTCGTCTGCGTACAAAGCCAAACATCACATACACAGTGTAAATAGTTGTTAGACTAACTCCCTGAGGGAACAGTGACAGTCTGTACATGTTCAGGACACACACAATTTTATCTCTAAGATTTTTAATCTGCAGCTGGTTGAGCATAGACCCCCGCAGCGTGTTGCGTATATTATACGAATGTGCTCCTACGTGGTCTACTTTTTCACTTAATACTGGGAAGTGGGCCTCTTCCGTGGCAACGCATACAGAGCTTGCTCATTCTCTGAATGACTGCCTTTTATTCCTCTAAATATCTAGTAACCTGTATAAGTCCAGACTTCTACAACTACTTGGGTTGTTTGTAGTATTAGATATTGTTGGGAGCTGTGGACACCCCCCCCCCAGATCCTGAATTTCTGGTAAATAACTAGTGATGCTTGCAGCTGCTCTGAGCACGAGCCCCTCAGGAGTTCCTGATGGCAGGGGAGTGGTTTCTGGTGCGTTTGACTGGGGCGTGGCTATAAGTCAAGGATCCCTATATAAGCTGCTCCAGGACACAATAAAGGGGGTATCCCTGTTTCAAGGATGACCCGTGTCTCTGTCTGTGTGTCTTTGTATGTTTCAATCTCCAGCCCCTTGCCTGAACTATATGGTAGCGCATAGAGCACAGACGGGTGTAGTGCACTACAAGATATTATAAATGATGATATTTCTTTTTCTTTCTTTTTTTTGGGGGCGGGGGTTGAGACAGGGTTTCTCTGTAGCTTTGGAGCCTGTCCTGGAACTAGCTCTTGTAGACCAGGCTGGTCTCAAACTCACAGAGATCCGCTTGCCTCTGCCTCCCGAGTGCTGGGATTAAAGGCGTGCACCACCACCTCCCGGCTAATAATATTTCTTGTGTGGGTATCAGTAGAATGAAGTCTTAACTCTGGGATAGGTGAGTTAATGGTTCTGTCTACTTTGATTTTTGATATATAATACCAAATCCATAATCACAATATCAATTAGTGTTGGGCATGCTGTTTCATAACTGTAATCTCAGCATTCCAGAGGCTGAGGCAGGAAACCTGCCTTTAGTTCCAAATCTGGATCCAGCCTGGGATACAGAGAGAGACTGTTACACACAGACAAACCCCAAAAGAACGAACCATCAGTTGTTTGATCAAAAATAAATTATCTGTATACAATCAGAAGCATGCAGCAGTTTTGGCTTAATGACATTTCTTGTTTGGTAAAATGAGTTCAGAGGTAGACAGTCAAGATGCATCAGTGATCAGAAGGAACACTGGGGCCCTATTTCTGTGTACGAGATATGTGGCGTCTACTTTTAAGGCTGCCTCATGGCCCATCGTGGCTACTGAATCTCTAAGCCTCACATCTGCATTCTGGGCAGCAGGAAGAAGCACAGCACACAGTCAGCTGACCCTGAGGATTCTTGCAGAGGCACCATATAAAGTTCCTTACACCTCATTGGCAAGAACCAAACACATGACCACACCTCATAAGGGAGTCTGGGAAATGTAGTCTTTAAGAAGCAAGGACCCCTGTGAAATAAGTCTCTGCTACTAAGCAGAGAAAGGAGGTAAGCAACCTTTCTCACACCATCCCTCTTCATGATAAATTCCCAAATGTGGCTTCATTTGTATGTGTGGCAAAAAGAACAAGACAGGATATATACATTTAATGCAAACATAAATCTCCACGACTCCAAAACCCATGACTCTTTCCATTTTTTGTTATGTGCACATCTATAGGTCTTTGTTCTCATGTAATACAAAAGTTAGCCTTTATGAGCAGATGCATGGCTCAGAAAGTTCTTGGTATGTGGAACCAGTTAACACACACACACAGAGAGACTCACACAGAGACACAACACATACACACCAGCTCCTTATGCAAAGAGCCCTTTAACCCTGTCACCCAGCTCCTACTAATGCTTTTTAATTTCCTTGCATTTCAGTTTTTTATTTTTTTTCCATTCCATTCTGTATCCTGAAAGGACAGATTCTTTTAAAAGCACCACAAAGCCATTATCACATGCAATATAACAATTCCTTCATACAAAAAGATAGTCTCAACTTCCCAAGTCTGCTGGAATCAAGGATTAAATAAAATCCATTGTGGATGGAGCCTAGCATGGCTGCAGCCATCATGAATTGAAACCACCATTCAATATAACAAGCACCGTGCCCTACAACGACATGGTCAGCTTTTCTGAGTTTCTCAACAGGGTGATATATGGAGCTTCACTGTGTGCCTGACTTCTTGATATTGGTTTTTAACCAACTACATTCACTTAAGATGCAGTGACCCCTGTCCTCACCCAGACACAGCTCCCCTTCTCAGAAAGCCGACATTTCACCTGGCCACACTATGTCACCAGGATTTGCTGCCCTCAGTTGGTGGGTCGCGAACTGGGCTCCTAAACTTCTCTGCCTTCCTTTGGTCTTTAGACACCTTGGTGTCAACCCTTACACAGAGGACACATCCTTACATATTGGACACATCCTTGCATTGCAACTGAAAGCTATAAGTCTCATAAACACATTTATAGGCTGAAACTCCATCTGTTGTTTTCTTCCAACTAAAATAATTGTTATAGGAAATTTAAGCCTCACAACAAAAACCTACATGCTTTTGAGTTTGCAAGCAATGGTTTAACTGGCACCAAACCTACCCCTTCTTCCACATCTATACTCTGCCCCTGAACACCCCGCCAACATCTTTTTTCTGAACCAGTGCAGTGCCCACCCCCGCAGGCATTGCAAGCACCCATCCTCCATCCTTCACCTGGCATAAGTCGTTTCACCTTCTGCTCAATTAGGGATGGTGGTTGTTGGTGAGCAGCAAGAAATTTGTGGCATTTGCTTTCTTCTGCTGTTCAGGCACTGTCTCTGAAGGACACTCCCAGCTGTGAGTTTCAGAAATAGTCAGTGCTCACCTGTACAGATAGCAGATGTCAATGGAGCCAGCGTTTAGGTGAGAGTATCCCCTGCCTATTGTACAAACAGGATCAGTCTTGGCCTGTTGGGGGCTGCAGACCCCTGACCCCTTGACTTTCGTTGCCTGCCTCAGACCCTTTTCCTGCTGGAGTGAACTGAGAGCAGCTTGTTGACCTGTGCCTGCAGGTGCTCTGAGCACGAGACCCTGACGGCAGGGGAGTGGGTTCTGGTGAGGCCTGCAGCTGAAAGATCCCCAGAGCTGGGGCATGGCTATCAGTTAAGGATCCCCCTATAAGCTGCCCCTGAGCACAATAAAGTTGGCATTCTTGTATCAAGGATGACCCATGTCCCCATGTCTCTGTGTCTGTGTGCGTGTGTTTTTAAGTCTCCAGCTCCGTCACGTAGAGCTTTGCACTGGCCTAGACACCTGCACTCACATTCTCTTTGCCAGTAATGGGACTGCATGGCTGTCTTCAGGATGGGTCTCCCAGCAAGGTTTCTGGTGTATGTTCTTCAACTACACACACGCACACGCACACGCACACGCACACGCACGCGCACACGCACACACACACACACACACACACACACATACACACACACGTTGAAGGAGAGTCCATTCCTGATTTGGTTCCTGTTCACAACCTGAGAGTCTGTTTCCAGTCTGCTTGGCTGCTGGGTTTTGTTTTGTTTTACCTTAGATCCCTACGTCGAAGCTTGATGCTTTCTCACTGGCTTTGAAATACCCAGTTTCCGAGCTGTTATTTCCAACAGGCCCCACTCACCCTGCTATCCCCCACACTCTATCATCATCAATGCTAAAGATGGGAGTTCACCTCACTCATCCCTAAATGTCTATGTTCAGTTACACCACAGCCACTACCTCTTTCAGTGCTGAAGGAGCTAACTACCCAGTGAGTGAGACAGCAAATCAAATCTGGACATGCAAGCAAGACCAGCCCGTGCACAGTGACTGTGCTCCTTCCAGATCAGTCCGTAGACAGTGACTGTGCTCCCTCCAGACCAGTTCATGCACAGTGACTGTGCTCCTTCCATACCAGTCCATGCACACTGACTGTGCTCCCTCCAGACCAGCCCGTGCACAGTGACTGTGCTCCCTCCAGACCAGCCCGTGCACAGTGACTGTGCTCCTTCCAGATCAGTCTGNCAGTCTGTGCACAGTGACTGTGCTCCTTCCAGACCAGTCCATGCACACTGACTGTGCTCCCTCCAGACCAGTCCATGCACAGTGACTGTGCTCCCTCCAGACCAGTCCGTGGACAGTGACTATGCTCCCTCTAGACCAGTCTGTGGACAGTGACTGTGCTCCCTCCAGACCAGTCCATGCACAGTGACTGTGCTCCCTCCAGACCAGTCCGTGGACAGTGACTGTGCTCC
>JAQHUG010000065.1:3907626-3917696 GCA_028555095.1 Dicrostonyx torquatus
GAGCTTATCTTAGTGAGTCCAAAGTTTTGTATTTAATTTACTTTCTATCATAACTTGTATTGCCAACCCATTACTATCATTTTAGACATCAAAACATTTTTAGATATACATGTCTCATAGATACCTTTAAGTCTCTCAGCCTTATAAACTTTATACCTCTTTTGTGAGTTTCTTTTCTAAATTTGGTAACAAGGAAAACTGCAGCTATAACTATCTTGTCTTCAGTTCCATCAGAGACCTGAGAAAGATTCAATATTATCTGAGTAAACAAAGTGCAGAACAATTTCCAAAACTATAGAAATGAGAGAAACAACTGGCTTCCAGGACAGTCATCCTTAGCAACATTGGGGGATTGGTCTTTAGCCTATAGGCCTACAATATCTGAGAGATTTTCTGTGAAGTAGGACTTTTGAATGACTGTCCTAACTTGTCTTGGCAAAGTTTGGCAGTTGCTTCCTTATGTGTCCTGCTTTCCCAGTTTGAACAACACACTGTCAGCAGTTGAGGCAAGGGCAGTTTCTTGCCCAAATGAATAGCTTTGCCACAGTGAAAGTAAACATATGGAGGTTGATACCCATCATCCTTTTTGTAAGTAAATTAGTGCTGTCAGGAGCAGATGTACCTCACAGTCATGAAAAGCCTTATGCTATTAGAACTTTTTAAATGCCATTTTCTATAGATCTCTGAAGTGTTTGAAGATCACCTATCTATCTAAAATATATGTCTGTTTAACCTTGAAAACATACCTAAAATGACAAGTTTCATTTTTATAGATGACTAACTACTACCCTGCATTTCTTAATTATACACTACATTTTTAAATGAGTTACATAGGTACCAATACCTTAAATAAAACAAGAGTATAACAAAATGACCTTAAATTTGTATCCGTATACAAAAATCCACAACAATGCATAATATTTGAGACTAGTGGTTGTTCAAAAGTAGACTCAATAATCCATCCTTTTATCCTTTTATCATTTCTATATTATACCCCCCTTTTCCCTTCAGAAAGAGATCCTTGAATCTAATCTTCCTTGTTTATCTTTTTTAAATTATAACTAATAACAACTTGTAACCAACCCCCTAATAATGACAAACATCTGTAATCTACTGAATTACCAAAAACTACCACCCCTCCTCTTGGGAATGTGGGTATCATGTTCTCTAGACTGTTTCCTGTTGTCTGGGGGCAACAGCATCTTTGGAGAACCCTAAGAAAATTTGGATAGTGGTCAAGTCCTGGGAGAGCTAATTGTATTAATTTTTGTTTAGTCTCTGTGTGATAGGAAAGTTAGAACTTATCTGAAATCTATCTGGCGTAGTCTGTAAAGCTGGACCGTCTCTGGATGCAAAAGAATTGTGTCCTGAGGAAACAGCAACAGAGATATTCTAAGAGATTGAATCACCTTGGCTACTTGTCTTTATTGATGTCTGGTCCCTTTTTCTAAAAACACAAACTTTTAAAGGTAACATATAAATCTGCATTAGCACAAGTATGGAATGTGCAGTGTGTACAGGTCAGCTAAAGATGATTTTTTGTTGTTGTTGTTGTTCTATGCTTGAGCAGGTGGGTAAAAGGCATCTGTCAACTTTGTAAGTCTGTTTGGACTGCATAACCAAATTGTCATGAGGACTCTATAGCCAACAAGATTTATCATGTCTCATCCAGTTTCAGAGCTCTTCACATGCAGGGGGATCAGCATGCACATCACTTGTCCTGCAGTCTCTTCTGACTTTTCCCTCGTGTCTGTAGCCAAGATCCTTAAGAGGTCTCCCCAGTAAAATCTGATCTCTATTAACTTTTTGTTTCCTGTGGAAACAAAAGCATAACTTTTCCCCCAATAGAACATATTTTGTGACTTCGATCCTGAAGCCAAGACATTTCTAAAGTTTATAGGCTGTTTTAATTCAGCTATCTCTTTCTTTTTGTTATTTATTTTTAAAAAAAAACAATCTTTTCTCATTTTTGCATACTAATCCCACTCCCACTTTCTCCCCTGCTCCCACTCCCCTCACCTTCTCCCCACCCCATTCCCTCCTCAGAGAGGGCAAGGCTTCCCATGGGGAGTCAACAAAGTCTGACACACCACTTTGAGGCAGGACCAAGGTTTTCCCATCTATATATAGGTTGAGCAAGGTATCCCTCCAAAAAGAATGGGTTCCAAAACGCCAGTTCAAGCACTAGGAAGAAATCCTGGTCCCACTGCCAGTGGCTGCAAAGACTGCCCCAACCACACATCTGGCACCCACATTCAGAGGGCCTAGTTTGGTCCTATGCAGATTCCCCTAGAGTCAGTGAGTTCCCACTAGCTCAGGTCAGCTGTTACTGTGGGTATCCCCATCATGGTCTTGACCCCTTTGCTCATATTATCGCTCCTCCCTCTCTTGGACTGGTCTCCAGAAGCTTGACCCAGTGCTTAGCTACGGATCTCTGTATCTCAGCTAGCCCTTTCATAATACAATGTCTCTCAGCAGCTATTTTTTTTGTACATTATGGCTTAAAATCAACATAGCACCATACGGGATCCAGACACCCTGCGTATTTCCCATCTTTATGAGGCTTATTTTTTCATATTATTCTACTCTACTCGACTTTGTTACTTTTAAACTATTTTTCTCTGACTGTCTATACCCATTTTGTTTTCCTTCTTCAGCACCTAAGCACATTTTTTTAAACACACTGTACCTTTTAAGAGGATTTCTGTGTCTGGACCTGGCTTTACTAAGCACCTGCAGAGTTCTCTGGCTGCCTGAGATAAGTCTTAAACAGCCATGCGAGCCGTGGTATGGCTCAGCTGGCAAGCACCAGCCTGCCTGAGAAACTACAGGCCTGGGAATCCACATCTGGCTCCTTGTCCAGAACTTTTCGTAGCTTTCTCAGGCCCTATATTTGGTTATTTGAGCCTCCGCATTGGACGCCATTGAATTTCGGATCCTCTTGCCTCTACCTCCCAAGTTCCTGCAAGTTCCTGCAATGTTGAGACTTGAGTTTGATCTCCCAAGCCCACATAAGAGTGTTAGGCATGTGGAACACATTTGTTATCCTGCACTGGGAAGACAGAACCAGGCAGCCCCCTAAGGCTTGTGGGAAAGCCACCCTAGTCTAATAGGTAAGCTCCAGGCCAATGAGAGACCTTGTCTTTAAAAGGGAGGGGAGGAGAATGTGTCTCCTGAGGAACAACACCCAAGACACAGGACTGATCTCTGACTACACACGGAACATACACACACAGGCATGAGCACCTGCATTCACATGTGGAACCAGATTAGCTCATAAACACAATTTTAAAAACGTGAAGAAAAAAACAGGGAGAAAGCAATTAGTAAAGGTGGGGATGGAGTTTTTGTATGATCTTGGCAAAGCCCATGGGTGTTTGAGACTTTGAGGAGTATGAAGGAATCTGGGTCTGATCTCCTTGCACTCCCATCTCTCTATATCCTTTATCTATTTTTATTTTGACACAAGGTCTCAGCTGTGCAGCTCTGGTTGGCCTTGAGCCACTGATCCTCCTGGTTTCACCTCCCTTGTGATGGGACTATAAGCATGGACCTATTTACCGACTGTCTCGCTATCTCTTTTGCGAGACATTTTGGGTCCCTGCTTCTTACCAGTCACTGTGTAGAACCCTGGGGAGTGACAGCTTCCAGCTGCTGTTAGCGGAGGAAAGGAGACAGGGCGCCAGCAACCATAGTTTAGAATTCTAAAGGGAAGCCAGTCTGGAGGTGTTTGCAGTTGAGAGCAAGGAGAGCTTAGAGCTCAGACCCTAACCACAGACATCTGTTATCTCCCCAGTTGAGAACCCAAAGGAAATGAGTAGCAGCTGAGATGCACACTTTCCTGTGGGTTGCAAGGAAATGCTCTGTCTAGCCCACTTAGGAAGGAACAGAGCTGGCTTTGGGAGGCAAGGAGGTACCAAGGCCAGCACACATGCTGCTTGTGATAGGGTGCTCCCTGCCCTTGATCTCTGCTTCATCTTCAGTTCCCTGGTATTGCTGCTGTCCTGCAGACTTCTGGGCGGCAATGGCCAGCTCAACCCTTCCCTTCACTGTTCACCCACCACAAACATCCAGTTTTTCTGTATTTTCGGAATCTGTGGACGAAGGGTCAGAGATGGTAGGTCAAAAGTAGAATTCAAGGAGTTACTTTTAGCAAATATTCTGCCAGCCCCAGTCTCGAGGTCCCTCATATCCTTCCCCTCTCCTGTGACCAAAGTGCCACCATGGTGACACAGACGTACTCCAGGAGTCTCTTGCCTCCATGCCCAAGGAGGCGGTAGTTTCCTTTCCTTCACTTCTGAGTGCTCCAAGAGAGGCCACTGCCCTGGTGCACACTTTGTGTGCCAGTGTATTATTAGAAAACATGCATATCTCCCCTTCCATACTCCAGACAACCCCAGTTTGGATAAACTTGTTTCCTTGTATAGGGATCTATCTATGAGACTGGCAGTAAGAATATCCATTCTTTCCAGGGAACGCTCATCCCCAGCATCAAGGAACTGAGCCAGCTCCACAGAATCCAACAGCAGTCAGACAGCAATGGGCTGAAAGTAGTATTAGTGCATTTACCTGTCAACTCATTCATTTCTACATGATCTCAGGCGTGGGACTATAGCAGTTCAATCCAGGTTGTACTGGGATAGATAGGATCAATACTGTCCCTTCCAGTCACTTCCTGTCCTCCATTGATTGGGAATTCATGTGATGCTAAAGTCCATCTTCAACCTCGGACACCCTTTGTCACCTGCCAGCTTACCCTCAGCAGCAGCACCACATATTAAGGGAGGATCAATTTTAGCAAATCGTTCTAGTTTCACTTCTGTTGCCGTGATAAGATATCCCCACAAGCAACTTAGAGGAGAAAGGGTGTTATTTGCCTTAAGCTTTCAAGTTACAGTCAATCATTCCAGGGAAGTCAAGTTAGGAACTCAGGCTGGCCTCAAATTTTCCATGTAGCCAAGGATGACCTTAAACTCTTGATCCTCCTGCCTCCACTTTCAGAGTGCTGCTTTTGATCCTCCATGCATGCCTGGCTCAGAAGGTTGGCTTGGTTGCTGAAGAACTGAATCCAAATGCTGCTCCCTGCTAAGCAAGCTCGTGCTGTTTGCATGGAAGTCATGCAAATTGCATCAGGGAGGACAGGGGCCTTTGCATTCCCATTCCTACTCAAAGGCCACCAAGCCAAATCAGGATGGTGTGGAGGAGAGCTGTAAGAGTCTTAGGTGTGCAGCAGCACCGGGTTCTGCTCACCAAGGGCTTCCTGCAAACCCCCATCCACTTCTTATTTCTGTGTTTAAGCTACAGCTACCAATGCTGCTTGTCTGAGAGTTTCCCCACACTGCAGCCAAGTGTTGCACAAGGTATTACCAGTTATATCTGGGCTGCTTGAGGACCCTGTGGGCTATGAATAAGTAGCTAAGTTTTCTAGACAAGTAGGCACTCAGTTTGTGCCAGATTTACAAACTACTGTAGCAGTCAGGGTGCCATACAGATACCCTAAGGGTGTGAGACACTCCTGCTTTCCCCTTGTGGCTGGAGCTATAAGGAGCGTTTCGTTTGCTAAATGGGGCCAAGTCAGGAAATTCAGACCTAAGTTCTAATTCTAGCTTCCCTTCTTTCTCCATTGCTCCCTTCACCTCTCTGGACCTCAGTGCGCTCACACAGATGCAGCCATGGTCTGTCTGTGACGCCATCGTGTTAAATCCCCTCTGATGTGTGGAGCGGCACTACCGCTGGTGGCAGTCACTACCTGGTTGTTCTACCCAGGTAAATGCTCTCTCTGAGCTTCTGCTTCCTTATTTGCAAGGGTGCTGTTCACACCACAGGCACCTCAAAGGAAGCTGTGGGCTGTGAGTGGGCTGGACTCCCCCAGAAGCGTGTGGCTTGGTAAGTGTACACAGGAGGCGTTCAATATGTCATCATTTGCCACATCGACTGGAGTCTACATCTGTAAAAGGGGAAGAGTTCTCACTAATCCAGCCTGTGAAAATAGAAATGGGACGAAGCATGGTGGTGTGCTCGGGAGACTGAGGCAGGAGGATTATGTGTTCGAGGTCAGCCTGGGCTTCATGGAGAGAGCCTGTCTGGAAAATGGGGTGGGGGAGGGGGAAGAATTTACAGTAATAGAAAAAGATGAGAAGTGCTTGGGATCAAGACAAACATATGCCACCAATTCTTATGGGGAAAATTAGACTGCAGTCAGCTTGATAGAGCAGATAGTAGGTGCCTGATTATTTAAAAAGGTAAAAATTGTACAGAAGTCCACTTAACCACTGGCCTATCTCAGAGGAATCTCAGGTGTTCCCACAATCAGATGGACCCAGAAACCAGTTGTAGAGGAGAAAGAGAGGCAGAGGCAGAGGACAAGGGCCATAAAGTGGCTGTAAGTGGAGGGAAGCCTTCAAGAGCCAGGGAGCAGCTGGGAGGAGAGACGGGGACGTCTGAAGCTGATGGGTTGGTTCAGAACTGCTTACTGCTCCTCAAGAGTGCTAGTGAGGGCTCTTGTTAAAATGAGAGGAAGTTACCAGGGGAATTTTGCTTCTCTAATTATGAGACAGGATGAGTTCGGTGTTTGGATTTTTTTTTTTTTTCTGTCGAGAAGGGGAACCACCATGAAACTGCCTGTTTCGAGACAGCAGTCCTATAGAGGAGCCCTTGGGCCCTGAGGTCCACAGGGAAGCAGGCACCAGGGGCTGGGGGTACAGAGGCAAAACTTCTGGGCAGAGATCCAAGCTTGATGAATGAGCCATTTTTCTAGCATATTTCTTATGGAGAGATGGCAAACATCACCACAGTGGGCAGCACTTTGCAGGGTACACTGACAGGGGACCTGTCACTGCCTGGATTTTATCACTTCTGTTTTCCCATGCAGGTATTATCACAGCTACAGATCGACACCCTAAGTGCCCACTGCCCTGTCCCCGTTTTGGTGCGACTAGAAGTAATGCCAGACCTCCAAAGACTTCATTGTATGGCTCTAATCATACACCCCACTTCCAGGACAGCTGCAGATTTGCTGGGCGACCTTGGTCAAAACCCTGCTTAACTCTGATCCTAGGACGTGTCAGAGTTTTCTGGTCATGGAACTCTTTGTCCAAATGCCAAGTCCAAGAATCCCACCTTAGATAGATAAGCCCAGTCAGAGCATTGATTGTTGTCGAGTTCAAGGCCCTGTGTGACAGCTGATAAAGACGGAGAACTCGAGATATCTCATCATTCATCCTGGTCACGCAGTAACAACAGGAAATTTGTTTATTGAACAACTTTTCCAAACCAGGATGCACACAGGTGTTATGACCACTCTCAACCAGCCTCCCAGGAAGGTCATGGAGACGAGCT
Source organism: Dicrostonyx torquatus (assembly GCA_028555095.1). Lineage (NCBI taxonomy): Eukaryota > Metazoa > Chordata > Mammalia > Rodentia > Cricetidae > Dicrostonyx > Dicrostonyx torquatus. The sequence continues at coordinate 3,914,965 of JAQHUG010000065.1, forward strand.
GTGAGGATGCCCGGACATCTGGTCCTGTGCTTTCCACAGGACAGGCAGCAAACGCCATCACTGCTCCTCTTTCCTGGACATAAGTAGAGTTTGCAGTGTTCGTAAGGCTAAGATAAAGAGTGTGTCTCTGGTGCCACATACTGTAATTACTGTCACCTGACCAAAGGGACTCCCTATGAATAGCAACATTGTTATTGTTGGGGAAGTGCAAAGGTTTTAGGAACTTTGTAACAAGAACCCCAAATGGGGGAAAACAAACAAAAGCTATAACCGAAGGCCTGTTGTAGCTTTAGGGGTGTTTTTACCTGTTTGTTTGCTTTTGTCAGGCTTTCACTGTGTAACCGAGGCTGTCCTCCAATTTGTGATCCTCCTGCATCAAGCTCCCAAGCATCCTGAATGCTGGGATTACAAATTCGTATTGCATGCTGACCCAATTTTTTAAAATTATACCATCATTTGCATCAGAAGTGTATAAATCTTTCCTTTAGAAAATGTCCGAGTGACAACCTATTAGGACAAAGTACAGCTGACCTTACTGCCCCATAAAACCACCGAGAAAAATCTGAGCAGTTACTCTCTTCCCTAACTCCACAAAGGAAATGGAGCTGATGGGTCAGTTCTTACATGGGCCTTCTTTGCCAGGAAGTTTTACCTGTTCCGTCTCAGGAACACAGTGCTTAGACCAGGAGTCCCACAAATGCATGAGGTTCAGGACGACCTCTGGTAGCTGTCTTCAAGGGTGCTAGGTGTATGCTGTACACCCCTGCGGCAAGTCGTAACTTTCCTTGGAGAGTCTTAAGCAGCGGTAAAGTGCTCAGCAGCTTCTCCTGCTGTCACAGTCGCCATTTTGAAAGTCAGACGGGGAGGTAGTTACTTCTACTTAAGAGGCCTTGAGTTCATCATTCCTACTAATGGGGCATGAGGGTGGGAAGTGAAAGGCACTTCCTCAGAACACCTTCTTTTCTAATCAGTGATGACTAAAATGAGAAAAGGCTGTGGCAAAATTAAAAGAAGTCAATGAGAAGTTTGGGCCCCTGGCCGCCTACTCAAGCTGCCTTCCCCCACAGACTTTCCCTCTTCTGCTGACAGGTACTTAGTGACTTCCTCCTTTCAGACTACCCCAGTGGGAAGCAGAGGAGGAAGTAGATAAGAGGACAGAACCCAGCAAGGTTCAGCCGATCTCAGAAAACCAGCAGCTGTGGAGTAAGGAGCAAGCCAAGTGACCCTTGTGTGGGTGGATGATGGCACTGGCGTAAACAATGAAACGTGGACGGGAGAAAGTTCCTGAAAAGCAAATGACAGTATCTTCAATGCTCAAGTAGGAAGAACCAAAAATTTATTTTAGCTGAACAAAAATCATACTAACTAAAATGTCATTTTGTTCTTTAATCCCAACATAGACATTAAAATTGTTTTTCGTGCCATTACCATACAAAGTCTATGGCAGCCACCATGATTTAGGCTAACCTGATCCTCTCTCCACTCTTGATCACCAAATGCAGTCTTTCCTAGGCAGCCAAGAGGGTAATTTTGTTTTGCTTGGTTTAGTTTGGGCTTTTCATTTGTTTAGTTGGTTTGGTCTGAGACATGGCTGGTCCCTTTCGCTAGCGCGGTCCGGCCTAGAACTCGCTGTGGCTGTCGCACACTCCTATTTGCCACAGACAGAGCAGGCCCCTTCCTCACTATGGTTCTTTGAAATCTCTCCAGAGCCATGAGCCAAAATAAACCTTGCTTTCCTTTCTGCCTCGTTTCTGTCATAGGGGGAGGGGAGGGGGTCACAGCCTAGCAAAAGAAACTAGTCCATCATCTCTCTCTTTTGTGCTGAGCTTAGGACAAGGCCTACTTTGAGTTTCTTGAAATACCAAGAAGATGCCTCAAGACTTTGTGATTCACACTATTCTCACTGCAGGAAAAGACTGCTTTGCACTAACACATGGTCTCCTGGTATCTCTAAGGCCTTAGAGTGCTCAGTCAGGCCCCCTTCCAGTTTACATCAGCTCCTCATGCTACAGAACCTTCTGGAGCCCTGCAGCATTTTAAGAAGTGTGTTATTAAGAGCCAGTGGGAATGGAAGATGGAAGACACCAGGAGAACAAGGCCTTTGAGAGACAACTGGAGCCTTGTACTATTTTAAGAAGTGTGTTATTAAGAGCCAGTGGGGATGGAAGATGGAAGACACCAAGAGAACAAGGCCTTTGAGAGACAACGGGACCCATGCCCATACAACCTCAGAGACTGGCAGGCAGCATGCACAGGGCCTGCACAGGTCTAAGCCAGATAGGATCCCAAAACTGAGACCGGAAGTAGACACATGCCCCCATCTCTAACTCAGAAGCTATTTCCAATTGATAATCACTCCCAAAGGAAAAAGCAGTTTTCTCCAATGGAGTCTCCCTGGGTATACAAACCACACTTAAGGGCAGGCCCATGACCAGCAGTAATCAACTTAATGACATTTTGGAGAATCTGTCTATAAGGCTTTGCCTGGGCTTTTTTTTTTATTAACCTTCTAGGTCTTTTGCTTATATACTATGATTTTCACTTTTGTGTTTTAGCAGGATTTCTGCATGTGTGATGTGTATCTCTACATCTATATGTGTTTCTTGTGCTTTTTCTTTGGTTCTTTTTTTTCTGTTTGTTTGATCTTATTCTGCTTTATTTGCTTTTATTTTATTCTTTTTATTTACTTATTTATTTTTAGGTGCCTGTTTTCTAATGAGAGAGAGAAAGAA
>JAQHUG010000065.1:3926469-3979305 GCA_028555095.1 Dicrostonyx torquatus
TGCCAATAAACCGTATTTCAAGAGGTAACACAGCAGGTTAAAAGCCAAAGGGACAGGGGGAGGGGAGGGGCAGGGAGGGGAGCAGAGAAAAATGTAGAGCTCAATAAATATCAATAAAGAAAAAAAAAACCAAAGGGACTCGCAAAATAAACATTTACAAGACTGAACCATACCTGAACTCTTATTAAATGCAAAAGAACAATTATACTTGGTTCATTTCACCGCGCAGGGAATGGGTGACTGACTTGCGATGATCTGATAATATACAATATGTCCAGCAGCCCAACAGTTTTTTTGTTTGTTGTGGTTTTTTTATTGCATCCTTCAACCTCAAGAGATCATTAGAGGTGAAGCCTTTGCGACACTATACACACACACAAAGTTGGTCACAGCGAATCATACTTCCCATGTGATGGTGGGTAAAAAGATGTTTGTTGTTGTTTCTGATCTAAATTGGGGTGGTGGAGGATATCGTTGTGCCTCACTCTACATGATAAATTTCCCCAGAAAGAAGCCAATGAAAACTGCTCCAATCACAAGCAGAACAACCAGAAGAGGCATGGTGCGACTCTTCTTCAAGGACGTGGAGGAGGCGAGCTTGAGATTGTTGGGGTGCGCTGGCTTTCTGAGTCTCAAGCTTTCGTCCCCTTTTACAGTCTCTTTTGGCATTTCAAACACACACCTCAGTTTCGAATCCATGATTTCACCGGGGTTCGCCTTCTTCCACACGGTCTCCAGATCCGAAGTGTCTGGGGGAGCAAACATTGTCAGCACCATGAACTTGTGCTTAACCTCCCGGCTGGGGTCGTAGAGGAAGGGCTGCAGCATGGTGGTGACAGTCACTGTGGAGCCTGGCTCGACGACACCGCTGTTGGGACGCACGCAGTAGCAGCGAGGGTTGGTGCTCTTCATCTTGAAGCACACTTTCCTCGATGACGGGTTGCGCAGTTTAAGATGCGTGGTGACGACGGCGGTGAAGGGGCCTTTGAACTTGAGGACCTTGGGCGGGTCGAGGACCAGAACCTGCGAGGTTTTTGCGGTAGCACGGGAGGTGGACGCCATGGGGACTGGAGCCAGCGGTGGTTCGCGATCCCAGGTCTCCACGTCACAACCGCCGCCGTGACCACGTGCGCGTTCCCATCCTGGACATTCTCCCGTCCCTGGATTTTACACGACTGTGTGGGGGAATGTGTGATAACATGAGATTTGTAAAATCATGCCTCGGAGAGAAACATGGGCTATTGAGCTTCAACTGTCAAAGAACTGTGTTGACATTTCTTAGTGGAAGGAGAGGATCCATGTGTATTAAACATGGGGTATGAGAAGCACATCTGACTTCTACTAACCCTCCCCAACTACACACAGTGTTGATAATGTCCTTTAAAAAAAAAATTCTGAACATTAAAAAAATGTTGAAAAATACACACTGCATTAAAAAAATTAACAATTCTTGACATTTTGATATGTATGATTTAGTGGCGATAAGCAAATTTTACTGCAGGGCACCTCCCCCGTAGTCTCCTGTATTGGTTAGTGTTTGTCACCAACTTGACATAACTTAGAGTCACCTGGGAAGAGCCTAAACTGAAAGGCCTATGTTCACATCTGTGAGAGACTGTCACCAATGATGGATGAAGTGAGAAGACCAATCCCTAGGCCTGTGAGCCTGGGCTGTCTAAGAAATCTAGCGAAGCATGGGGCTGGGTGGGGTGGGGGGTTATTCCTTCAATGACACCTGCTGGAATTCCTGCCCAGACTTTTCTCAGTATTGGACAGGAGACCTGGAAGTGTAAGCTAAAACAGACCCCTCCTCCCCTAAGTGGCTTCTGGACATGGTGTTTATCCCAGCAACAGAAAGGATTCGTCTAAAGAGAAACCTACGGGCATCAAAGAGAAACCTACAGGGCATCATTAATTTTCTTGGAACTTTATATACATTTTCCACTTAAAAAGACTTCCCTCTCAGGAGGTGGCATTTACACTAAAGGAATGTATCAGTGTTCAGACCCCAGAGACAATGAACTTCTGCCTTCCTTTCCTCTGCTCCCCTAGGGGTGGGATGGAAGAAGCTGGAGACAAAATTGCCACTTGGCTGAGTGTTATCTGCACAGCATTTTTCAGCTGGTCCCTTTCACCCTTGATGCCTTCATCTGGAACTGCAGCTGTCAGGGTTGTGTGGGTTAAGTGAAGGAATCCGCAGCGAGAGGAGTCATTGCAGTACACACTCCAGTTTCTTATTAATCACGTGTCCTAGATAAGGCCGCTTCTTGTCTACAGATAGGAGATGCCCAGTCTGAGCAGCTGCTGGTGCTGAGCAAATATTCATTAAAGGAACAGAGGGACACGATCCCACCCATCCTACTACAAGGTGTTTCTGCTCATTTGTTGTGCTAGGAACCAAACCCAGGGCTTTACACGTGTTTACACAAGTGCTCTACCACTGGCGCGCGCGCGCGCGCGCACACACACACACACACACACACACACACACACACACACACACACACACCGCTCAGGTGAAAGGTCTTGATGTAAAAACAAAGGCGCGTCTGTGTGGCCTGACACACGGGGCCAGAGGGTGGAATTATTCTCATTAGTGCATGACCATTGCTCGGCTTCTGTGCACTCACAAAGTAAACAGTGTAGCCGAGTATATCAAACCCTTGGAGACACCACAATTTCACACAAGATCCCAGCTGTGGTTTAAGAAAGTCACCAAATAACGGTTAAGCATGTGTGGCAGCTCGGAGGAGAGAAGGCCGGAGTCGGCTGGCAATTGACTCATTTTTGCCATGTACCTTCAGTTATGGCAAATGAAAAACATGTCTTTCCTGAACTTCCCCAGCCGGTCACACACCGACACCATCCCCCACCCCCATCCCGGCCAGCCTCAGCCTCATCCCACCCCACCTTTGTCCGGTCCTTTTCTCTCGTGGCAAGGTCTGGGGATTTGTGCCAAGGAAAGATGGGAAATACAGATCTGTATTCTGGGTTACTAGGTCAAGGCTAACCTAGAGTCACAGAACTTCCTTCTCCCAGGGTTAACAGTGAGGCAGGAGGCTTCCAGGCAACACCAACAGTCAGTTCCTGCCAAACCAGGAGCAAGGCATGGGGTTCAGCCAAGAGTGAGTGCTGTAGAGACTGACGACTCAATCTGGAGCAAAGAGAAGGGGAACACAACCCAGAGAGCAGTGCAGCCAGGCATGGAACCAGCACTTGGGAGCTGGAGGCAGGAGAATTAGGGAGTTCAAGGTCATCCTCAGCTACAGAGCTACTCTGAGGCCAGCCTAGGCAACTAGAGATTCTGTCTCAAAGCAAGAACAAACCCCGGAACAACAAAAAGGGGGGTGGGAAGAGGAGGAGACATGACTAGAAATACCATTTCCACTTTTTGAAGTTGCTACATCTTCTGGTTGACAATTGCTTAATTCTGTTAATGTGATCTTCCTTGCCCGTCTCTCACCTCTCCTAAATACTGGGGTTCCCCATGCCTCTAGTCTAGAGTACACATGTCCATTCAAAAGCCATGGCACAGCCACAAAATTAGATATTCATCGTAGACTTCTATTATCTGAAAATGTGTGACCTTATAACAGCCTTGTGCATCGTCACAAGTTCTGAATCCCCTCGGTCCACTCAGAAGGGACCAAAAACTGTTGGATCCCAAAGTCTAGGCTGCTGAGGTCACAGGCAGGACTCCTCTTCACTCTCCTGTACCAAAGGAGGAGTAAGGAGTTGAAACATAGATTGTTATGGATAGCAAGCATTCTCTTCCTAATAGGCATGAGCGCATAGCACAGGTTTAGTAATACAGTGACTGGGAAACTTCACTTGTTAAGGCTGTGGTTTCTACTTGATCGAGCTCCCACTATAAGCAAAAAAACAAAGAGAAATGTATGGTCTACAGAAAATGGTGTGTGCAGTTAATTCATTTCTTTCTTGCTAAATACTCACTGAATTTCCCTCATATTGGAGCTGTTCTCAGAACACTGGTTCCTATCTCCCCAAGAAAATTAAAGAAAACATAGAGACATTCTCTCTCCAGAAAATGAGAGCCTTTTGCCCCCCCCAACAGCCTTATTATATAATTGACAAATAAAAAATGTATGCATTATGGCATGGAACATTTTGATATATGTATATATTGTAAGTTATTAAGTCAGATTAATTCATCAGCTCACCACATCACATACTTAACATTTTGTGATTTTTTTTTAAAAAAAAAAATTTCTTGAGAAGGATTCTTGCCTTGTAACCTAGGCTAGCCTTGAACTCATGATCCTTACAGGTATACATACTACACCTAGCTTGCAATGACTTTAGATTTTGAGTTAAATGTAGTCCCATTTGTCTATTTCTACTTTTTCTGCCCTTGCTTTTTTAAAAAAAAAAAGATTTATTTATTTATTATGTATACAGTGTTCTATCTGCATGTATGCCTGCAGGCCGTTATAGATGGTTTGTAAGCCACCATGTGGATGCTGGAAATTGACCTCAGGACCCCTGGAAGTAATAAGCATTGCTCTTAACCTCTGAGCCATCTCTCCAGCCCCGTCTGTCCTTGCTTTTAAGTCATGCTAATAAAACACTGTCCAGGCCAATCAATGCCAAGAAGACTTACCCCTGTATTTTAATAATTTCACAATTTCTGCCTCACATTTTAGAGACACGTTTAATCCGCTCAAGTTGACTTTTGCACATGAGATGGATGTCCACTTCCACTCTTACACCTGTGCTCTCCTTTCTCAATACCATCTACAAGACCTTTTCTCCTCTTTTATCTTTAATTCTATGTGTTTGTCTGTGTGGGGTCATGTGCACATGGATGCAGTGCCTTCAGAGGAGGCCAGAGGCGTCCGATAACTTGAGAGTTAGTCACAGGCTACTGTGAAACACCCAGTGTAACTCTGGGAACTGAATGCAGGTCCTCTGCAAGGACAGTGCATGTTCTTAACTGCTAAGCCATCTCTCCAGCCCCCTGGAGACCCCCTTTCTTCACTGGGTGTCACTGACACCTTTGACACTTTTGTTAAAGATCAGCTGATGGTAAATTCACAAGTTTATTAACCAGTTCTTTATTCCGCCCCATTGGTCTTTATGTGTAATGTTGTGCTGAACAATGCTGCTGTGACTCTTACAGCTTCAGAGTGGAACTTTAAATTCGGCAGCGAGGTACCTTACTTTCTTCTTTTTGCTCATGTTTTTCTTAGATATTCAGGGTCTTTTGGGGTTTATATGAATTCTAGGATTAATTCCTAAATTCCTAGAAAATATTGAGTTGCTGTAGAGGTTACACTAATTATTCTAGATTGATTATCTAGATTGATTTGTTGTGTAGGCATTTTTAATATTAACTGTCTCAATCCATGAATGGGCTGTACTATCCATTTGTGTCCTGCGTTTCTTTCATCTTCTCACAGTTTTTTGGTGCAGATTTATAGATTGTTTACTTCCTTGGTTGAATCCACTCCTAAAGGTTTTGTTGTTATTGTTGTTTTGTTTGTTTGCTTCTTTATTTCAATGGCACTAAAAAAGCACTTTTTATTTGTTTGCTTGTTCCTTTTTTGGAGAGTTCAGTTTTAGTTCATCAATGTTTGTCTGTTCCTTTTTTTGGAGAGTTCAGGTTTAGTTCATAAAAGCACTCTGACTCTTGTGTGTTGGTAATGTATCTCCCAGTATTACTGAGTTTGTGAAGGTCTGTACTTTGGTGGTTGTGTTTAGATTTTTCTAGAGATACAATCATGTCTTCTGCAAACAGCAGAAACTTTCTTTCTTTCCCATTTGGGTGACTTCCTTTCTTCTTTTGTAGCCCATCAGTCCTGTGGTGATTCATCTTGGGGCTTGCTCATGGTATACTCAGAGTTAGTTCTCTTTCAACAAATCACATGTCTTGAGAGATTAAATACATGATTGGCCAGATTTAGTTAGAAGTCCTTCTCCAGCCACTCAAATGAAGATCTGAGATGTCTCCAGGGAAAGAAGGAAGGATGGAGGTCAGACTAAACAATAGCTGACCTCCACCATGGGTGTGCCACCCTCTTGTGTAACAATGACTGAGTAAAATGCAAGCAGGGACATCTTGAGAGCCGTGCCCACAGAGACCAGTCCTGTCAGGATGCCAGAAGCCCAAAAGGGTTGGGGAAGGGGTGGAACCAACTTTCAGAATAATGCCTCTTGGAGTGGAGTCATCATACTCCTAAACAGTGAGCTAACTTTAGGGACAAGAGCCTCAACTAGCTTTAGGGAAAGAGGCCTTATCTGAGCAGGGGGATTTCAAAAGGCTTCCTGCTTCCCAAGGAGTGTGCAGGATTTAGGCTGAAGCCTGGAAAAGAGGAGAGCAACTCAGATCTGCCTGCAGAAAGGAGAGGGGAGGGTGGTGGTGGCGCATGCCCTTAATCCCAGCACTCAGGAGGCAAAGGCAGGTGGATCTCTGTGAGTTCAAGGCCAGCCTGGTCTACAAGAACTAGTTCCAGCGCAGGCTCCAAAGCTACAGAGAAACCCTGTCTCGAAAAACCAATAAATAAATAAATAAATAAAATAAAGTTCTTGTCATACAAGTCTTCCACTTGTTGCCGGGAGGTGGTGGCGCACACCTTTAATCCCAGCACTTGGGAGGCAGAGGCAGGAGGATCTCTGTGAGTTCAGGACCAGCCTGGTCTATAAGAGCTAGTTCCAGGTCCAGGATAGGCTCCAAAGCCACAGAGAAACCCAAAAAAAAAAAAAAAAAAAAAGGAAGGAAGGAGAGGGGTCAAGGTTTCTGAGTGAGATCAGCCTACAGGAGAGGAGGCAACATACCAAGCAAACATCATTGAATTTTAAATTCTAGATCAGTGGTTCTCACTGGGTCAAAACCCCTTTGAGGAGGTCAAATGACCCTTTCACAGGGGTCGCCTAAGACCATCAGAAAACACAGATGTTTACATTGTGATTATACAACGGTAGCAAAAATTACAGTTACGAAGTAGCAACAAAATAATTTAGTGGTTGGGGTCACCACAACGTGGGGAACTGTATTAAAGGGTGGCAGCATTAGGGAGGTTGAAAGCCGCTGCTCTGGACCCATTCCTATCAGTGAAGTTAGCCATGTGTCTGTCTGTCTTTCCCTCATACTGCTCTGATTTGTAGACAGTGTGTTAGTGTTAACATCTATAGTATTCTGGGACTGGAGAGATGGCTCAGCAGTTAAGATGTTCCAGATGGCTTAAATTCACCTCCCAGGACACATTCGGTGACGTGCGGCTATATGCCACTTCACCTGCGGAGAATCCTACAACCTCTTCTGAACTCCATAGGCATCAGGCATTCGTGTTGTGCACAGGCATCCATGCAGGCAAAGAAAGCACTCAAACACGTGCAATAAAATGTAAAGATTGTGGGCTCTAATATCAGCCAGCCTGGCAATGGCCATAGCTTGAATACAGCTTGGTAGCTGGAAAGCCAGCAATTTAGAAAGACAAAAGGTGAAAGGCTTGGCTCTGGCCTTCTTTGACTTGTAGATTGCCCAGGAAGAGTTTGCTGGCTCCAAAGCTGGTGAGATATGCAGGTGTGTGGCTGAGAGGTGGTGTCCCCGGAAAAGGAATGTAAATAGAGAATTCCTGAGGGTGGAGGAACATTTTCAGAGGGCATTCAGAGCTTGGGAGGAGAGAATAAACACAGGTCATGTTGTAAGGACAAGAAAGTCCTGAGCTGCCTTTGAACGATGATGGTGTGAAAGCCTGTTTCTTCCACGCGCCTCCGAGAACACACTTAGGGCAAAGCACCAGTTTCTATGTTGGGGCGACAGTCCCCGACAAAAGATCTAACAAAACGTTGTCAATATTCAATTCTGCCTTGGCTTAAAGGTGGCAGAGGTTTCCCCAGTCTCCTCTTCCCTCTCCTGCCCCATCTGATTTACATAGGAACAGAGTTCGAGCCCAGGAGCTCTGTACAGGAAAGTATTCCAGTCAGCGCCCTGGCACAGTAGACTGGAACAAGCTGGAGAGGAGCTGTGTGTGTGAGTCTCCCTGTTTTGTGATGGCCACAGGTCTCAGGTCTGCATCTTTTCAACAGAGGTTTAGGATTGCCAAAAGGCAGGGCCAAGGCAGCATGCCTGTCTTCGTTAGGGTTACTATTGCGGTGATGGAACACCATGAACAGAACAACTTGGGGAGGAAAGGGTTTATTTGGCTTACACATATCACTGTCCATCACTGAAGGAACTCAGGACAGGAACTCAAACAGGGCAGGAACCTGGAGGCAGGAGCTGATGCAGAGACCACGGAGGGGTGCCGCTTACTGGCTTGCTCATCATGACTTGCTCATCCTGCTTTCTTATGGAACCCAGGACCACCAGCCCAGGGGTGACTCCACCCTCCATGGACCGGCCCCTCTCCCATCAATCCCTAATTAAGAAATGCCCTACAGGCTGGGGTACAACCCGATCTTACAGACGTACTTTCTCAGTCGAGGCTCCCTCCTCTCTGATGACTCTAGCTTGTGTCAAGTTGACATCAAACTGTCCAGCACAATTCCCTATTTCTAGGTGATATAGTGGCGGAGTTCTGAATCTTGTGAGTAGAGATGAGTACCAGGGGTCACTGAGAAGAGAACAAAGCCTGGGGAGAGGGACAGCACGGAGAAGGTGGGGAGAAGGAAGAGCTAAAGTAAAGGCTGAGGGCGAGTAGGCACATCCGTAGGGGAAGAGCCTAGACCCACAGGCCTGCAACCAGGAAGGCCTCAGTCTGTGCCCTCCATTGACCAATCGCAGGACAGAACTTAATTTCTTTAAACTGCAAGCTCCTCATCAGCAAAACAACGATAACAAAGCATTGGTTGGGTAGCAAGAATGAATAATTTAAAAAAATAAGCAACCAAAGTTAAGTGTCTGGGACTTGAGATGTTGCTTGGTGACTTACCATGTGAGTCCTTCGAAAGATTAACTCCATTGAGCAGTAATGTAAAACAGAAATGATAAAAGAAAAAGCACTTATCTTACAGGCTATAGTGAGGATTGAATTAGATAATGCACAAACAAGCTTAACAATGTCTGGCGGAAGTGAACATTCACCAAGTGTTAATGCTACGATGGCACACTGATGGTACTTACTGAACTAGCTATGCTGCAGCCATCTGTGGGGCACAAAGGACAAGCAGAAAGGACTGACACAGGAAGGAGAAGATTCTGTTTTTCTGGTGATGACAACACTAAGACAAGGGCCTCCACAGCAGGTAATGTGCTGCTTCAAAACTGTCACCAGTCTGGGCATTGTGGGACACGTCCTTAATTCCAGCACTTAGGAGTGCGAGGCAAGCGAATCACAGTAAGTTCAAGGCTGACCTGGTCAACAGAGAAAGTTCCAGGCCAGCCAGAGCTATAGAGTGGGAACCATCTCAAAAAGCAAACAGACAGGGGTCTGGAGAGATGGCTCAGTGTTTAAGAGCATTGCCTGCTCTTCCAAAGGTCCTGAGATCAATTCCCAGCAACCACATGGTGGCTCACAACCATCTGTAATGAGATCTGGTGCCCTCTTCTGGCCTGCAGACATATACACAGACAGAATATTGTATACATAACAAATAAATAAATATTTTTTTAAAAAAGCAAACAGACAAACCACTAATAATAATAATAACGACAACCACAACCAAAGATATGATCAAGGATCCTCTTTTCTGTCTGCATGCTTAGCATGTTGCTGTTTCCCAACTTGGGTTGTTTCCCTCAGGAAGCCGCATCCAGATAACCTACACAACCGTCACCGCTGGTGAGGAACAGGGGAGGGAAGTGATCCACCCCTTTCAAAAAGATAGACAGCTTCATGAAGTTGGCTGTCATCCTCGCAGAGGACCATTCCAATCAGTATATGCTTCCGTCTCAGATGGAGCAGAAGGAGAGAGAAAGTAAGGAGCCCTGAATACACCACTCTCTGCTCCCTGACTGCAGAGGCAATGCGATCACTCACCCGGCACTCCCCTTGTGATGTCTTCCCACTTCAGGTGCAATGCAATCACTCACTTGGCACTCCTATTGTCATGCCTTCCCCTTGGTGATGGGCTGGCCCTTCAGTGGGCCAAAGTAAGCCCATCATCCCTTCAGTTGCTCTTCGAAGTATTTCGTCACCACAGTGAGAAAAATAACTAATGTAGTAGTGTTCTTAAGAGTAAAATCTATGGGGCCAGTGAGAGGGCTTAATGGTAAGGAGGCTTGCTGCCAGTCCTCATAATCTGGGTCCAGTCCCTGGAACCCATATATGGCAGAAGGAGAGAACCGACTTCCACAGATTGTCTTCTGGATTCCATAAGTGGTCTGTTCGCACATGTATGCCAACACACAAATAGATAAATAAATAATAGATAAATAAGTAAATGTAATAATAAACAGTTAATGTTATAAAAAATTAAAAATGCTGCAGGACCCCTGGCAGCAGAGACGCTGTAGGTTCCCAAGCAGTGGTAGCAGGCCATGTGGTGGCAGGCAGCGGGCCCTGAGAGCAGCCAGTCCCAGATGGCTGCCAGTCCCCGAGCGGTGGCTGGTCCCAGGCAGGGAGACACGTGGCGGGCAGGCAGGAGTCAGAGACATGGATAGGTGAGTAAAGTTAAACGTTTATTAGGGTTATGGAGGGGAAAGGGGAGACGAAGAGAGACAGAAAGAGAGAAGGAGAAAGAGAGGACAGACAGAAGTGGAGGGGGGAGAAGTGGGGAGAGAGAGACAGAACCTGTCTCTCCCTAGAGGAAGACAGGAAAGAGAGAACTCTCAGGCTCGAAGCTGAAGATCAGCCTGCCTCAGCGGATGGGGAAGGGGCTGGGCGTGACTTTTCTCTTAAAGTACCAGAACCATAACAGAGTCTACGGAGTCACAAAGCATCAAACCGAATCTGTGGCTCCGCCCCTAAGTGTGTGCGCTCTGCAGATGATTTACTCTCGGTCTTCATTTCCACAGCAGTAGAAGGCCATCTAAAGAAATCATGAAAACAAAACCAAGTCACAACGAGTAAATGCTCAGTAGATAAGCGCCATCTCTGCTACTCCTGGTTTACAAGCCCAGAAGCCAGTCAAGCGGCACTGCCCATCTATGCTGCAAAGATGGCACGGGTCTGCGGGTGCTGCCTTTCTTTCCCACCGTGTGAGAGCATCTCCTGACACAATACAGGAAGCCATGAAGGCTGCAGTGGAGACAAACAGGATTCCTGCTCTCAAACGGAAGTGACATCATCCCGGGGAGTCATTAATAAACCACCTTGCACTTCAGTTTTTTCACCTGCAAAATGGAGTGGTGGCTCATTAAGTTATGAAGAATAAACAAGCTCATTCGGAGCCCATGGGTAAACTGTGAGTCAAGGTCAGGGACTGTTGACAGCTTCCTGTTTCCAACACGCTGATGCGGTAGCTCTCTTCCGCTTCTCTAGCTGCAAAGGTCACTACTAGGCCAACAGCGAAACCTGGGGACAAGCCATGGTCCATCCCTTGAGAGCTGCATTCCTTTCAGTAACATCGGTGTCCCCACCATTCCCTGCAGGGATGAGAGGCTCCAAACACCAGGTTCTGAAGACCCAAACCCAGTCTGCATTGCCGAGATGTTGTATTTACAGTGTCTTAATGATCCAGGCTACAATAAGGCTCTTGTTGCCCAAGCTTTTCCTTCTCTGTTTGACCTGAACGGTTCCTGTCTGTCACTCCTTACCTTAATCTCTGTGGTCTGTTGTCCCCAGAAATCTTATGCACCACTTCCAACAATCTCTTAAGAGTGCTTCGGATTCCTAGCATAAAGCAAAGGTAAACGTGCAGGTGTTTTTCTTTTTAAGTTTTTACATAGCCCATGGGGACTGGGACTGAAGCAGCAAAGCTAAATAGTCATAGAAGATTGAAAAGCACTTACTAGAAACAATATTTGATAAAGGAGAACACTAAGCTGTTGACATTTTCTCAGCTCGGCCCAGTCCTAACCCTGTTTCAAACTTCAAGGAGCCTCATGAACACTGCCCCGAGAATCCCCCACAAGTCCTTTCTACTCACTGAGCTTCCCCTCAAAACAAACGTCCACAGCCTGCCTGAGGGCCCCAAAGGCAACGGTGGTGGTTTGATCTCTCTCACAAGGCCAGGGAACATAAGCAGGGAACCCCAGCCTCCTGGCACCCAGAGTATTGTCTAGAAGGGTGAGCATGCGTTCTGGATGGGCAAAGGTGAAGTTGTACATCAATGTGAGACCCATTAAAGTCCAAAGACTCCTCTTGCTTGGGTCTAGGAAAGACGCTGCTTACAGCAAAAGTCCCATTCGGCTCTGTCTGGACCACACTGCTGGCAATCCTACCACATACGGGAACATCACCTACAGGGGGCCATGTCTGGCGGATACCACCCAATGGCCAAGTCCAAGTTATTTTCCTTCCCAGAGTCTGTTCCCCACAGGGAAAGACCCCTCCTGGCTTTTGCTTTCTTTTCTGGGTCCATGAAGCAGAAATAAAAAAAGGAATCTGCAAAGGAAAATTAGCATGCTGGGAGCCAGGGGCATCAGATAGCTGCCTACCTCTAAGGCGTCAGCTATTAAGACTGTCGGGCCCTTAATTTGGTGTTTATTCATGCTAGGCTTGGAAACATCGTTTCTGCCAAACATGCTCCAAAGAAAACAAATCTCTAGACAACATCTGTTTCCCCCTTTTTCCTCTTCCTTCTTCTCTTCCTTCCGTCTTCCTCCTTTCTGTTTTGTACATGTGTCTAAAGCCCAAACAGGAAGGGAAACAACAAAGAGAATTTGGAACACCACAGATTTTACCCTGTCTTAGTCCAGTTAGTTGCTGTAACAAAATCCCAGAGACTGGGTAGCTTAAACAACAGAAATTCCCTTTCTCAACAGAAATTCCCCTTCTCACAGTTATGGAGGCAAAATAATAATAATGATGACGATGGTGGTGGTTATGATGATGATGGTGCTGATGATGTTGTCAATGTGTTGATTCAGTTTCTGATGAGTGCTTTCTTCCTGGCTTGGTCTTTACTTGATGCATAAGTTTAGTGACTAAGAAATTCTTTGGTGTCTTGTCTTAAAGGATACTAATGGATCTGGTCCTGGGCCCCATCCTTATGGCCTCATTTTATAATAATTCCTTCCACATTGGTCCTATTTCCAAATATAGCCTCACTAAGCATTGGAAACTTGAACCTAGGAAGTTTTGTGTATTGGTGAGCAGAAGCATTCAGTCCATGATTCAGTGATTGTAAGGATTCTAGGTTTGTTTTGTTTCTATTTAAAAAATATTCAAGCACCGAAAAATTATATCTATCATCTATCTATCTCTTATACCTCTGTACAGTTTTATACATTGATAGTAGTTGACAAAGGGGAGACACTTTCTTCAGTATTGTAGCCACCGGTAGGCTTGTAAGCAAGCCTCCACCCATGATTCTCCAAATAAAACTGGACACCCCACCCCATCCCCCAAAAATCATGAAAATGGAAAAGGAGATACTTGGGAAGAAAGGGGTTAGAATGAGTGGGGAAGAGGACAAGAGATAACCAAAAAGGGGTGAATATGATCAACATACATTATTTACATGTATGAAAATAATTTCTGTCATTATGCATAATTAATATACAATAATGATGACATAATGAGTGAAAATTCACATACACATGCAACAAGCAAAGGCAGAAAACTACCTTTAGAAGACATAACCTGGGGGCTGGAGAGATGGCTCAGTGGTTAAGAGCACTGACTGTTCTTCCAGAAGGCTTGGGTTCAATTCCCAGCACCCACATGGCAGCTAACAACTGTCTGTAACTCCAAGATATGACACCCTCACACAGAGATACATGCAAGCAAAATACTAATGTATGTAAAAATAAATATTTAAAAAAGAAGAAGATGTAACCTGATGCACTGACTGATAATAATGACCAGGATATTACGGTGAAGTTGGACAAGCAAGTGGACCACCATTGTGATGAACCACGTGTATCCAGGAGGAATCATATATGCATCCATGCATGCGTGTGTTTAAAGAGTCAGCAAAAAATTATGTGGGCAAACTGATCCGGATGGTGGCAGGGCCTGCTAGTTGGGCCACTGAGAATGGAGGGACACTTTTGACAGCTTTCTCTGCTGCAGTTCCTCCTGAAAGAGCATGTGTGAACGTGAGGAAAACAGGCAAGGAGGTGCCCCCCGGAAGCTACAAGAGAGCTACATGTACATGTGTTTTCTACCCAGAAAGGAAAAAAAAAAAAAAACATCTTGTTGATAAACCCATAGATGCAAACCCATCGCAGCAGTACTGCGTAGCTAGACTCACCTCTGCAGCCCTACGTTGCTAAGCCCACCACTGCAATACTGCATAGCTGGACCTACCACTGCAGTATCGTATGGCTAAACTCACCTGCAGTCCTGCATGGCTGAACCCACCATTGCAGTCCTGCATGGCTGAACCCACCATTGCAGTCCTGCATGGCTGAACCCACCATTGCAGTCCTGCATGGCTGAACCCACTATTGCAGTCCTGCATGGCTGAACCCACCATTGCAGTCCTGCATGGCTGAACCCACCATTGCAGTCCTGCATGGCTGAACCCACCATTGCTGTCCTGCATGGCTGAACCCACAATTGTAGTCCTGCATGGCTGAACCCACCATTGCAGTACTGCAGGGACTAAGAACTGTGTGCAATCCACTTCCAGGAGCAGAGTTTTAAAGCAGATAGGATTGTTTTAAATAAATCACTAGGGAATCGATAATTAATCAAAGTCTGGAATCAGGTCAAGAATTTGCTGTTTCTTGGGCTTCAGGTTCATTCCACTATTTTCTGATTCTGAGATGTAACTGACCATGGAGTTAGGAGATTCAAAGTGACGAAGAGGCAAAATGGTGTCATACATTTTTGATACAGCAACACTGGGCAAGACCTAAGAAGAAACTTTAGTCAATTTTGTGAAAAATACTTATACATGCCCAGAAACATGGAAGAACAGATCTGCCAGGAAAAAAAAATCAAGGCACGGCAAATGTGAACAGGGACCATAGAAAGTGAAATGAAACTCTATGCACTCCCAAAGGAGAATTCAAATTATTATTCTATTAACTGAATACTATACTATAACGGCAAAATTGAAAATTGCAGGTAATTGTCAGTATTCTGGGTTTATATAGGTAAATGCTTTATTTGTTTGTTTTGGTGATGGGAACCGAACCCAGAGCCTTGAACATGGTAAGTACATGCTCTACCACTGAGCGACACCCCTAGTCCCTGCAGTACTGCATTGGTGGGTTCAGCCATGCAGGACTACAATTGTGGGTTCAGCCATGCAGGACTGCAATGGTGGGTTCAGCCATGCAGGACTGCAGGTGAGTTTAGCCATACGATACTGCAGTGGTGGGTCCAGCTATGCAGTATTGCAGTGGTGGGCTTAGCAACGTAGGGCTGCAGAGGTGAGTCTAGCTATGCAGTACTGCTGCGATGGGTTTACATCTATGGGTTTATCAACAAGATTTTTTTTTGTTTTTTATTTTTTTTCCTTTCTGGGTAGAAAACACATGTACATGTAGCTCTCTTGTAGCTTCCGGGGGACACCTCCTTGCCTGTTTTCCTCACGTTCACACACGCTCTTTCAGGAGGAACTGCAGCATTCTAACTAGTAAGCATAGTACCTGTAAGAATAGAACCTGTGTTTCAAGAAAGCATGGAAATCCTTCAAAACTACTTGAATAATCCTTTTAAAAGACTGACTTTTTAAATTGTTTAAAATATAAAATGAGGATTAAAAAGGTACTTGGTGCTTTAGCTCAAGGGCATAAAGCAAGCTTCCGGAAAGTCATGGCACTACCAGACATGAATGCCTGATGCCCATCACCACACTTGATACCCAGGATCCCGGCTATTTGCTGTGGTTTCTGGTAACTACTGTGTTAAGAAAAAGCACTGAATTCTGAGTTCCGTGTTAACCCCTTGCCTCACCTGCCCTGGTACATCAGCTTTCACCATTCCGCAGAAGGAAAAACGGGAAAGCGGAGCTGGAGGTAAGTGTGCGCTTTACCCACCGGGCACTTGAGACGGAGAGCAGCTGTGTTCGCTACCCTCTTTCTAAAGAGCATCTGATTTAGCAAGAACAGCAACTCATTGAGGCACATGTCCTTATTCTTTGTCTTCTCAGTATGAAAACAGGAAGCTCCTGCCTGGAGCCCTCAGTTGCTGTGTTGGGATGAGATGGTCGGAGTGCTGACAGTGGGGAGGGTGTTCAAATCCCCGACTGGCTCCTAACCTCGCTTCTATTGGGGTCAACCTCATTCCATACATGGCCTATATACCCTGGTGCTCGAGTTAATTTGTAAGATCGCCCTACTTTTTCCTTTAGAGGGCAACTATTTGAAGGCACTTCGTCATCAGGGCACAAACATCTTTTCCAAGCGAGGCCTGTTTCTGCTAATTAAGGAAGACTGAATGCAGGAAGAAGCCAGGAGGGCAGTCTCTGACTCATTCCGTGGCTTCATTTGTGCAAATGGACCACGGGGGTTCAAAGGAAGAGCGAAGATAAAAAGGCTGGCATAGCTGCTGGCTGGGCTTGTTGGGAAACATCTGAACATGGATTCTGTCTGACCCAGAAGCCAGGAGTCCACAAACTCGTCATGACTTTTCTCCCTCCCAAATCATCTCCAAAGCCACAAAAATCTCAACTCCAATATCCCAGAACACCTCCCCCTTGGCAGAGAAGAACCAGAGCTGTCTAATTTTGGGACTAACAGTTGGCATGCAATTAAAACTATATTTATATGGGCCTCGGAGGAGAATAATTTATTTATGGGTAAATTAAGATCATTGCAATACAAACATGCTCCCACAGACCAGGAATTAGTTTTGCTCCCCCAGGGACCGTGAGAACTCTGCCATCTTTTACAACGTGGAGCGTATTGTCTAAAAACAAGCAAAACATCAGGCACCTCTGCTGTCTGAAAACGGATCTGGAGTCCACTTTTCATTATCCGTTCCTATCTTTGCAGCATTTTAGTGCTCATAATGATTCAGGCATAGCTTTTTCTTTCTTTTCCTCAAAAGCCACAAAGTTATATTGGTGGTAAAGTTTAGACAGAATATTTTTGCTTCTGTTTTTGTTGTTGTTGTTGTTGTTTGTTTTTGTTTGTTTGTTTTGTTTTGTTGTTCTGGCCAGAGATGTAAACTGGAGTGGATGAGCGTTCTACATGACAGTTTATTTGTGTCATGATTTTTCTAACATGGAATGGGGGAAAGCATGCCTTATGCTTAAATAATGGGTCAAAAATAAACAGACCGTCCATAGTAAGGCCTTGTTAGCCTATGGGAAGAGGACCGTGCCCAAATTCCTCTCTGCTGACTCAGCATTACCTTTAATTCCTGTAATGATTTTCCAGCTTAATCAGAGTACTTCTCCATCCCCCACACAGTGACGTATACAGAGCACATAAAATGCACAAAAGCATCTGCTGCTGCTCCCAGCTGTTAAAGAAAGAATCTCCTGTAACCTTAGCACACATCCTGTTGTTCCCTTAAGCTCATTTTTATGGTATGGCACTATGAAAAGTCAGCAGCCTGTGACTAAAACTTAGCCTTGTAGCTTTCTAGTCTTCTTTCAATTGTTTTCAGGTTGAATCCTTCCAGCTGGAGTAACCTGTAACCACGCTCTGTGAGTAATTCAGTTTTCTTTTGCAGCCCCACAGTATTGCCAGTGGGTCCTGGCATAGGTGCTTAAGCATAATTTCTAAAACAAGTTCTGCCACCATCAAAGCCATTCAGCATGAGGAGCAACATAGACCCCTTAGCATCCCTCCAGAGTGTGCATCCAGGCGCTCTTAGCTTGGCTGCTCATCAACGCAGCACCCGTGTGGGTTTCACCCTGTATAAGATGTTGAACAGAAATCCCATGTTCATTTATTCGTATCCATGCTGAGGAAATGTCTCTCTAAGTCATTGCTGTATTCCCCACCATCTACAAGAGAGCATGCTATATAATAGGGATTCACTAAATGTGTTACCAATGACTTCAGGGAGTGTAAAAAACAATGGATCTTCAAAAATGTTAGACTCTTCCAGAAAGGACTCCTATAGGCAATAGCTGGTAGATGACCTAGGCTTGAGGGCCATGAGATGACTGCCAGAACTAGTTTTGGTTTGGTTTTTTGTTTTTGTTTTTCAAGACAGCGTTTCTCAGTAGCTATGGAGCCAGTCCTGGAACTCGCTCTGTAGTCCAGCAAACTTACAGAGATCTGCCTGCCTCTGCCTCCCGAGTGCTGGGATTAAAGGTGTGTGCCACCACCGCCTGGCGACTGCCAGAACTAGTGAGATCAATACTGTAACAAGAAAGCCATCACAGACAACAAGTGCATGAGTGAGCGTTCTGTGTAGCCACAGAAATGGCCATGTGAATAGTCTGTTGGCCACTTCCAGACCAATGGTTCTCCAGGGAATTCTACAAACAAGTTTTACCAAGGGCAATCAAAGGGAAATAACAGATTTTACTGAGGGTTTTTGTAAAGTTGATACTTTTCAATTTACAAAGCACCCCTCCCCCACTTGTCTCTGAATGTGTGTCTTTCTTGTATTTCTTTTATTTATTGTTGTTTTGAGACAGAATGTCACTATGTAGCCCTGGCTGATCTAGACCTCCATGTGGACCAGGCTGGCCTCCAACACATACAAATCTGTAGTTATTCTTTTTGTTTTTTAACTTTTTGGAGGCCACCACCCAGCTCCCAAATAAATGCAAGGAGACTGATCCTTACGAATGTCCAGCCTTAGCTTGACTTGTTTCTAGTGAGCTTTTTTAACTTAAATTATCCCATTTCTCTTTAACTACATTTTACCTCTGGGCTTTTTACCTTTGTTTATTCTATATATCGTTCTTTCCTTCTTACTCCATGTCTGGCTGTGTGGCTGCATGTCTCCTCTTTCTCTCGTTCATAGGCCTTCTCTTCTATTTCTTCCCTCTTCCTGCCTGCCCCACCTATTTCTCTCTCCTCCCTTGCTATTGGCCATTCAGCTCTTTATTAGACCAATCAGCTGTTTGACAGGCAAAGTAACACAGCTTTACAGAGTTAAACAAATGCAACATAAAAGAATGCATCATTAAACAAATATTCCACAGCATAAACAAATGCAAGACATCTTAAACTAATAGTCCACAATGCAAATCTGCCTGTTTCTGCTGGGATTCAAGGTCTGTGCTACCATGCTTGGCTTGAGAATACTTCCTTCATGTTAGCCAGTGGAGGCCCTGACTGTGTGAAGGCTGGAGTATGTGTGTGTGTGGTGATATGAGCCAGTCATGTCAAGGACCATAACCTCAGACCCATGGGAAAATGGCAACGCCTTCCCACCCTCCATGAGGTTCAGAGGGAGGGCAAAGTCTTCCTCTGGTCTGGGTACAGATGTTGACAGTATGTGTAGAAAATGTCTACCGTAGTGTTCTCTCCTCCCCGATCCCCAGAAACTTACAGCATTAAGAGAGCCCCTTTAAAGAGACTGTTCTTACTGAGATAATCCGAGCCCGTCTCCTTGATTCAGCTGTATAACATTGTGCTGGAGAGTCTTATGTCACCTTGACACAAACTAGAGTCATCAGAGAGGAAGGAGCCTCAATTAAGGAAATGCCTCCATAAGATCAGCTGTACACAAGCCTGTAAGGAATTTTTTAAAATTAAATATTCATAGGAGAGGACTTAGTCAATTGTGGGTGTTGTCATCCTGGGCTGCTGGTCTTGGATTCTAAAGGAAGTATGTTGAGTAAGCCATGAGGAGCAAGCCAGTAAGCGGCATCCCTCCAAGGCCTCTGCCTCAGTTCCTGCCTCCAGGTCCCCTGCCCTGTGGGACTTTCCTGCCTTCGTCATGTTTGATAATGAACTCCTTTCCCCCAATCTCAAGTTGCTTTAGGCCATGGTGTCTTATTACAGCAACAGCAACCCTGACAACCATAAACCTTGGCTCCTTCCTGTTCACCTGTACATAGTAAACATGCTGAACGTCCCAGGTGTTGAGGCTTCTCCGGCAGAGTCCAGACAACCTGATTCCAGCTCCTCTGTGTCTGCGCGTCTGTCTTCCCTTCGTTCCCTCACACCACTGGCAGGTCTGAGCCTGGAACAGTGCTGGAGGCGGCACCTCAGCTAAACTGAAGTGATAGTAAATTGATTTTGTGTTATGATCCTTTTATGGAGACCCAAAATGTTAACTTTAACAACCTTCCAATATATTTTTATAAAATTCAAAAAACTCGGGCCAGGCAGTGGTGGCACATGCCTTTTAATCCCAGCACTCCGGAGGCAGAGGCAGGTGGATCTCTGTGAGTTTCGAGGACAGCCTGGTCTATAACAGCTAGTTCCAGGACAGACTCCATAGCTACAGAGAAACCCTGTCTCAAAACACACACACAAAAAAAAAAAAAAATCAAAAAACTCAAAGCTGAAATGTGTGGTCAAGAGAACCTTTCTGTCCAGAGGAAGAACGAAAAGATTCTCTGCGTTGCCTGCTGGCCAAAATCCTTATGTTGCCTTCCCTCTGCGGGCAGCCAATAGTTAGTTCCCTGAACTCGAGTCTATTCTTCCTCCACTGCTCTGTCCATGCAGCTGAGACCTGGTGCTGAACCTGCCTGGAGAGGACTGGAAAAGCAAGAGTGTGTGGTTCTCTAGTTAGTCTAGGACACTCGAGCCTGTGCTCAGAAACATGCATACGGCATCTTCCAAAAACGGCTGAGGCACCTTGAAGTTTGGCTCCAGAGCAAGGGAACTTCAGCTGCGGGCTTTGCAGCTTAACCTCCTTTCTTCAGAAGAAAAGTAGTGTCAGAAAAGGGGCCTCGGGATATTTGCAGGCCATTAGTGAAAGCAGAGAAGTAAGAAACTGCAATAAGTATGCAGTTCAGAAAATCTTCCTGGTCAAGTAAGACACCTGGTAAGAAACAAACAAGCAAAAAGTCCATCATTCAAATAACTGAGAAATCATTTTTGTGTCTACTTTCAGACATATCCTTAAACCCCAAAGTTCAATAGGGTAGGGTCAAGGTTACTTTAATAGATGAGGGCTACACATGTACCTTGAAAATCTGACGAATGTCAATGTAGCCACTTGCTCCAGAATCCGAAGACTCTCTTTAAATAAACCACATCCACTTATCTGTTGAGTGTCATTTCTCTGAGATAAAAGCTGTAAACACAATTTTCAGAGAATGTCTGCCTTATCCTGAGAGTGGTTGGCTGTGAGGTTTCCACCAACAGAGAGTGAGAAAGTATTTTAACAGTGGCCTATTAAATAATAGGATTAATAATAGGAATGAAATGGCCTTCATTCTTTTCACACACACACAAGCATATACATGTGCATGGAGATAAACACATACATGCACACACATGCATGTGTCTATGTCTATGGTAATCCTCTTTAAAGGGGGAACAAATTACTTCCAAACAATATACCCACATACAGATAGAATTCACTGATTATTACCTCTTCATTGTATATTTATAGTTAAGTACAGGATAGTTTTTAAAACATATGAGTCTATTTAATATATTGTTTCTTTCTCTTGATGACCAATGAGTAGACAATATTTAGAACAAATGATGCCACAAATATTCAATAAGCCCAAAGATTGTTGGAGATGTTGAAGAAGAGAAAGTGTCCATTTTCTGAAGAAAGAAATGTGGCTGCCATGTGTATATGAAGTTTGGTTTCCTGTAAGGGGAAGAGGGCATCGATGAAAGCTGAAGGGAGCCGAGTTTCAGAAAAGGAAAACACACATGGACACAGTGGCTAATGCTTGCCGAAAATCCGAGTTCAGCTGTATCTTCAGTTTCTTAATAAAATAATAAATCGGGCTGGAGAGATGGCTCAGTGGTTAAGAGCACTGATTGCTCTTCCAGAGGACCCGGGTTCAATTCCCAGCACCCACATGGCAGCTTACAACTGTCTGAAGATCCAGTTGCAGGGGATCTGACACCTTCACACCAATGCACATAAAATAAAGTTAAATAAACCATAAAAATATTTAAAAATAAAATAAAATAATAAATCTATGTAGGATACCATCTGTATATGATAGTTTTCTCTCCCTGGCTAAAAAGCCATGGCCATTGAATTTTTTAAGAAAACAAATCAGAACAAAAGATGTTATGTCCAAGCACTTGCAACATGAAATGTCTTAGTCCACTGTCTACGCTAACACAAATA
The DNA here is from genome assembly GCA_028555095.1 of Dicrostonyx torquatus. Lineage (NCBI taxonomy): Eukaryota > Metazoa > Chordata > Mammalia > Rodentia > Cricetidae > Dicrostonyx > Dicrostonyx torquatus. The sequence goes on from JAQHUG010000065.1 coordinate 3,948,615, forward strand.
CCATAGGCCAGTTAGCCTGGGCAACCAAAGTCTATTTCCTGTGGGTTCTGGAGACTGGAGGGCTAGGCACTGGTAGATGGTAAGTCCTAAGGGCCCATGACTTAGTTCATAGACACCACCTTTTTACTGTGTCCTTATAGGTGGCTCAGGGGCGTTTTCTCTGGGTCTGTTTTATATGGGAACTAATGCTGTTTGTAACGGGTTACCCTTATCATTAATCACTTCCCTAGAGCCCCGACTAGTACCACCCCACTAGGATGAGGTTTCAAATTATGGATTTTAGAAATGGATGGGGCACACATGTGTTCAGTCTACAGTAGCAGGATGAGACGAAAGATCCCAGGATGACTGGAGGTATCCCAAGTGGTAGACTCAGGCCCTCTGTAACTACCTCTGTTAAGTGTATCACTTATAAAAGTAAAAAGCAAAGTTCTCAAAACATTGGAGCAAACCCCACACAAAACATTTTAGTGGATTAACGTTTTTATTCTTTCCTCGGATTCATGGTCAATTTCCAATCAAAGTTTTGTTTCGCTTTGTTTTAAAACCAGGGTATCCCTATGTAGCACTGAATGGCCTAGAACTTAGTATGTAGATCAGGCTAACCTCAAACTCAGAGCTCTGCCTGCCTTTGTCTCCCAAGCACTGGGATTAAGCCACCACCCCCAGCCACCACTTAACTTTTTTGACTTTTTAGAGTCTCCTCTATAGTGTTCTGAGACCTCCTTCTCCTCCCACATTAAAGACACTTTCTGTGATGAACTATAAGATGTAACTTTTATTCAGAAGTTCATTTTTAAGCAGTCTTGTTCATCAACAAATAGTTGCATCCTAATCATAAGTTGCATAAAAATGTTAGTATTAGGACAAAGCCAGGTTTAGTAGTTAGAGAGTAAAAGGGGTGTGCCACCAAGGGATGAAATTAGAACCCACGTGTGTGGTCCCTCCAAATTAAGTATCCCAGGGCAGAATGAAGCTGATATTTGCATAGGTATTTGGAACTGGGCCACCGCTCTCTCTCGTCGTATCTATTTATGTCTGTTGACCTAAATGGAGGGCAGGAGTGGAATGCATCAGCAGTTAGGTTCAGACACGCACAGGCTGGCAATCTTCAGGGCTCTGGCAGAAGCCAGGTGAGGGGCTCAGAGGGCTTCTAGTATCATTTGGCAACAACCTGGGAGACAAATGGAATGAGGCTTCCCTTTCTAAGTGGTTTCTGATGAACATTTAAATCCATCCTGACCCAACGGCCAAGAGACATAGCTGCACCCTTTAGGCACAGGGCTGATAAAGCTGCTCCCAGCGGTGCAGTAGAGACTCCATGTTAAGGAGACTCACGAATTTTATGTTTTATTCATTTATTTCTTACTTGATATGTCGTACTAGGGCCTTGAGCATGCTAGGCAAGCACTCTACCACTGAGATAAATCACCAACGGGACTCATTTTTACTTCATACTAGAAAGGATGAGGAGAGAGTATCTCTCTGTGTATGTCTGTCTCTCTCTAGAGTCACATTTAAGTAACTTTTTTTGAGATAGGGTCTCATATAGCCCAGGCTGGCCTTGAATTCACTATGTGGGGAAGGTGGTCTTGAACTCCTGATTCTCTGGTTTCCACCTCCTGGGTGCTAGGACAATTTAATTTTTAAAAATTATATGAAACAGTAAGTCCCCTAGAACTGGAAGTATCTAAGTACAGAATGAACAATATACAGACTGTGGTCTAGCCAGCCTTCCCGGGCCCTTCTGGGGTCCTAGGTTTTCTAGCTACAAAGGCGCCATTTTGCCACCTTTGTTCAGTTCACACGCATATAAGACAGTGTTAAGATGGCACCAAAAGTCGTGAGCGGGCTCTTTAAAGTGTTAAGCCTGTTTAAAGACGCCTATTTGTAAAAAGAATAAACAAAAGAAGACGATGGTGTCCAAACATGTCACGTCTATGCTCAGCACACTTGGCCGTTTCTCTCCTAGTTCAGAACAAACTCCTTCCAGGGTCTGTGTTCCTACATGAACCACCGCCTCTCTCTGACCACAGACTCCACTATCCTCCCTGGTCTGCCTACTGTTTCTGGAAACCCAAGCCAAGCCTGGGGCCTTTGCCCTTGCTGTACCCTCTGCAGGACCATGCTGTCCTCAGATCTCGTACACAGCATTCACGGCTTGGTTTCTTTTAAACAAATTTAATTAAAACAGAATATCCATATAATATCATTTTGCTCATATTCTTTTCCCTTCTGCAACTCCCCCCAGGTCCATCCCACCTCCCTTACTCACCCAGCTTCATTTCCTTTCTCAAAAAGAAAACTAAAATAAACAGCAAAAACAGTAAGACAGAAACATGCCAAACACAAAGAGCACAAACAAAACATGCAGCCTGTTTCGTGAGCCAGCGATGCCTGGGCGTGGGGTGGCCCTGGAGTGTGGCTCCCACAGCCTGTTTCGTGAGCCAGAGATGCCTGGGCGTGGGGTGGCCCTGGAGTGTGGCTCCCACAGCCTGTTTCGTGAGCCAGCGATGCCTGGGCGTGGGGTGGTCCTGGAGTGTGGTTCCCATAGTCTGTGAGCCAGCGATGCCTGGGCGTGGGGTGGCCCTGGAGTGTGGTTCCATTGGAGAAAGCTGACTTTCCCTTTCCACACAGCAATCCAATGCCGATGGTTCCTCAGCTAGGAGTGGGACTTCCTGGCCACCTTCCTTCCTCCGTACTGGCCCTCTGTCTGTGTTAAGCTTATGCTGGTCTTCTGTGAGCTGTGACGGCCTCTGTGAGGTCTTATGTGCATCCAGCCCTCTTGTGTCTGGAAGATACAGCTTCCCTGGACGGAGCATCTACTTACCACCTCCGGCTTTTAGAATCTTTCTGCCTTCCCTTTCGTATAGACCCCTGAACCTTGAGGGGAGGGGTTTGCTGAAGACATCCCACTTAGGGCTGAGCACTCCAGAGTCTCTCACCATTAGCACACTGTCCTGTTGTGGGTCTCTGTGTTAATTCCCATTGGCTACAAGTAGCTTCTCTGATGCAGGTTGAGTGATGTACTCATCTATGGGTATAGCAATATGTCATTAGAGGTCATTTATTGCTATGCCCTTTAGCAAAATAACACTAATAGGTTTTGCCCTTGGGCCTATGGCTCTCAGGTTCTTGGCATTTCAGCAATGTCAGGTGTGGGCTCTATCTCACGGAGTGGGCTTTAAATCCAACCAAGGCCATGACTCAGTTTCCATAACACCACTGCTGAAAGAAGGTCCATTCCTTTAACCCCTTCCCTCCCATCATCAAATGTTGCTTTGATTTCTTCATGATGATGCTTATTGCTGGATTGAACCAAATTACCTCCTGATGGAATTCGACTATGAATTTTCTGGGTCTGGACCTGAGCACACCTGCAGAGGAGCCAAAGCCTCTAGTCGGTGCCAACGGAAGCTGCTACCCCATGCCTTGTTACCCCAGATAGCAAGAACAAAGAGACACAGACAGGTCTCTTGGAGTGCCTGTGGGGTCTAGGCCTCAATCAGCTGTCCATACTTCAGGAGGGCACAGTGAATGGAGTATACCTGTCAGGAAAGCTGCCAGACAGGAAATGTGGACTAGATCACCAGCCTCCACAATCAGTTAGTTCTTCAGCATAAGGAGTGTGAAGAAGGGGCTGAAGTGGAAATGCTTGGTAAAGGGATTGGTCAGGGTCGCAGGGATCCCTCTAATTGTCATTTAAATAGTTTGAGACAAGTGGCTGAGGTGCAAGCGGTTGACTAGTATAGCTCTCCAAGAGTGTATTTCAATCGCGGCTCGGTGCTGTGTCAGCAACTGCACCCAACACCTTTCGTTTTATATAGAACACTACTCACACTTTACGAGGACCTTGCTTATGTGTTAAGTACACATAAGACATAAGTACACACTGCCTCCCCATCACCCCTTCTGCATGAACGAGGTTGCATAAGTGAATTATCTTCCCACTCCTCCTGTCTTTCATGTCACTTACAAGTTAAGTTGGTGGCATTATTGTCTACTTCTTGTGATTGTCTTCTTGTAACTGTATGTAGATCCTTCATTTCAACCAAGGCCGCACCATGGAAGTAATGGACTTACCTTGCCAAGGGACACGTTTGAAAAACAGACAGAAGAAGAACTGAACACCCCTTTCTTCTCCCACCTTTTAGAATAAAAGCTCCTCTTTCCCCACTGGATGCTGGGACAGGCCCTATTCATGCCTTGCCTATTCCTCTCAATGTACTTGTTAAGTCCAATCTAGGGTATTACAAATTCTCTTAAAAGAGACTTACAGAACAGAATGACAATGAGTTGTGAGCGAACTCAAAGCCAAAAAGGACCGTGCAAGGTGAATGTGGACCTTCAAGACACTGGATAAGACAGAGCACTGTTGCTTTAAAACCCTATATAAAGGCAGCTTGAGAACATCATTGCTTTAAATGAGCAGCTACACCACACGAAGTCTCTCCGTGAATGTCACGAGAGCTGATGTGCAACCCGTTTCGAAATACACAGATGCCTGACACACTCATCTCGAAGTCACAGCTAGAATTAGACACTCAGAGCACAGAACTCTGCTCACACATCCTTCTGCTTAAACAAAGCTTTTACCAAGAGCAGAATTTTAATGAAGAAGAGATAGCTGCTTCGACTAGTGCTCTCCATTTGTAAGCAATAGAAATGAAACCCTGCTCAGTCACCAGAAAATGGAGGCAGGGGTCAGTAGGACAGTGTAGTCATTGATAACTTGCTGAGAAATAGCTGAAGGACCAAGAGGCACGGGGACCAGGTTGCTCTGATGGCTGAGGTAGGGGAATCGACAGTAGCCTCCTAAAACAGTAATTTCCAGGTTGTGGGGGCATCGACCATTCATTAATGTTCATGGTAAGTTCACATTGCAATCCCAAGGATTGTACATCTTATTGCTTTACTGCAGACAAGACGATCCAGCCACGGCTGTAGCCACCATCTCCCAGACAGAGGTCGGAAGCTCTTGTTCTAGGAAGCAGGCAGATGAGCCTGGGCAGTGGTGGGGTGGTGGACAGGTGCCCATCTTTATCAGGTGGCTTGTTGGGAAGGTGGCTTCCGTCTTTATTCTGTGCCTTATATACTAATTCCATAACACTGATAATACATGATTATGCAATTAATACAGAATTAATTTTGTTGATATAATAGCTCAATGGGGACAGGGGACAGATTGCTGACTAGAAAGGACTCACCCTGGGCAGAGGAGGTTCTGAGCCCGTCCTTTACAGCTGTTTCTCAGTGTGCATCTCTGCAGCTGTTTTGTAGTCTTGCTCCTTTTCCATCATCAGCCCATACTTTGCTTTCCTGTAACCCTTAGAGTCTGTGCCTTTGGACAGCCATCAGACATCGCTACCAGCTGCTCCAGGAGCACTGCTGTCGTGTCAGGAAGAAGCATATCACACCCTTGGGTGCCTGAATGTCATCACCCCGCCCCCATCCCGGAATCTCTAACAGGCCCACATTTTATTGTGAGGTTGACTTCTGTGCTCCATGTGAACCAAAAACCACACACAAGGCTCGTCTGTTTAAGTGTCTTTTGTCTTTCTTTATGATTCACAAAATTTGTTTCTTTTAAAGACATAGTTGAAATATTTTAAATGAAACTTCTTAACTCTCCAACTTTTAGTGTCCCTGGTTGGGTTCTGCACAGCCAGTCAATGCTGCTATGCTCCAGAGAGGCACATCTTAGAATACTAAGCAAACATCTGGGGCTAGAGAGATGACTCAGCAGTTAAGAGCACTTGCTGCTCTCGCAGCTCAGGTTCAGTTCCCAACAGTCTGGAACTCCAGCTCTAGGGGATTTGATGCTCTCTTCTAACGTCCCCTGACAAGTGGTACACAGATATACATGCAGTCAAACACCCATATACATAAAATAAAAATAAATCTTAAAAAAGAAAGTGATGGCAATCTTACCAAAAGCAATCTACAGATTCAACACAATGCCCATCAAAATCCCAGCAAAATTCTTCAAAGACCTCGAAAGAATGGTACTTAACTTCATTTGGAAAAGCAAAAAACCTAGGATAGCCAAAACAATCCTGTGCAATAAAAGAACTTCTGGAGGCATCACGATCCTTGACTTCAAACTCTACTACAGAGCTACAGTACTGAAAACAGCCGGGTACTGGCATAAGAACAGACAGGAGGACCAATGGAACCTAATAGAAGACCCGGATATCAATCCACACATCTTCGAACATCTGATATTTGATAAAAAAGCAAAAAATATCAAATGGAAAAAAGAAAGCATATTTAACAAGTGGTGCTGCATAACTGGAAATCAACATGTAGAAAAATGAAAATAGACCCATATTTATCAACATGCACAAAACTCAAGTCCAAATGGATCAAAGACCTCAACATAAAGTCAGCCACACTGAACCTTATAGAAGAGAAAGTGGGAAGTACTCTTGAATGCATTGGCACAGGGAACCACTTCCTAAATAGAACCCCAGCAGCACAGATACTGAGAGAAACAATTAATAAATGGGACCTCCTGAAACTGAAAAGCTTCTGTAAAGCAAAGGACACGGTCAACAAGACAAAACACAGCCTACAGAATGGGAAAAGATCTTCACTAACCCCACATCAGACAGAGGGCTGATTTCTAAAATATACAAAGACTCAAGAAATTGGACACCAAAAGATCATATAATCCAATAAAAAAAAAATGGAGTACAGACCTAAACAGAGAACTCTCAACAGAGGAATCTAAAATGGCTGAAAGACACTTAAGAAAATGTTCAACATCCTTAGTCATCAGAGAAATGCAAATCAAAACAACTCTGAGATTCCATCTTACACCTGTAAGAATAGCCAACATTAAAAACACTGATGACAACTTATGCTGGAGAGGATGTGGGGAAAAGGGAACACTTCTGCATTGCTGGTGAGAATGCAAGCTGGTGCAATCCCTTTAGATGTCAGTATGGCGATTTCTCGGAAAATCAGGAAACAACCTTCCTCAAGACCCAATAATACCACCTTTAGGTATATATTCAAAGGATGCTCAATCGTGCCACAAGGACATGTGGTCAACTATGTTCATAGCAGCTTTGTTTGTCATAGCCAGAACCTGGAAACAACCTAAATGCCCCTCAATTGAAGAATGGATAAGGAAAATGTGGTACATTTACACAATGGAGTACTACACAGCAGAAAAAATAATGACAGCTTAAATTTTGAGTGAGGTAACCCAGACACAGAAAGACAATTGTAATCACTCATAGGTGGTTTTTAAACATAAAGCAAAGAAAGCCAGCCTACAAACCACAATCCCAGAGAACTTAGACAATAATGTGGACACTAAGAGAGACTTATATAATCTACACGGGAAGTAGAAAGTATAAAAAGACAAGATCTCCTGAGTAAATTGGGAGCATGGGGACCTTGGGGGAGGATTGAAGAGGGAAGGGAGAGGCAGGGAGGGGAGCAGAGAAAAATGTAGAATTCAATAAATATCAATAAAAAAATTTAAAAAAAGAAAGTGACATCTGTCTAGCATCTCTGATGCCTCCTCCCGGCAGGCTTTAGGAATCCCTGTTGAGCACCTGCCTGTACCCTGGCACTGCCCTGCATTCTTCCCAGCACTCCTAGCCTTCAATGCCTTCATCTTCTGTATGGGACATAGGAAGAGCCTCTCCTGAGGTTTCCCAGCAATGCGTTCTTCAGTCTGTAGTCAGACTTATCTTTCAATAACACAGAGCATGCCACTTTGGTGTCAGCCTCCCTGACATACCCAGGATAAAATCCACTCTCTTCTACAAGACCAGCAAAGCCTGAAAACGCCCACCAGCCTTTCCCCCGTCTTGAGCTATGTTCTGCCCATTCCTGAAGCAGCAGACTGGGCCTCAGGGCTTTTCTACTGCTTCTGCTGCCCGCTCCCAGCCTCCACAAGGCTGCACAGCTTGCTTCTTCCTCCCTCTTTTAGGTCTCAATTTGAGTGGGAGGTCCCAGGACAGCCTTCGGTGATTCACCACCCTTTCTACAAACCCATTCCCACTCATTCTCCGTCCATCTCCACGGCCTGTGGAGCCAACTATAGAGCACAGTGTATCTCTCTCCCACGGGAGAACAAGCTCCATCAGAACAGGATTTGCCTTCACTGCTGTTGGATCTTCATTGCCTGCAATGCCGTCTATCACGTAATACCTTCTCAATTAATTCCTGTTAAAACAATGAAATCTCACTACTTCGGCATACAACAACGATTCTCACAAGCTATTTATGAAGCCAGCTATGGTAATGGAGAAAGTGGATGTAAGTGTTGAAAAGGTGACCACGAAAGGTGGGAAGCAGGGAGATAGACAAACAAAGTCGGGACTCTGGAGACCCCACCAGGGTGCCAGACTGCAACATCACCCCTGCTTTCTGTACCTTACAGATCTTTGGCAAGATGCCTTTTCAACTGATGATACAGTACATTTAAATCTAAAAATAAAAATAGGATAAAGAAACTCCTATTCAGAAAATAAAGAACCAGAAATGGAGGCCTACTTCTGAGTGCTGTGGAATGTGCCTCATCTCTTGGCAGTGGTGAGCAGACTCTGCTCTTGTCTGGTCCTTAAATATGGCTGTTAAAGGGCGTGGCCCACTGCTCATATGGAAACACAGCTTGTGCATTTACTTCGAGCCTTCAAACTCTGCAGCTCTTTCTATCGGAGCTGCCAACCACTAAAAAATGGTTTGCATATGTGTTGCTTCAGGAGCCAACACACAGGCTCACAATCAGATGATGGACCAGATAACCAACGGAATGCCCTGGCCGCTAACAGCCTTAGTTTTTGAAAACACATTGCTTTTGCTGCATTTCATTGTCTGTGCTCTGATAAATGACAAGCTGCTTTTCCTTAGAATGGATCAGGAATCCTGTTTCTTAGCAACACTCTTTCCACAGGCAATAGAAGACAGAACATAATTCCCTTCGGGCATTAGGAATCTGCTCATAAAACTGAAAATGTGGCCAATTTCCCCTTACATGCAAATTAGAAATCAGTTCTCTACCTATGCAAGAGAACACAATTAAGACCCTTCAAATGGAAGCCTTTGACATTTTTAGCTCATTTCTCATCCCAGGTTATGTTGTTTTGAGAGTCATTATTAATAGATATTGCAGAATCTTGATGTCATCCCATGGCTTTGACTGTCATGATTCAAAATTAAGAATGAAATTTTCCTAATTGTAAGTCATTTCCTCCCACCATCTCCCTAGTTCATCTTTCAAAGAAGCATATCAATTACTTGCTTCAGATACCAGCTGTACTCTTCAGATTGATATTCTAAACTACAGAGAGCAAGAATTTTATGTTTTTCCAAATATAAAATGAGTTCATTGTGAATGTATGGTCCATTTAAAGGTCAAAAGGCAAAAAAACAAATCTAGCCTCTAAAATATTTTAATGATCTACTTTCTACCAGCTAGTACACTTATGACACTGTGTGTCAAATGCTCTGCTTAGCTATAGCTGTGTTATTTATACCCCATAAAACTCATCAACATGACATTGAGACTTCAAGGTCACACAGCTAGTAGGCAAGGAAGCAATGGTGTCAGATTTGCTTTCTGAGACTTTATCCACTAATTACCTTAAAGCTTCTGTGATGCTTTCAGCTCTCATTCCCTTTGACTTAGTTTGTTGATTCTACTAAACAAATAGTTACACAGAAGTTTAAGCTTCTAGAAAAGACATCCCTTAGTAGTAATCCAAGAGAATGTGAACACATCCAGAATTAACATTTTATCCTTTAATGTGCTATTGTATATTTTCAAAAACAGGTTGAAAGCATTCCGTGTAGTAAAAGTGAGCCTATGAGCTGTGAGCTATTTTCAAGCAGATGAGTTTCTTACCAACCGGGGCCAGACTATTTTTCAGCTATTTGATAATCAGAGTAATGGACCATACCTTCTCCATGACTGCAACTCAGTCATGCCCTGCCCTATGGGTTGCTAGGCGACTAGCAAGCAAAACAAATGTGGTCACAATTATTTAAAGTGTGTTCCCATCTGATGGATCTAAATTTTCTAGACACCTGACACCTAATGGCTTGTGCTTTCTACACCTAAAAGCAGCCTTGCCATATGAGCTAAGACCCTCCTGAAGAGCATGAGAACCCCAGCAAATGCACTCTCTGTAATGCCTACATCTGTGACCACAAATGCAGACAGGCTGTGTGTCAAAGGGTTTTCAGTTCCAAAGACTGGCCTCAGTGTGGGTTGCTCCAAGCAACTTTGTTTTCTGCTATGGCAGAGGAAAGATAATGATCACATTCAGAACCCAACACCACGGGTGTACCCAAGGTCAAGCATGATTCTCAGCACAATTCTAATTTTACACTTTTATATTCACAGAATAGAACGGAATTCTAGTGAGACGATCAGGGTAAGAATGGCCTTGAATCAGCTCTGATTTAGGAGACAGTAAAGGTCTCACTGACTTCAATAGTGGTAACTCAGCACAGCTGGAAACGAGAATCACAGATAAGCTCCTGGATAAATACACAAACGAGTTTAATCACGTAACTGATCTTGAAAGAAAAAGTCTTCAGAACCTGCACTAACAGCCTCACCAACAGGGCCAGAAGAGAAGCAAGTGGCTGGCCAGACTGCTGGTTCAGTATTTGCAAGAGGGATCTCCTTCAGTCCCTGTTTGACAAGAAGTTGGAGCTGAAATCCACACACCATGCCAGGAAAGAGATTCAGCAAGGGAGGCCAAGAAAACCTAGTCTTCTAGTAAACAGCAGGAACTGAAGCTGTCTATCCATTGCTCTGGACTGTGTCAAATCCCAAATGCTCCCATGACAAAATGGAACTATGGGCCTGCACTTTGAAAGACTTCAGACTTCTCTTGATACAGGATGTCCAATATGGAAACTTTTTGAAAACCTGATTCTGGCGGTTGGGGCTCAGCTTCTGGAAATCCTGAAGTCACTCTCGAGCTCCACACAAACCAGGCCTGTAACCTCAGCACTCAAGAGGTAGAGGCAAGACTTGAAGATCATCCTCAGCTGTGTATCAAGTTTCAGGTGAGGCTCGGCAACCTGAGACCCTATCTCAAAAACAAATCCAACCGAAAAACCAAATACAAACCTTGATTCTGGAAATCCCTAGGCCCTGATGCATCTATGTACACTCCCAAATCCCTGTGGACACATTCGTTTTTTAACCTGGGAAAATATTAACTGAATATAGTGAGAAAAGTATGCAACCAACACAAGAAAGTTGTGAGAACCTGGGCTGGGGAGGGGGAGACAACATGCAGTGGGATGTTTAAAATGAGATGCTCAGAAGCTGGAGAGAGAGAGAGAGAGAGCAGGTAAATTGAGGAAGCAGAATTTCTAGAAATAAAAACAAAAGCAATGAAATTTAGAAAATTAATATGTCAGGCAGTAGTCTAGATAAGAGAATTCTAAACGTCAGACTAAAAAAAGTCACAGAGTCCAGTAAATAGAAGAGGAAGACCCGAGAAAAGCTAAGACTTAGAAGTAGCCGGGCGGTGGTGGCGCACGCCTTTAATCCCAGCACTGGGGAGGCAGAGGCAGGCGGATCTTTGTGAGACCAGCCTGGTCTACAAGAGCTAGTTCCAGCGCAGGCTCCAAAGCCACAGAGAAACCCTGTCTCAAAAAAACAAGAAGAAGAAGAAGAAGAAGAAGGAGGAGGAGGAGGAGGAGGAGGAGGAGGAGGAGGAGGAGGAGGAGGAGGAGGGGGGGGGAGGAGGAGGAGGAGGAGGAGGAGGAGGAGGAGGAGGAGGAGGAAGAGGAAGAAGAAGAAGAAGAAGAAGAAGAAGAAGAAGAAGAAGAAGAAGAAGAAGAGGAAGAAGTCTAGCACCGCGTCTGTGCATCTGGGAGGATTTCAGATGCAGAATAAAGATAACAAGGAGGAATCAACATGCAGAGAGCAGAGCAGTGCAGATACCTAAAAACAAGGGGAAAGCCTGGAGGTGACAAACAGGAGAAGTAACAAACCAACCCTGGTCATATCACGGCACAACTGCAAAACACCCAAGACAGGGCACGCTCAAAATGACATGAGAAAAAAACCCTCACCCCAAAGAAACAAAGAAAGACAGACGTCAGCAGCATTAGAGGCTGGAAAGACCATGGATTCCCAGCTTCAGAGCACTGGGGAAAGCAGTCACAACCAGGCCGACACAGCTTAATGCTCACACATCCTCCTAACTTTAAAGGAAGTAGTTGAAAAGGGAGAAAACTTTTAACCGTGGGAACAGGACTCCAGCAACAGATAACTGCTGTCAACAATAACCAGCAAGCCACAACAGAACCATTCCTCGGATGGGAGGTTTTAAAAAACAGTGGACAAACATCTTACTTATAACCATCTTTAAAAAAAAAAAAAGTGAGGGTAGTGTGGTTAGGTCAAGCCATTCTGTGATGCAGTGCACAGCTTAGCCAAGCCAGTATGCTTGGTGTCAAGTCCCAAGGGTCACCATAACAACCTCTCCCTCAATGGTTTAAGACAACAGAAATCTGTTGACCATGGTCATGAAGCAGAAGTCCCCAAACCAAGGTGCTAGAATGTGTGCATGTGTGTGGTATCTTCACTACCCATTATGTTTGGCACTCTTTGCGTTCAGTATTTTTTTGGTTGGGCTTCACTTCTGTTTTCAACATTGTCCCACACTGTCCTGTGCACTCAGATCTACCCGCTATATTTTTGTGTTTCTTGTTTATGACAAATACTCAGATCTGGGTATTCCCAGCTGGATTATAACATGGTGAATTCTTTTGTATGTATGTTAGTAAACTTGTGTGTAAGTTTCTCTACACCAGCGGATCTCATATTGTTGGTCTCAGAATCCCAAACACTAAGTTTTAAATATTTTGAGACGAAAGACATAAGGTCATTGAACCATCTACTTATGACAATACACCCATTACTCATTGCATGTTATGAGGACCTGTTAGCATTCTCAGAGCTTAAAGCTCTGGAAACTTAGTCTCAGTCATGGAGGTCAGAAGTAGTAAATCCAGCGGGGCAGTGGTGGCATACCTTTAATCCCAGCACTCAGGAGGCAGAGGCAGGCGGAGCTCTGTAAGTTTGAGGCCAGCCTGGTCTACAAGACAAGAGCTAGTTCCAGGATAGGTTCCAAAGCTACAGAGAAATGCTGTGTTGAAAAACAAATAAAAAAGATTCCCTCTCTCTCCCCCATCTTCTATCTTTTTGAGACAGGGTATCTTTGTGTAATCCCGTCCTGGAACTCATTCTGTAGATCAGGCTGGCCTGGTTGAACTCAAGAGATCCACCTGCCTCTGCCTTCCAAGCACTGGGATTAAAGGTATGCACCAGCACACCCTGCATCTCTTCTAAGAACATGTTGCTGCAGATAGGATTACCCTAGTCCAAACGACACCATCTTGGAATCTTTTCCTTAATTGTATCTGCAGAGATTGGATCCAAATACATTCACGCTCTGAAGTTCTGGGCAGACAAATCTTCAGGGTCCAAACAAAATTCAACTCAGTACTCACATTAAAAATATAAAAGTAGCCAAGTAAGAAACCTAAAAAGCAGAAAGTGTAAGTGCTAAGCAAATGGAGGAAGAAAAACATCACAGAAAGCAATCTCCTTAAGGGTAGGGAGAAGGAACCGAAAGCCAAATAAAGGCCATTAAGATGACGGTGGCAGCAACTATAAATAAATTAAAAATTGCCTGAAATGTTAAGATAGAATTGTTGAGCGTCAGATTAGAAACAAAGCAGAACAATGCACACGGCTGCTTTCAGCAGTTACTGGCATTTGTCTCTTGGTTTCTTGAATCCCTTCCTCAGTGCCCTAGCCGCACTCACCTGACAATGACACTCAGTGGATATGATGGCCTCGGGCTAACGTGCACACCTTTGGATGTGCCCGGTTGGAAGAATGATCAACAGAAGGGCCCCAACTGAGCATTTAGAGGAAAAGGAAAAACCAGTTGAATGCCAGCATTCCCCACACTCTGCTTCCTGGTCCACCCTGACGTGAGCAAGCAGCCTCTAGACTTTCCCCATGACAACCCATACCTGCTGCAGGAGCTCCTTCTGCTCCTTCAGCCAATAAGTAGCCCTTTAAGATATCAGCCCACTTAGGCATGGTCTCTTTTGCTTTAAAAAGCAGCAGTAGCCCCCCCACTCCTGCTTCCGGCTCCACCTCCTCCTTTTTTTTTTTGTACCCTCCAAGCAAGAGCCAAAACACATCCTTCCTTCAAGTGGCTTGTTGGGTATTTGGCAACAAGAAAAGTAACCAACACGATGTGTGACAATATTGGGAACAGACTATATAGAGGTTACAAAGTGAAAATATTAGAATTGATTTTTACAAAAGGAAAAACATTCTTTTTGAAGGTGAAATCTCCTTTACAGGTAGTGGCTAAGGAGCTGTTTCTTCCTGGGCCGATTTTGAAGATTTAAAAAAAAAAGTTTTAATTACTTCTAGACGGTTAAAAAGATTAATAAAACTTTAAAACCTTAATATTTGTTTTTGATCTCCTCCTTGTTTTTATTCTTCAGCCAATTCCACATCTTAATAATAAATCCCTTGAAATTCCTGACTGCAAAGAACAAAGAGATCTGAGTAATTTCCAGCTGCCACAGGGAGCAGTTTAGGACTGCACAGGATGAATCCGTTGTAATGAGCTGATTAGTTGAACGTCATTTGCAAACATACATTCACATTCAAAGGAGAGTTCTATGATTTTGTTGTTTTGAGACAAGGTTTCACGTAGTTCAGGTTGGCCTTGAAGTTGTTGTATAATGAAGTACTTTGAACTCTGATCCTCCTGCCCTCACCTCTTAATTGCTGAGATTAAAGGCATCCACCACCAAGTCCGACTTACAAAACACAAGTTGCAAAAACAAAGCACAAATTTGAGCATAATGATGATGTCTGAAAAATGAGGAAAATTCAGTTAATAGACGTGCACTATTCACAGACATAGACGGACAGTCTGGAAAACATGAGGCCCAGTGGAGAAAAAGAGGACAATTTTTAAGAAACAACAGGTTTCAATTTTACTTGTCTTTAACATGCTCATTGTTTTGTTCTGAGACAGGATTTCTCTGTGTAACAGTCTTGGCTTTGTAGATCAACTGGCCTCAAACTCACAGAGATTCACCTGTCTCTGATTAAAGGCGTGCGCAACCACCACCTGGCTAACATGCTTGTTTTTTATGACGAGCTATAGCTGGTAGTCAGAATTTGCTATCACTTAAGTTACTCACCTTGATTCCTATGGCACCTATTTAAAAAGCCATTAATAGAGTCAGTAAAATGGCTCAGTGAGTAAAGATACTTGCTGCCAAGCTTGATCCTTGAGACGCACCTGCTGGAATGAGAGAACTGACCCCTACCAAGGTATCCTCTAAGCTCCACATGCACACAGTGACATGTGTCCAATTATAGTTGCATGCACGCACGCACATGCACACACCAAACCAATCACAACTGCACTGTAAATAATAAGAGGTTAGCTTTTCTTTGGAAAGGTACCAAAGGGGAAAGTAGAATGAATCTGAATGGGCTGGATTAGGAATTAGAGTATTGGTATAAAGCTTACAATTACACAGGCAGAGCTGGACATTGTGGCCTGCTTAGAGTACTGGCACTGGGGAAGCTGAGGCAGGAGGGCTGGGAATTTCAGGTCAGCCTCAACTACATGATCAGTCTATTTAAACTGTACTCAACCAGACCAAATGGAACCAAGTCAAACCAATCCTAAAACTGACCCATTTCAGAGGTGCTTGTTAGGACACGCTCCGAGCTCTGCTAGACTGGCTCACAGAGGTCAAGAAGCAGCGAAGTCCCAACAGCAACAAGCGCATCCAGCACACACATCCCAGACTGCACAAAACTGTTCTCCCATGAGAGGTGGACATGTTTGGGGGCAATAATTGATTCCAGGGCTGGCACAGACAAAATACAAGATGAATCTAAAGAACTTGGTAACGATAATAGCAGCTGGGATTGATATAGGGACCACAAAAAGCAAATAAACTCTGGTCTCTTAATCTGTTATTCATTACAAATGTGGTGTTTTCTTCTGTCTGCATTCCTGGACTCATGAACGGAGTAGGCCAGAATGCTTAAAGACTAGAAGCCCCTTGACTAGACCTGCCTGGCAAAACAGGAGCATTTGTGATGGTCATGAAAATGACTTCAGGCAGATACCAAATCCCTCAAGATTATAGGGTAAATAAAGACTAATGGGGAGAGACTGTACTGGAAGAAAAACTTTATTCCATGAAATGGGCCCCAGATACTCCCTCATAACCGGAGAAGTCAGGTCTGCTAGAGTAACTGACCTTGACTTTGGAGGTTATACAGTTCAGTAAGACGCTGATTTCCCAATAGCTTTTCTGTAGATCATAGCTGACATTTGAGTTACGATAATAGTTGCCTAGGTTACTTTGTAAAAACTTAAAGGCCACTTGTGCTACAAACATCAAGTTTGCTCAAGCCTGGAAACACTGATACGTGCTATGGTGCCTGGCCTCTTTGAAGTCTTACTTGGTTCAGATCCTACCTAGCTCTACATGTTGGTCCTAGCAGTTACCCAGGTTAACGTGGCCTATTACTGATTGGAGCTGGCATGCTTTTACCCACCCTAGTGCTTTCTCAGCAGCTCAAGTACCTTAAGTCCCTCAGCCTTTTTACAAGATCCAAAACAAACTATGACTAAGATGTTTGTGCACTACGATGATACATACAGCTGTAAGGTTAAATTCCTACGTTAAGCCAGCCACACATTAGCCTGCAAACTCAAGACCAGAACACCTACAAAGGAAGGAAAATATCTTCTCAAGCAGTTCATGGATAATGAAGATTTATCAAACCTTAGTCCCCACCTCTTATCCTCAGTCAAAGCTTGAACAAAAGGAGTGGCCCTATCTCAGCACTTGCCCCTTTTTACAAAAACAGGGAACCCCAGTGAAGAAGGCCTGCCGGTCTTGTTCATAGTATAAAGCTTGGTTTCATTTCTATTTTCTATACGTCATGAGATCCCACTGTCTGGTATGGAGGGACAGGGAGGCTGAACCCATGTATTCTACCATTGAGCACAACCCCAGCCTTGAGCATCTTGTAGTGGCTCATTTTAGCAAAAGCTGGAACAATTTAAGCAACAAAATACCATTTCTGAGTTACAACAAAAAGTACTGATAACATATATGGAAACATGACTGGATAAATAAGAAGGATCAAATCATTAGAATTCCAAATAATATGTGCAAATTGGCCTTTCCAGAAAGTGGAGTTTTATTCTCCTCTTGAGCATTGCTTGAATCTAGTGACTTGCTTCCAGAGAATAGAATGTGGAATGAAAAAACAGGAACTTTAAAATATAGAGACCTAGTAGCTATGTTCTTTACTAAGTCATTGATGTTCACATCATTAGTGATGCCAGGTTTAAACTGTATACACGCTGAGAGAACAACATATTCCTCAGTCCTGGTGCAACAGCAGATAAAATTGATTAAGGAATATTCTATAAAATAGTTTGAAGCATTATTTAAGAAAAAGGGAAATATAGAGACTGGTTAAGAAAACAAAAGGACTAAATGCAAGTGATCTTAGAGTGGGTACAGACATAAGGACATTAGTGGCAAACTAGTGAAATCTAAAGTGTTCATAGTTTGGCTAATGGAAATGTACACTGCAGGGCATGTCTTTTCTAAATACTAAAACACTCCAGCTGTTAAGATCATAGACAAGTCAGAGTTTGTATCTTTTAACTAAGTTTCTACAATTTCTTTACAAAATTTCATTCATATATGATGCGGGAAGTTCTTCTGTTGCTTGTATTGGTTAATGTAGGCTCCTTTGGTCTACAGCAGGGCAGAACAGAATAAGGCAGGAATTCCAAGCAGATAGAGGAGGAAAGAAGGCGGAGTCAGGGACATGCCATTTAGCTATTGAAGGAGACAGATGCTGGAGAACTTTACCGGTAAACCACGAGCCTCATGGTGATACATAGGTTAATAGAAATGGGTTAATTCAAGATGTAAGAGTGAGTTAGAAATATGCATGAGCTAATTGGCAAAGCAGTGTTTTATTTAATATAATTTCTGTCATTATTTTGGGTTTGGGCAGCTGGAAAACAAACGATCAGCCTTCCCCTACAAATTGACATTGCAACAGGGACGACTACATCTACATAAAACCTGAGAAAGCTTGGGAAGGAATTCTAGACACAAAAGAACAGAGTTAAGCATAGCTTCTTGGTAACTGCAATTTTTTCAGATAGGCTCTGTTTGCTGGAGGCAAGCAGAGGCACAGATCCTTTAAGAGAAGTCCTCCTGACTCAGTGGTAGCAGCAAAACTGTGTCTCCTTTAAGAAGGCTTCCTGGTCCATGCTAGCTGCATGAACAGCTCTGGATCTTTCAGAAGACCAAGCATTTGAATGGGGTTTGTGAGCTACAAGTGCTACAACTTGCTTAATGGCAACACAGACCCACTGTGTGCCTGGAAACAGGGTTGTGAGCATGGCTTGCAGAGTTGGCGCTGAAGAGACCTCCGTCATGGTGGACTGGACAGAGCCAAAGACAAAGCAGCCTTAGTCCTAGCCACGCCGCTTCGCATTTTAAGCAGTCCTGGACAGAAAAAAAAATATACAAAAGAACAGATTCAGACATAAAAGATCCCTAAACAAGACACAGTGTGTTCAAAAAATATACATAGGCTTGGGAGAAAGAAAAAAATATAGTTATTTTTTAAAAAATAAAGTCTTTAGAGAGACAGTACAGACAGTCATAAATTAAAGGACTAAAGAAAAATAAGCCATATAAAGATGGAAAATACAGAGTCTGAATTATGTATATTATTTTCTTTGAATTTTTTGATTGTGAGGAGGTAAGTACAGATACATTTTATTGTACAGGCTGCTAAGCTAAACCAATATATATATATATTTTAAAGGTATATTGACTTCAAAATTTGGGTCTAAGAATATGTTGCTTTGGAAAAGGGGTTCTGCTTTTGTTTTCACAAAGGATAGAAAGAAAGCTGTAGATTCCTTTTTAGCTAATATGGTTTAATCAAACAACCCCCCACCGAAACAATGGCCCAGATGGTCCAACATTTATGACAGCTTCAGGACTGCTGGCTAAGATGGACCTACCGCATGATACCCCATAAAAGACCTAACAGCACCCCCAATCAGCAGGAGGTAGTCTAGAGAATGCCCAAATTCCCTAAATGATTGTTTATAAATGTTTATTTACATTTAAAGGGGAATATGCTATAAAGATGAATATTTTGCATTGGTATGGATCTTGGTTTATTGATATGAATTTAAGGTCAATTTTGTTATATTCTGCTCTTGATTAAGGTATTGTTTGTGCAGTTCATTTAAAGATGTAATATATAATTAAGAAATACAAGTTAGGGCTGGAGAGATGGCTCAGAGGTTAAGAGCACTGACTGCTTTTCCAGAGGTCCTGAGTTCGATTCCCAGCAACCACATGGTGGCTCACAGCCATCTGTAATGAGATCTGGTGCCCTCTTCTGGCAAACAACCATACATGCAAGGAATGTTGTATACATAATAAATAAATAAATCTTTAAAAAAAAAAAGAAATACAAGTTATTAGTCATTTATAACAGCCAAGCTTATAGTCATGTTGGTTAGGTTTTCTATACAGAGATGTATTTCAATTAGATAATCTTCAATACTCCAAAGACTACAGAAAATGGCATTTAAAATGTTTTATAGCTGGCACACATCTTTAATCCCAGCACTCGGGAGGCAGAGGCAGGTGGGATCTCTGGGAGTTCAAGGTCAGCCTGGTCTATAAGAGGTAGTTCCAGGCTCCAAAGCTACAGAGAAACCCTGTCTTGAAAAACCAAAATAATAAAATGTTTTATAAGCTTAGACTTTCCTCAACAGCGAGACATGTCTGTTCCTGGCAGCACCAATTACTTCAAGAGGAAGATGGGCATCAAAAACTCTCCTTATGGAGTTTGCTAAGCCATCTGGGCAAGAAACTGCTCTTGCCTAGACTGCCTGATGGTATGCTGTATTAACTGGACATGCAGGAATCTACAGAAAAATGGCTGCTGAACTTGCCTAAAGGTGAGACAGTCCTTCAGGGTTCCTGCTTCACGAATCTGCCAGACATTCTGTAGGATACGAAAGAAAGTGACTGACAAACTGCCAATAAAGGAGGAAGTCTTTCAAATTTCCTGCTTCATGGAAAAGTTTGCTGGATACTATGGGCTTGTAGGCTGAAGATAGATGCCCCAATGTTACAGAACTTTGGGTGACTATCAAGGCAGTGAGTAATATATCCTTCTGCAGTCTTTGATAGAGTTGAAGAACAGATATAGTTTTCCTTGGTTATGATAAAAGAGATATAAAACTTCAGACTCACAAAGATAGGATAAATGATATTTTCCTTAATTTGCCAAATGTAAATGGACTAAATATTATAACTATAATTCCTACTTGATATTGTTGTATGCAATCTTGCTATGTTAGAGTTAAAACCTTCCTTTTTATTTTTATTTAGACAGAGAAGGGGAAATGGTGTGGGAAGTCCTTCTGTATATGTGTTACTTTTATTGGTTAAAGAATAAGGCTATATTGGCCTATGACAGGGCAGAATAGAGTAAAGTGGAAATTCCAAGCAGACAGAGGAGGAAAGAAGGTGGAATCAAAGGAGGTGCCAGGTAGTTGCCAGGAGACAGACACCGGAGAACCTTACCAGTAAACCAAGAGCCTCACGGTGATACATAGATTAACAGAAATAGGTTAATTTGAGATATAAGAGTTAGCTAGAATATGCATGAGCTAATTGGCCAAGCAGTGTTTTAATTAATATAATTTCTATGTGATTACTTCGGGTCTGAGTGGCCAGGAAATGAATAAGCAGCCTCTGCCCACACATCTAATTCACAGATCTTTTAACATTAGCTACCAGAAAAATAAACAGAAATTGCTGCCTACTAGCCAAGAAGGTAGACTTGTTAACTTGGCTCATTTCTGTAATCCCAGCACTGGAAAAAGAAAACCAATTCATAAAAAAACTAACAAACATCTTGTATTAGAACTCTCTTCACCAAAGATTACAGAGAATTTTTGATTCATATATATAATAGACTGAATGATCATTCCATTTTCAGTTTTGGCATTATGTCAAATCTTGGGTACCTCTCACTCACACCACAGCATAGAAAATAAGTACATCCCAAGTGTACTAACAAAACCATTTGTCATCAAATCATTAAATGGGACTCATGAGGAAAACCAACTCAATTCACATAGTAATGTAAACCTATAATTTAATGAGAAAATCTTCTTTAATGGACCTTTTATGATAAACATAAAATAAAGTAACATAATACTCAGGAACCAATTATCCCTCTTAACTCTCAAAGGCCAAATTTCAACAAAACATGGCATTGTGAGGTAGAGGATCTCATACATCTTGTTGTTCAAAATCTTAAAAATAAGATACTCTTTTCCTTTTAAGTTTGGTAAGATTTTTCTTTTAGTATTTGTGGCGTTGATGTGGACAACCATAGTTAACACACAGACAGGGCTAAAGGTGAATGGTCAAAAAAAAATGTATACTTCTCAGGAATAAGGTACATTAACATTCCAAAGGAGAAAAGTTATGACACTGGATTCTAATTTATACTCATGAGTTTAGAATTATGACCAACTTTCTAGGCAATTAAAATCTTGTATCAGATAACTTAAGACATAGGGAAAGGAACTTAGATTTTATCACTTGAAACAGAAGTACAGAAAACTTACCATCATTGTAAGCCTATCATTGCACATGCTTCTAATACAATACAAAGCCATAAAGATAAGAACAAGCTTAATAGTAGTCCTTCTGTGCTTTTCACTAGTCTTCCTACAGTATTTACTAGAAAAAAGAAAAACACTGCAACAAACTGTATACAAGTCACCTTATTTACACAGCAGAGCATTAATAAATGGTGTAAGTTCTAATTGGCTATAAGTTATCAAGTAGGCAGTCTTTCTAAAAAAGGAATCCCGGAATCCACTGTAATATATTTCCAGGTAACACCCATTAAGAATTAAGAGTTAATAAGAGCATACTTAAGTTTGGTGCAAATTTAATTTTATTAAACCTTACAATGCTGTGGCATATCATTTTTCCATTGTGTGACAATTTATTGGCTGGCATCTGAATACAGTACTTCTTTTAAAAGATACACAATGGGAACCAACAAAAGGGAAAGAAACTAGTTGTTTAGTGGCACACAAGAGGGAAAGGAAAAGAAAAAGGATGACAAGCAATTCAAGTTTCCTTAGTATCTAACTTCAAAGTGGTTCAAGTTCCAAGTCACGGTGCCACTATATAGGGTGTAGGAACACTATTCCTCACCCATTTCCTGCTGGGAACTCCTTACAGGGATTAAAGCACCTGTGCATTCAGCTGAGGGGTTCTGCTGGCCAACTGGAAAAAAAATAATTTCCAAATATAACTAAACAATTTCTCAACTTATAGTAAATGGGTTCGGTTCTTTTTTAAAGATTACAAATTACTTCTTTGAAAATGAGCAATCACTTAACTTCAAAATCATAAAAGGGCACCAAGTTATCTTGCTGACTGGGGCTTATGCTTGTCAGACCTCAGGATAAGAAAAAAATGACATTATTAAACCTGTAACTTATTTGCCTTTGGAAAGGAGACTGGTATCAGGATAAAATAGCCATTTCTCTTATTAAAATGATCAAAATTGTAGAACATCTGAAATTCAGAGGCATTTCTGGAGAAACATTGTTGAGATTTACACATTAATACCAGCCAATACTACCACATCACAGTGCCCAGTTTAGTTTGCTTCAATTGAATACAATTAGATCATTTCCTCACCATGGACAAAGCCAAACCCACAAACTTAAGAACTGTGTATTTTATTTGGTCTCAAGATTTTCTGATGAAGATCCTAACAGTTATCTGAGGTTGCACTCCTGAACCAACTTACTCTAAATAAAATCCTGGCTAATTTTGAGTTGCTTTTTCAAGAGCTCCCAATGGCATTTCTGGAGTGGGCAGACAGAAAGGGAAAATCCACACCCTGACTGCAAGACAGCACTGCAGCTTTCAGGACTGAAGACCAGTTCTAAGGAAGCCACTCTGAGATACCCAATTTCATATGGGTCATGAGATGCAAGTCTACCAGGTACTACAGTGACCCTCACATGAGCCTTGCTCTGAGAACATGTAAACCAGACTCTTCTGGGCAAAGGGGAAGGCTGGTATCAAATCCCTTAAGGTCAAATTGTCATTCTACCCCAAAAGTAAGATCAACCAATGATGACTCACCAAAATGGCCAAGCTTTCTTTTCTTTAAAAAAGAAAAAGGGATTTCAAGCATACCAAACTTAGAGGCAGACGATTTCAAAAATAGTTTGATATTTCTAATATCTGTCTAAATGACATAATATTCTTATATATAGCAGCTCAAATAGTTTATCAGACTTGCCCCACAATAAATAAAACACAGTAAAAACCTCTTCATCAAAGGATTAAAAAGAGCCCACTGATAAGTAATTCATCTTTCCAATAGTAAAATTTAAATAAAATGTAGTAAAATGAGTTGAGATACTTTTTAAAGAATTAAACCTCAATTGCTTAATGAAAAAGTCTAATGTTCTTTATTTACTACTCTTCATTACAAATTTTTACTGAATAAAGATGAGTGTGATCGCAATGACAATTCTTTAAATAATATTACATCAACCCTCAGGATAAAATGTCATCCTCTAAATCCAAGTGACCCAGATCATGAAGTTCACAGGCAAACTGATTTTTTTCTAGACTCAATAAGGAGCATTTAATTCAGAACAATTTTTTTTTATTTTTTACTACAGCTGCAGGGCAATGTACCATTGTAAATTCTACTGAGTACGGTAAAGTGCTGAGTGATTACCTGAATGTTTTAATTTTCACTTATCTTTCCTTAAGTCAAAAAGAGCCCTTTCTGTGTCATTAACAAATCTATGATAGGAAAAAATAATAAGAGGGTGAGGGGAGAAAGAACTGAGGGGAGGAGAAGTAGCAGGGAGGGAAAGATGAGGAGGAGGCGCTTTCATTAAGGGTACAGAAATCACTGTGCAATCTTTTGTGTTTAATAGGGTGACAAATAATTGAGATCAAAGTAATTCATGCACATTATCTTCAAAAGATATACATAAACTTGAAGAAAGAAAGAACACTGTTATTGACCTTTGATACTACGGCAGTAAATTGCATACTAAAATACCGTAATTATCTGAAATGCCTAGGTCTGGCTTGGCAAGCATCATGCCACTGACATGCTTTAGCCTTTTTGTAACTAAAAATGGTCTGCAGTTCAATGACTGAATAGCTCAATGTGACTCATTAAGCTGTGTGATAAACTCTGAGGTTAAATTGAAGCGGAGTCTCTATACCTAGTCACACCATCAGCACAAGCAGGACAACGCTGGAGCAGTATGAAAGGCAGGTCACCTTAGAAAGGTCTTCCTTTACTACATGATATACTAAGATGGCAGACCTAAATTTCAACTGGGTTAATGAGTTGAAAAAGATTTGTTTCCCAAATTTAGCATACAAAAACTTTCTGTGAATTGAAGAAAGAAACCTCAGATGTGAAGAAACAAAGCAAAACCAAACAAAACAAATTTTTTTTAAAAAAAGTTTGAGCTCAAATAGCTTACTGGCAATTCTAAAAACTGACATGCTCTAAGTATTTTTGTGAAATGAACTTTGTAACTTAAGAAAACAGTGTTTTGAGTTAAAGTTGACCAACTGCTGCATAGAGAATATGCCAACACACAACAGTCCAGTTTAAGCCGGTGCATAGAGAAGATAAAGCACTTATGGTCTGCAAATGGTGAACAAGTCCATAAGGTTTATGACCTAGCAGGATCCAAAGGTTCAGGGAACATGTAGCAGAAATGGTTAGGAGAAAAAAAGTGGAAACAGGCAAAACTTGAAGACGGAAGAAGTGGGAGCCCAGGAGGTGACTTTCAACTGCATAAAATTCACAAACTAGTAAAGTATAAAGACATCACTGAAAACAGTTAACTGTCTCTACCACCCAACAGCAAACAAAACCAGAATGGCCTTTGGCAGACAATTTTAGAAATTTGAATATGATATCACATTTCTCAATAATTCACAAACAATATATTATACGGTATATTTATATTAAATACTGGGAAACCAATCCTGAAAATTTGATGCTTACAATGCGTTAGCCAATGAGAGCACAATGATATCAAGCTAAATGGATGCTGGTGTTATCACAACAGTGCTCATTTATGAAACAACTGTTACCAACTCGCGCTTTAGCAGTGCTGAAGTACTGTTCCAATTATCATCTATGAAGTGAAACAAAGGTCTCTAGCTTTTCTGGGATATGCCCTTTATAATATATTCTATGATTCACAATGACACGAGCAGCGAGACACTGCAATGTGGTATGATTTATGGGCTGGATCAGATTTTTAGCTATCTCCTTCTCGTCCAGTAAGTCACTAGCAGTTTGTTTGTGTAAGTTTGTGGCATCAAAATGTGCACCTGATTTAATAAGGAGATTCATGATGTCTGGATGGTTGTTCAGAGCAGCGATATGTAGGGGACTGTTGTCATCAGAGTCCCTAACGTTCACATCAGCACCACATTCTATCAGTATCGCAGTAACTTGCAGAGACGGAAACTTACAAACAGGGTACCGCCCCACACATGTAGTATTCTTGTCCACAGCCAGATGCAGAGGGCTGAAGTTATTCTTTCCTCTTGGATGCAGCTTAAGAAACCTGTAGATAGTCTGCTTTTTGAAATGGTCCTGTTCTAGAGTACAAGGAACTTTTTCTAGTAAGCAAATTAAATGCAAAATGATGGAAAGAGCCTTATTCAACTGCAATGGGTCAGCTGGACACTGAGTTTGTTTGATAGCTCGCTCAATTTCAAGGACGCTTTTGCACAGTATGCCCATGAGATCGTCAAATGTAACTGTGGTACCCAGCAAGCCTTTAGCCCTGTCCTGTAGCATAAAGGAAAATAGTTCCGCAAAAGACAGTAAGCTGCTGGCAGTCATTGGACTTAAAGGGTCCAAATTGCTCTGCTGCATATCCAAAGCATACTTCCATAGGTTGATGCATCGCTTAAAATTTCCAGAGTCGGCATAGACAGCGCCCCGGTATCTGATGTAGTAAGAGGTATCAGGATGAGAAGGGCCGAGAATACGTTCTCTAATTAGCAGTGCTTGCATTCTCATCTCATCAGGATCAGCAATGAGACCTTCTAACTCTTCTGCACTGTTTACCTCCTTGGCATAATCATAAGCCATTATTAGTGTTTGTGGAACGGGTTTACTGATTATATTAGTCCTATCACTGTACCTCATGTTCATTGCCTTTTTCCAGTATTTCAAAGCCCCAAGTAAATCTCTTTTTTTGTCGACAAATGTAGCTCCCAGAAGCTCTAGAGCATTGATACGCTCTGTCTTGCTGGTCTGGGCATGGTGTGTAAGAAAATCCACAATATTGGTGTGACCAGTCACACTTGCTGAGAGAAGAGGAGTCATTCCATAGCCATCTTTTTCCATCTTGGCACAATACATAAGCAGCATCTTCATGATGTCCAAGCTTCCAGACTCTGCACAATCATGCAATGCAGTATTGCCTTAAAGAGAAGAAGAAAAAAAAAACAAAACACATTGAACAACCAGGCTATAATGCAAACTTAAAGCACAGGCAATGCCAATCGGCCACAAGTAGGATTATAATCACAAAGAAGACAATGATTACCTCTAGAACCTAATATTAGTGTCTGATACACAGTAGGAGCAGAAGAAAATACTCATGAACCTTCCTGAATAACTCAACTAAGATGAATATGAAAAGGAAAGCAAAACAACATACCCAGATAAAGACAACAGATAACTTATGCTCCTTAATCAATGGCCCCTTGGCACTTCTCATTCATATTCAAATAAAAGTGATAATTCTCTGAACAAAAATGGATAAAATAAAATGAAATCATTTGTGGCTTTGCAGACAGTCAACTCTCTGGGTCAGTTTCCCCATTTATAAATGGAAAATCTCATCTTTAGAAGCTAAGGTTCTTCTACTTCATTTTTGTAGTGGGCATTTTTCTTTTCCTAAATGACTGAGTTAACCGTTAAAGTCAAAATTTATTACAAAGAATTCTTAAAAACACTGCTCTCACAGGAAAAATAAGTCCGCTAAAATCTGAAAAATATGTGAGTGGTTCAGTATAAACTTTCAAAGGAGATAAACAAAACCCTTTCATAATGGGTTACTTCCTGTTACAATTTAATTTTTTAAACATTCTTTTTAGATGTATTAAACATTCTAACACTATCACATCACCCTAAACATGAATTAAAACTGACAAAAGACACTAGCATATTATTAACAGACTATAGAAATAGTATGATATAAACATCAGATATCATATCTAAGGTTAACAATAACCATGTGACCATTGATCAGAAGTGAAGCCGGCATGCAGATTTTTGGTATGTACATAATACAATGTTTGTAGAAAGTGTCTGCAGCACATCACTCTGGGCATATTTATAGAACGTTAACAAAGCAGGCTAAAACTGCCATTTGCAGAAAGATACAAGGTTAACCTCAAACTGGCATCTGGAAACTTGTTCTCTACACCAGTATAAAACTTTCTCTAAATGACAGGGGTGGCTCACTGTGCCAAACTGTAGTTTATGAACTTCTATGTTAAACAGCTGGCTTCTGACTAGGAGTTTGAAACTTGGGATATGGTTAGGTAAAAGTTGCCGATGTGACCCGGTCCTCAATAACAACCTTGAGTGCTGAATGCCATGAGTTTCCTTATACCAAAACAGCATGCGTCTTTTCATTATCTGAGAAGGGAGCTCTTCATGAAAGGAAGAAAGCATACAGAAGCTTCACACACGCTCCTCTAGACCTCATCTTTAGGAGCCAAAAGAAAAGACTTAGATGGCATTCTTTTCTATTAAGAGTAACATAAAGAATAAGGATGAATATTACTATATGCAAGTCAATTTTAAATGAACTAAAATTCTTTAATTAATGAAAAAATTATCATATGTATATTCTGAATAAGTCCATGAGCAGGCAAAAAAATTTCTGTCTTAAAGAAAGAAGAGGCCGTTTTATCTAGTAATGGCAGTAACAAATCAGTAGGCGCACACAAGGTAAGTACTAAGAGCCCTGCATGACTGTGCACATCTCTAATCCAACAGCCAGGAAGCAGAGGTGGGAAGAGTATAATTCAAGGCAGCCTGGTGTATGCAGACTATACCCTACCTCAAATAAACTAAACAGAATATTTTCTTTATTTTCCCTAGTCCATCTGTCCTTCCATCATTTTTGGTTTTGTTCTGATATAGGCCCAGGCTATTCTCAAACTGTTGAGCTCCTGTCTGTACTTCCTGAGTTTTGGTATTACAGGTATGCAATACCATGGCTAACAACAAATGTAAATCTCAAACTTTGCTTGTAAGCACTAAAGAGTCAACAGAATAATCCAGGATGAGAAAGAAGACTAGCTCTGATTTTAGAAGACAACGGCCTGACATTGCAATGGGAAAACTGCAGCCACAAACCATGGGGAAAGGAGTTTAGAAATGCCCATACTTCCGATTATGGCTCCACAGGGCAAACTACAAATAGATAAGCTCATCACAAAAAGTAAATCAAATTTAGTAAAATAATTGAGGGTGCTACTAGCTGTACTCAAACACTCGAAGCAAATATAGATACTATTTGGAGGATGAGACTGGCATAGGAGAGCTCAAATCAACTGTGTGAATGTGTGTGCCCGTGGAAGGCAGGTGTCCATCCTTCAGATGCTGGGATGGTTGGACTTGAAATGTGCCTCTGAGCATGTCTATTTAGGTACTCTGGGAAGGTCTAAGTGAGAAGTCAGAATCCTCACACCACTCTTGAGAGGGACAGCATTTTCTGGTGAGGGGGGAACAGGCTATGTTTTGCTGCTTGTTTTCACCCCTTGCTCATGAGTACATCTATCTTGTTGGTACCACTGCTACTGTCAGCTGGGCTGATGCCAGAACCTAGGGCTCTCCAGGAATCCTCCAGGTCTTCATTTCCATATGCGAGCTCCAGAGGCAATCCAGCTTCAGGGACTGAGCAACTACCAACTGCTCCGCACACTAAGCAAGCACTTGCTGAACTATCCAGCAGTCTGACTTCTAAGACTACCTCCTTAAATACTGCTTTTGGCTTATTTTGGGATCGTGGCATTAAGCATGCTGACCTTCTGGCATTGTTCCCTTTGTCTCTTGTAGTCCTTTCCCACCTGTGATTTTTCTCTGTATTTTCATCTGACCCACCTTCTAGTTCATGAATTTTCTAGTCTGCTCACTGGGCTTTTTTTTTTTTTTTTCAAAATAGGGTTTCTCTGTATAGCTTTGGAACTTGCCCCGGAACTAGCTCTAGCTCTTGTAGACCAGGTTGGCCTTGAACTCAGAGATCTACCTGCCTCTGCCTCCCTAGTGCGTCACCACTGCTGGGCTCCCTGGACTTTTTCTTCAGCTCTTCTGTTTGTATGTTGTTTTCTCCTCTGTGCATTACATGATGACAACAATGATTTGGGGTGGGGTGGGGGATGCTCAGTTGGTAAACTGCTTGCCCTGCAAGCAAGGAAATGACCTTGATTCCTAGAACCTGAGTAGAGAATGCTGAGTGTGGTGGCACTCACTTGCAAACCCAGCACTAGGGAGGAAGCAGACAAGTAGACTCCTGGGGCTAGCCAGTCAGTCAGACCAGCCTACTTAACACCTTCAAAGCTATGGAGAGACCCTGTCTCCAAAATTAATACAGGTGGGGGGCACCTGTATTAGGGTTCAATAAAGGAATGTGGGAGGTGGGGGAGTCAAAGAGAAAAGCATTAAACCACAGAAGGCTTTCCACTAATTCTCTGCTAGAAAGTAACAAGATAAACAGCAAAGTTTCACTAGGAACATAGCTGAGACACTGAATCACAGTGAAAACCCCTAACAGAAAAAAACTGACAAATTGCAATTCTAGATCCATGTCACAGATAAATAAAAATAACACACACTATCAGATAAAGAAAACTAAAACATTTATTACTAAGAAAAGCCTAAATATCTTGGATTCTTTTTTTCCTTCCTTTCTTTTTTTAACCAAAGGAATAGTACATGGAAGCCAGGAGACATGGGCACAGATACACAAAAAGGGAAAATCTGTGGGTATAAATCTAAGAAAATATAACTTTCTCAAATTATCTTATGGGTTTGAAATACTACATTATGGAAGTAAAATATTTGGCAGCAATATCACAAAAAATAAGAACAACTGCAGCTAAAGTCCTAAGGTCTCACTGTTGGAAAGAAAGAACTGTATGCCAAAGCACTATTAAACAAGGGCAAGCACTATAAAAATAGTTCAAGGATTTTAAACTATTATGATTTAAGGTTTTTTTTCCCTAAAATACAGAGAAATAAAAGGAAGTTAAGAATAATCCAGAGGGCAAAACAAACAAAAATCTCCACAAAACAAACAGGCAAGCAAGAAACAAAAAGATAAGGCAGAGGCGGATCTCTGTGAATTTGAGACCAGCCTGGTCTACAAGAGCTAGTTCCAGCGCAGGCTCCAAAGCCACAGAGAAACCCTGTCTCGAAAAACAAAAAAACAAAAACAAA